>JAJJWW010007466.1:0-438300 GCA_023531295.1 Papaver armeniacum
TTTTGTGCCCGTGCTACGCACCGGGCAACTCTGACAAACCATCCCCATATTTTTGGTTTGGTGCTACGATTTCTTTTGTTTATGATTAACGGCAGAACTTCTCCACAGCATACTGTAAACAGATTAAACAATTACTTAAGGATATATAAGGAAGTACTTTAGGTACATAAAATAGGTTCTACATTTAGGAATGATTTTTCTCGCGAATAATAAAAAGAAATGATTTCTTCTTGCATATTTCAGGAAGCATGTACACATATCAATAAATAATTTCAAAACATTGAGCATTAGTTTTCCAAATGAAAAAGAAGAAATTCTTAATTCTCTCGCATCGGGCTTCTTTTCTTTTTAAACCATATTTTTTATTTGGTGTGATGTGGCTCCGCCGCCTCGTCGTGCATTTTTTTATTCGGTGTCGCAAAGATTTGCCCATGCCGATGCATTTTTGATTTAGTGTGACTCTGGCCACTTCGTCCCGTCGCTTTGGACTTTTGATTTAGTGTGGCTGGCTTTGCCTCGCTTGAATCCCGATCATTTTTTATTTGGTTTCGTGCGGCTTCACCTCACCCCATCGCGACGCATTTTTGATTTGGTGTGGATCGGTTTCGCCTCGCCCCGTCGCAACACATTTTTGATTTGGTGTGGCTCGGCGTCGCCTCGCCCTGTCGCTTTGGATTTTTTATTTGGTGTGGCTCGGCTTCGCCTCGCCCCGTACCAATGCATTTTTGATTTGGTGTCAAGCGGCTTCGCCTTACCCCTTCTTGATGCATTTTTTATTTTGGTGCATAATTTTGATCAAAATTGGAAAACATTAGACTAAAGATCAAATTGTACTAAGAAAACATCCAAATAGTTTCTATCTTTATGTATATCTGTTCTAAGTTTTAGGAAAGAACCTGTGCTATACACCGGGTATTTAGGGTAATTATCTGGTCATCACCATTTAGCCACACGAAATCAGTGGCAGCAGCAGTCGTGAACCCTCCTTTCTCGCCACTTTAAACGCAGTCGATATCCTTCAACAGATCGTTCCCCAGCACCGTACAACTGCCAAATACAACCATCAAAACCTTGTCAGCACCACCATTGTTAACATGTCACCAAGACCGTACCTCAATTGAGCATATGATCTCCATAATGGACATTTGTCGTTATTGCCTTTTCTCTCTCTCCTTCCACCCACTTTTTTTTTTCCTGTCTATCACCGATCAGGACAAACAAAATGCGAGCACCGAATTGGAGACTGTTGGAGTCTCGTATGAATTACACGGGTTAAATAGTGTAATACTGTGGATATAACAACAAATATGCAAGGTTAAACAGTATATAGGAGAACGTATGAGATCCACATTGGTTATATGAGAAGTATTAGTAGAATTCAACGTACTGTAAATTTCGTTACTATGATGAGTAAACTTACCTCGTCTTGGATGACATGTCCATTGTCAGAAAACTACATTTCCTGTGTCTCACTCGTGATGACCAAAGCATGACTTTTCGATGGCCTTGCTGAAAAAGAAAAAAAAGCAAGAAGCAAAAACTCGAATAGATTCAGATTGCATTTTTTGTATAATTGATACAACAACTTTATGATTACTTTCAGAAAATTGAATCTATGCCATTAGAATCGGCGGATGGTAGAGCTAGGATGGCTTGTAGCTACTGAAACTATGAAAAATATTCAGTTAGAACAGGCATTTGTATTTTACCCTGTAGACGACAATATTTGACAATGAGATATTTGAAATTTGTCAAAAACGTACCGCCAATAATCATAAATGCATCAAGTATGATTATAATTTACTTCTGTAGTGGCTGCATCATAAGTTGCATCCAGTAGCAGTTATACTAAATTTTTGCAGTGGCTGTACTGCAGTAGTCATTAACACAAAATCACATTTAGAATGTTGAATTTTAACAATCAAACAAAAATAAAAAGAATAATAACAGAAGCGAATATCAGTTCACATATAGAGCGAGTTTAATGTTGGTTAGTAGTGGCAAGTTTTTGCACTGTGGACATACATTTCACATTTATATGCAATGTACTTTGCATAGTCCATTTCATGGCAATATCCATGAGTCAAGTCCTAAAAAAGTACATCAAAGGAGAAGGCATGCCAAATCTATTGCCACCTCGGAAGAGCTAGCACTATGGATTTCCAAGATGCACTCTCTTCCAATTGTTTTTTGATGAGCTCTTAAAGATGTCTAAAATGCTTGGTGACAATACTAATAATCCTTCACAAAAATAACAATGGCATTGCAATCACCTAACTGGTATTCTTTGATAATTTTCCGCATATTGATAAGTTGCAAAACCTTTATGTTCATTTTATTGGAACTTTAAAATTACCGTATAATAGATAAATACCGAATCAATAGCCTAAATTTGTAGATTTTGTATCCAAATACAAAACGTAACTAAGGAAGCAGAGAACTTTTTATGCTCGTGGAAAAAGAAAAACATGCATTTGTAAGAACTTAATTGGTCGATTATCATTGCAAGCTTAGTTTAAATTGTTCTACCTCAGTAATGGTAGAGAATCTACTTAAAGTTGAGAGCTAGCGTAAAGATACGCAAATTCGACCTTATAGAGCGTGATGCAACAAGTACCATCAAGTATTAGCTACATCTTACAGACTGGTGCATCATTTAAATCAGTGAAAATTTTATACATAATCAAGGGGCACAAAACATAATCAAGTATTAGCTACATCCCCAGGACCATGGTGCATCATTTAAATCAAGTGAAAATTTTATACATAATCAAGGGGCACAAAACAACTCGACCTTGCACATAACAAATTTCTAATATCAAAATAGAAAACTTAAAAATCAAAAGAGAAACCCTTAAAATCCTTTTGCATGATCTGCAGTTTTGATCAATCAATATCAAAGCTTAGGGTAAACCCTAATCGGATTTAAAAATACATAATAACCTAAAAAGAAAATTGAATCGGAACTCGGATGAAACATAAAAAAAATAAGAAAACATAGCAAATTATTACCTGTAATTACTTTTGCATCCTAAATCCGATCAACAGGGGGAATTTTTTCAAATCCTTTTGCATGATACTACAGTTTTGATCAATCAATATCAGGTTTGATCAATCAATATCAGGCTTAGGGTAAACCCTAATCGGATTTAAAAATGTATAATAACCTAAAAAACAAAATTGAAATGACTTGGATGAAACATAAGAAAAATAAGAAAAAGAGAGAATTATTACCCAGTAATTACTTTTGCACCCTAAATCCGATCAAAAAGGGGGAATTTTTTTTCAAAGTTCTAGGCAAAGTTGTTGAAGAAAAAAGAGAAGTGAGGTTTTAGGTTTTTACTTTCAATCTGCGAAAAGATCCCAAGGAGAAGAGAAGTTAAAGTTAATTCTTGATCACCCAATGGTCGGTAAAGTTAATTCTTGATATTCCTGTCTAATGAATCGGGAAGAAGAACCCTAGCCGAAAGAAGAAGAAGAACCCTAGCCGAGAGGAGAATAGAGAGAGCGAGTTTTTCTTCTTTTTTATGTTTCGGAAAAGAATGTTTTTATGTTAGTTTTTTTTTAGCCGAAAAAGTTTTTAGTGTTACATTCATATAATTTGACAAAAAGTGGAATGGAGAATTTTCAAGGGGACGGTGACGCTCACCCAAAGGTGGGTATTCTCACCGCGCGATGCATGGCCTCGCATGGCTTAGGGCTTTAAAGGAGTTGATGCTATTATTGGTGGGGTTAGTTATGGATGCCTTAAAGTCTAAAAGCCAGTCAATCGCTGCCATCTACTCTCTCCTGCAAAAGGACAAGGAAAAGGTGTCATCAAATTTGTGGTGCTTTCTTTATATTGACTTGGACTTTTGATGACTTAGAAAAATATCTTTACTTAGTTTCCAGAATAATGGTATGATGACATCATGAATGGATTTTACAGTGGTTATGAATTTTAAGGAATTATAGAGACAAGAAGAGGGAGATGTTGATGAGTTTGGACTTTTTGTAGCTACACAAACAAAAGACTGCTCCCATTAGGAGCAAATAATGGAGAATCATTTCAGCAAAAATGGCTGACCAAAACCTCTTCTTTTGTTTCGGTCCAGTTTGACTTTCTACTCTGGAAGGGTGGTATCATTGGACTGAGAAATTACGTGTGCTGCTTCTTAGAAGCAAGTGGAAAATTTGGTGGATAAGTTGATATGAGGAGGAGATAAGCGACGGTTTGATTTTAAAAGTCTTTGGAAGAATTTTTGCAGACTAGTGTTCATAATTTCTGCAGGAGAACTTGTCTTCATCGGAAAAAATTGTAATTAATTTTGATAAAGTGACCCATTTTTGAATTAGGGTAAATAAAGTACCCCGTTTTTTTGCACTTTTCTAAAGTGCCCTGTTTTTTTCAAATAACACTTTCCATCCGGTTAAATGCAAGGTGACGATTATCTCACTTTATTAAAAAGTCATATTTACCACTGCGAACTATGACCAACTCAAACCCTAAACCCTAAACCCTAAACCCTAAACCCCTAACCCTGAACCTTGAATTATGAAATATAAACCCCTAACCCTGAACCATGAACCCTGTACTATGAACCCTGAAATATGAACCCTGAAGCCTAAACCCCTAACCCTGAACCTTGAACTATGAACCCTAAACCCCTAACCTGAAAAATTGAAATAGAAATTAAACATGACAAGTAAAGGGTAAATAAGTAAAAATTTAGATGGAAAACTTAACAGTGGGGGCAGTTTTGAAAAGTTGAAAAAAACGGGGGCAACTTATCAAACCCTAAATTGAGAGTGGGGCAGTTTATCAATATTCCCTTTGTAAATTTAAAAATGCTTATATACTTGTTTGATGCCAAGGACTCCATAGAAATATATATTGGGATAGGCAGGAAAGGATAGTAGTTTAATGGCGGTGGGGTTCCAATAGGGAGTGAAGAGAGATGTATGGACCAGACTGAGCTGTGGCTGCTCAGAGTGTAAGTGGGAGTTATTATTGCAGGATATCTGGGGCAAAGTTAAATTTAGTTGGAGTGATATTTTTTAGAGCCTCAATTGAGTGGGGGCCAAGGGTTTTAATTGGGGGCCTTCACTAGAGGACAAAAAAAGGTCACCCCAACCTAATTTTGGTCACCCCTTATAATTTTTTTCTAAATGGCTAAAATGCCCCTAAATAATTAGTGATAATCTTAATTAATTAGTAATAATCTTACTTAATTAGAGTTTAACTTTTTTTTTTTTCAAATTTTGTGTTTGCAATTTATTTTTTTTATTTTTTTTGGATTTTTTTTTTTTGGCCCAGATTTGTATGAAAAATCGTCATGGTATTGAAGTGTTTTAGTGCGAATCTAAACGAGTCGTTAATGTTTATTTGTCTTTAACGACTCTAAGCGATCGTTATTTCCTATAAAAGAGTCGTTATCTTCTTGAGGAGTCATTAATGGCGAAATGTACCACAGTTTAGAGTCGTCACATACATAATCAATTCCTTGACGACCCTTTGAAAGAGTCGTTATTTTTTTTTTTTTTGTATATAACGACTCTAAAGCGTCGTAATGGTTTTGAAGTGTCATTCTTGACGGTCGTTATTCTCTAAAAAGTCGTTATCTTTGAAGAGTTATTAATGGCGAAATGCATTAAAGGGTCGTAATAGTATTGAATACGACAATAAGGACCCTTAACAGTCGTTATTGTCATTGAAGGGTCGTTGATTAGTGTCGTTATTTGAAAAGAAAAAAAAATCGCAAAGGGTAAAATAGTATTTTTACTATCGGTTTAATACACCCCTGAAAAATTTGGGGTGCAAGTAAAATGTCAAGGCCCCCAATTAAAATCTCTGGCCCCAATCAAACGAGGTTTTTAGAGACTTCTTTGGAGTTGGAACATTTTAGTGTTCTCTTGTTTTCCCTCTAGGCAGTGTAACTACTTCTTGGTCCCCTTCCTCCCAAGTTGTCCTCTCAACTCTCAACAGAAATGGGCAACAGAAAATTTGCCATGAGCCACGTTAGGTCTGAATTTTATACTGACTGTTAATGATTTGAGTCTCCCATTTCTCGGAGTTCAGTGGCATGTCCAAAATCAAGAAAAACAACCTACTTGCCTACTTACCAAAGGGTGCTGAAAGATTATTCAAAACTTTCCATTTGCCTAATTGGACATCTCTCGGAGTTCTCCTTAAGTTGGGGATCCTTGCTTTACTCTTGGCTTGGGGACAAAATACCATCTCCCTAGACAATGGTCCATATGAAATACGGTCTTAAAATATCACGACACTTTCAAAACCTGACGAGATTGGGGTATACCCAGATTTATATGGACATAGTGCCCTTACTAAGGGGAGGTCAAATATGGGTGAAGTTACAATGCTACCCTTACCCTTTATAATTCTAATTACCCTAAATCAGTTTTATTCTTTTCATTTCATCTTCCTTCTTCTCTTCTTCTTCTCCTCCACAACCATACCAACTCTCCATCACACCACCATCAAAACTCGTCGATTAATTCGTCGTAATCGTCGATTCGAAAATTCCGATTAATTTTTAACCATGGAACCGCCGAGGGCTAGTAAGATGAAACAAACAAATAGAAAGCGCAATGAATTTAACCATGGAATTGCAAATTTAGTTCAAAGGAAAGTGAAGAAAAAAACCGTCGAAGAAGAAGAAATCAACACCGCTGAAACCGAAGAAATGGCGCGATTACGAAAGTAAGGGCCTACTTAAACTCACTCCAGTACTTCAATTTCATGTTTGCATGTCAAATTAGGTCAGAAAAATCGAAATTGTGAATCGGCAGTTATTCAGCCAGCAAGGTGTTTGTTCCACGACCTAGCCGGCTTTTCATATTTAGGGTTGGCCGGCAAGCTATTAGGTTGAAGATCTTGCCGGCTAATGAGTAACCGTAACTGATTTTTACAGAGTCGGCAAGTTATTCAACCAAATACCTTGCCGGCGATTTTTTTTTCAATAGTCAGGTTGTTATAATTGTTTACCATGCCGACGGATTGTTTTGAAAATAGTGGTTCCTGATGCCTGAAGCCGGAATGGTATTTGGATAAAACCATGTCGGTTGTTTGTTAGCCGACAATGTATGGGTAATGGACCTTGCCGACTGATTATGTGGAAAATCCTTGTATCTACTGTGTTCATATTTGTTATACCCCGGCAAGTTATTTGAATAATACCACAGCCGATTCTTGTTTCAGCAAGCATGCATTTTTAGTCGACCATCCGTTCGTTAGTCCGCCGGATTTGTTACATATGTCGACCCTGACGACTGTTGATTTTTTTAAAATTTTTCTTATTTAGGTCGCTTAAGGGAAAGAAGAAAAATGTTACTCCTCCTTCAAGACCTCCTCGCGTAGGCGACAAACTCTTGACTTTAACACATCGAGGGGCATTCGTTGATCCAGGAACGGTCAAGATCCGTGAACGAATGATTCTCAACCACCACCGAAACCCAGTGATTCGGATGAAACTCCAGATGAAGACCAATCAATTCCATCTGGTAGAAGAGGTGATGATGATGATGTTGATGAAAGCACTCCAGCTGCTGGAGGAGGTAACAATGATGATGATGATGGTGATCAAGACATGCAACCTGCTGGAGGAGGTAATGATGATAATGATGATGATGGTAATGAAGATAAACATAAGAATATCGAAGATGAAATTGTTGAAGAGGCAGTGGAACAAGAAGAAGAAGAAGAATGAGATGGAGAACAAACTCAAGCTAATGTTCAACAAACCCAAGCTTCTTCTTCAACTGAAACCAGAAAGAAGAAGAGGGTTATCACTAAACCAGCTGATTCCCACATGCCTCCCCCTCACTTGATGGTTAGACTGAAACCAGGTGAGCCTCCAAAGAGGACCCCAGAAGATGGTGGAAATGTTCTTTTTGGATACAAAGACTCATGGGCATGTCAAATCCATAATACTATCGTAAGTAATCTCAATCCGTCTTTGTTTTTTATTTAAGTGTATCTATCTTAAATTTGCGTCAAGTGTTTGTATTTCTTTTCATTTTGTTTTTTTTGGTATTTAGGATCACAAGCATACCATCCGTCTCATGAGTCGCCAAGCTTCATGTTCAGTGACTAAGAATTGGGATCTTGAGGATGAATCTGACGAGGTGAAAGTGATTGTCAAGAACTCCGGGTTGTGGCTTGCGGTGGAGAGTTCGAATATTGATCATGATAGAGTTACCGTGTCGCATTCATTAGAGGTTCTACTGGAGAGACTGATACAATGTTATTCCCATTCGGTGAGATGACGATAACTCCCGATGATGCTCGTCAAATTCTAGGCCTCGAGGTTGAGGGAAAAGCAATCAGTGAGGGCTTCGATAATAAGATTTCTTGGGAGAATATTTTCAAATTGAGCAAAAAATTGTCCGGTTGGGATCAGATTGAGACGGAGTCTATGCTTGTGATGAAGGATGGTCGTCTAAGCAAGAAGTTTAATCTGAAGCAGTTGAGGGACACATTATCTGGGACCAAGAAAATCTTTAATAAGGAAGGAAGGGTGAACTCGGTGCGAATCAATGCTACCGCGTCAGCTTATTTGTTATACGTCCTGGGAAAATGTATCTTCCCCGACAGTTACGGAAGCTTGGTCGACGCCAGTTATATGCAGCTATTGGATCCCTTAGATAAGATGCATGAGTATTCTTGGGGTACTGCGGTGGTCGCCTTCTTGAACAATGAGTTGACAAAGGGTTCAAGGGAACTCACTGCGCAAGTTAATGGAAATATATGTCTCTTCCAGGTAATTTTATTGTCTAAATCATTTATATTTGCAAAATTCTCGTAAGATAAGATTCTTACTAAACTTTGTGTTTGCGTAGGTTTGGATATATGAGCACTTCCCTACTTTGGTGAAAGCCAACTCCTACATCAAAGTGGATCAGAATGTTGCGATTGATAAGCCAAGAGGGCAAAGATACAGTTTTGAGGGTGGTCAGGATAAGGAAATGCCGAACGACTTATCAAAATCCGAATCGCCATCGACAAATTGTTTGCGGATGAGGTGATATTTGATCTGTATCGAGATGCTAGAAATCAAGGTTTAATCCAAAGGAGAGATGAAGTTCATTATACTTCATGCCATTGTTGTGCTCCCATGGATTTTCAATGTACGATCCACATCGGGTAATGCAACAATTGGGTTACGTCCAAGAAGAACCTCATTTCGATGATGATGAGTCGTTCTTTAATGTGTTAAGGGATGACCAAAGACGTCCCCAAAAAACTATTAACGTCGCTTACGCTCCACCGCTTGATTCTAGAACATTGGAACGGAAGACGTGGCGTAACATCGATGTGAGTCTTTTGGACGAGGTGACCAAAGGTCATGAAGCTAATGATAAATACATGACGTGGTACTTGGGTTGGGCTCGTCCCCTCTTGTGATTAGGGAAATGATTTCTTGAAGAATTGGCTAGTAGAGGAAGATGGCATCGAAAGACCCAACAACAAGTTTTAAGTTCTTTGTAAGTATTTTAGAGTTGCTCTTACTGTTTTAAGATTACATTATCAAATCATTCTATTAATTGTTTGTTGTTTAATTGAAAATAGAAGGTGCATTTGAAGAGCCTTGTGAGGGTGATGTGTTGCGCGAGAGAAAGAGGAGAGCCTTTGTCGATTGAAGAGCAAAGCAAGCACATTGACTATGATAGAAATATTGACAATGAGGATGCCTATGAATTATTCAAGCAAGCTGATGCTGAAGTAAAGAGGGAAGAAAAATCCAGGAGGGAAGCACAAGCCAAGATGAATGCTGACAAAAAGAGGGGTCGTTCACGTGGTGGTGAAGGTAGTAGTCGTGGTGGTGCTCCTAAACGGGGCCGCGGTCGTGGTCGTGGTCGTGGTGGTGAATGAATGCATTCCTAGTTTATTTCTTTATGTTGTGATAGACAAATGTTAAGGTTAACGGTGGGACAAATGTTTTTTTTTAAGGTTTATGGGACATGTTTTCGTATTTTGGACAAAAAATGTTGGATTTCTATTTGATGAATGAACGGTTTGTTTAGCTATGTAAAGTTTCAATACCGCCGGCATGTTTTTTTTATGTTTACATTGCCGACTACACAAGGGTCGGCATGGTTGTGAACTGTCGAGGCTCGACGACCACGACAACAAAAATTATTTGCATACCATGGTGGCAAGGTAAGTGATTAATACATAGCCGTGATTTTACAGCCGGCAAAGTATTATGTTATCGACCCTGCCGACTATGTGTTGCAGAAAATACCTTCTCCTGTTGCCTAAAATCATCATAACGTCGGCATGGTTGTAAAATATGAACTTGCGACTATATAATAACCCAAACACGCTAGTGACAAATACCATTCCGACGGTTAAACAGAAGAAAATGAACTCCTGATGCCTAAAATCATAATAAGGTCGGCATGGTTATAAAATATTACCTCGTCGACTATACAGTAGCCGGCACGCTAATGACCAAATACCATTCCGTCGGTTAAACATAAGAAAATGAACTCCTGATGCCTAAAATCATAATAAGGTCGGCAGGGTAAGAAAATAAAGACCCTGCCGGCCAAGCTTAGCTCGGCATGTTGGGAAACAAAATCCGCCTAGGCGTTTTCAAAATTCAATTTTTTGCAAGTACAATTGCATTGATTTACTTGTACACTACTTCTCTCTACAAATTTGGACACCATCCTATAAATACACTACTTCTCTCTACAAAACAACACACAACTATTTGCATATACTCTCCAAAGCTCATATCATCATACACTCCATCTAACTCACCCAATAGCTCTCTACATACAACAATGGCTTCATTTAATTCAAATAAAGATTTGGCAATCACCAAAGCGTGGTACGCGGAAACTCGAGTTAGACATCCGTCCTCCGTAGGTATAGTTGCAGGAAATCCTACACTACACCCCTCATAATATTTTGTAGATCTAAATCTTATTAATCACCTAAATTTCAAATATAAGTGCTAGAAATATAAATTGACACAAGGATGTTTTACATGGTTCGATTAATATGATCTACATCCATGGTTCTTCACTATGATTTTTGAGGTTACATAAGAATTACATTTACAATCTCCATTAATGGATATTTTGTAGAGCTCTAGATCTAATTATTTGGGGAAGAAGATGATAAAGAAAATAAATCTCTCCTAAAATCTCTCTCTCCAAAATATCTCTCTCTCTCCTACCAAAATTATTCTCCCTTTCTCTCTCTGCTCTCCTCTTTATATAGTATTTACATAGTGGATGACAGCTCATGTACAACTAATATTTCCCTTAATTTGGATTTACCTCGCGACATCCTCGCGAGAGTATAAATGTTAAATCTCGCAAACATTATAGTTTTCGCAAGATCTTCGCACTTTCTTCATGTTTACGTTATCGTCATTTGTTATGTTATTTCGAAATCACTTTGCGACGGTTTCGCGGCGTTGTTAATGAAGATTCCGCAAGTGTGTTGTTGTTTGCGATATTTGGATCCTACATCTTGCCTCTTTTTTCTTGAATATTGCTTGAAGAGCGATCTTTAAGAAAAAATCATTGTTGTAGTAGTCTTTGATCTTTGTTGATGAAGGAACGAGCGAAAGAATACTTTGGACTTGAAAATACGTACTTGCCTCTATTCTTTTGCGAAGTTCGAAGCTTTGCGAAAATAAAAGTATTATCTCTTGAAGTATGCGAAGTATAAAGTATCTTTGAAGAGGTATATGAAGTATGAAGTATCCTTGAAGAAATATAAAAGTATCCATCCTTGATTGCGAATAAGAAGTATTGCGAAATTATTACTCCATGCTCTCGCCTCATGCAATACTCTATTCTTTTGCGAAGTTAGAAACTTTGCGAAGTGAATAAGAAGTATTAATCATTGAAGTATAAGAAGTATTGCCTCTGTTCATGCGAAGTTATTATTCCATTTTTGGTGAGGATTCTTGTTGTTCATTGGTGAATATCTTCTTTGGAAGTGATTCTTGCCGAGAAGATAAAGAACATAAAATGTTTTCTTGGTTATCCATAATTGCCTCTTGTTCTTTATCTATGAGGGTATAATCATTGAAAAAGTGTGGAATGAGCGAGTTATTTCTTCATTCTTATCTTGCCTCTGTCTCATACTTTGTTCTCATGCGATAGTATAATCTCTTCAAGTTGCTTATAATTGTGAGAAATAATTTGGCGAAATAATCATTCGTGCGAAATTCTAAATAAGTGCGAAACTCGAATAACTTTGCGAATTTTTGTAAAATACTTGTCGAATATAATGCTTATGTAATGATTATGTTATGAAATGTGTCGATGTTTATGCCATGAAATGCTTATGCGATGCTTTCATGATGCGAGTATAATGCTTGTATGATGAGAATGCTTATCTCTTTTGCAATGTATAGCTAATGTTTGTGTTACTTAGCTCATTTTTGCCGTTCTAAAATTGATGTAGCTTTAAATCGCTTCCATTCTTCATTTCTCGATTTTGTCTCTAGTATATGCATTCCTCTTTGTGTATTTATTGTTTCATAAGTTCTTACTTGTGCTTCATCTCTTCTTATTCTGCACTATTAGTATCGCATAATAATATGATCATAATGTCAAGTGTGCGGCATTTGCATTGCCTCGATCTCATTATCATGTATATGTTCTTAAAGCTTATCATTTAATCATTTTCTCAAGCTACTTAAGCTTATCATGTAATCTTTTTTGCGATAAAGAACTGTATTACCTTCATCCAAATTGTTTATGTTGAATTTTGTCATTGCGACAAGATCGCGAGGGCGTCTTTACATTTTCATGTAATGACCCATTGATCTTGCCTTATCATTTATTCTGTGTGGTCTTATTTTGCCTTCCTAGTTAAAGGTCTTATTTTGCCACCCCTCATTATTGCGACAATATGACGGGCCTAAATATTCTTGCAGAACATAAAGCCCCATGACATTGCCGTCTTATGAGCGAAATCGCGAGGACGTCTTTACACTTTCATGTAAAGACCCATTGATCTCGCCTTATCTTTGTCTTTTGTATTATTGCCTCTTCAGGATCATTGCACAAATATGACAAGCCTAAATTTCCTTGCGAAAATTAAGCCTCATGACATTTGCGTCTGTTGACACTTATCAGCTCCCTAATGGAGGGTGCCGCCCTTATTTTCTCCTGGTTGCCCCTTCAAGGAGGCGTACATCGGCCATACAAGACTAGCTCCTCCCATCCAGGTCTTAATGACAGCGAGTTGTTTTCGTGACCTCTTATCCCTTATACCTATAGGGCTTATGGTTACGAGATCGAACCTAAGTGGAGTTTTCTTGGCCGAGTGCGGCATGTGCCAAGACTTGTCAAGAGTGGTAATGAAGTTCCATGCTCCCCGCACTCTTGACTCAACCGTGTACCTCGGCGCCTTAGTCATACGCCGACTCCTTGGAAGAGACCCTCGGTCGCCCAACCAGGGTATAACCTTATATATATAGTTGGGAATCCAAGGTATCTCTCCTAGGATAGGCTTTCATGGGCCCCAAATCTCCATGACTCGAGTTCGGGAGCGGTGTAACCTTTTACCTGAGCCATGTCAAGAGATACCCACTTATATGATGCACTTTAGGTCTTACATTTGCCTCTTACGAAATATCATTCGCGAACTAGGGTGTACGCCATAAAGATTCGTCCCATTCACTCACTCATACATTTCTGTCAATTCTTTCAATCATTCATTTTGATTATCTCTTCTCATTATCTTTGCGAAATTATCGCATTTCCATTATCTCTGCGAAATTATCGCATGTCTTCATTCATCCTTTCATTCATTCCTTCATTTCTGTCATTTCCTTCACTTATTCTTTCATTTCTGTCATTTCTTTCATTCATTCTCACAATATCATATCATTTGAAGTAAAGTAAATATTCAAGAGAAATATATAAATTAATCTGCGAGATTTTTCTCGAATCTTTGAAATCTTTAAGATCTTTGTAATTTAGAAATCTTTGAAATCTTTGTAATTCTTTATAATTTTGAAATCTTTGAAATCTTTGAGATATTTGTAATTTTTTTTTTTTTTTTTTTTTTTTTTTTTATATATCAAATCAAAAATCTTTTATTTTCTGTAAAAGTAAAATGTTCAAAGAAAGTGGTACTTAGCTTTTGTGGTTTCTTTGTTGTTGTTGTCTCTTGCGAAGTATATGATTTGCTTGAAGCTAGCATCCTTGAAATGTATAAATGTCGCACACAAAATATAATTATCTCGCAGCAAAAGAAGTGTGAGAAATGAGATTTGAACCCTTGACCCGCCTCTTGCATATTCTCGCACCATACCAATTGTTCTAACCCTCTCTTGCGAAATTAATTTGCGAGATAGTCATCAACTTTCTTCTTTGAGAAATAAGCAAAGTCCTTGCGCAATTTCGCATAACAAAAATAAATATGCGAAGCAAGAATTGATCCCAGCGACCTTACGCTTGCATTCATGCCTCCTAACCAAATCCGTGCTAGCCTTGCCTCTGCGAAGTGTTCTGCGAAATAATCACCTACTTTCTTCTTGCGAGATATCCTTGCGAGATTTTCAAAGACTGTGCGAAGTAAACGAACGTCTGCGAAGTGTTTATGCTGCGAACGTTCGCAAGGTAAACATTTGCGAAGTGCAAAAATTCTTTGCGAATGGGGAGATTCGAACTCTAGACATCAAACTCCTTCTCTTCACTAATTTGACCATAATGGGCTATTTGTCGCTTAAGAAAAGAAACATACAATACTATAACTTTACTCCATTTCTTCGCTCTTATAAGTTCAAAAATATACGAGAAGGTGGGATTCGAACCCGCGACCTTAAGCTCCTCATGTTCGCTCGTGACCAATTGTGCTATCCCTCTTGTGCGAAAGGATCGCGAGAATGCTAATACATGACTTATATTCACCCTTTGATACTCAAGGAAAAAATTGACAAAAATTCTATGCGAAGGGGAAGACTCGAACCGCGACCTTATGTTTATACTCTTCTTGGTGACCAATTGTGCTAGCTGTTGTTTGTGAAAAAACACATAATCTTGTACTTGAGTTCATCCACCTTCACCGTTCAAAAAAAAATATATGGAAAATATGAGTGATGTGAGGGTTGAACTCGCGACATCCACCTAGTATACCTCGCGCACAACCATCTGTCTTTGGCGGTTCTTTGTTTTGCGATAGAAGACCATATTGCCACACTATTATTCTTCCTTTCTTTTTTGAGTTCCAAAAAAGTGTGAAAAATATTGTGCTTTGCGAGAATTGATCACGCGAGCTCTAACCCATACTCCTAATCACGACCATGTGCCGGTTTACTGTTTGCGAAGATTCGCATGTAACCACCTCTTATTCTTTTCTCCTCTCTAGGCTGTAGAAAAATGTGAAAAAAATATGGCGTGGCGAGATTTGATCTTGCGACATCAAGCTTCTTCTCTCCAACTCAAACCATCATCATGCGAGTTTCATTTGTGATAAAAATCATGGCGTTTTGTTCTTATCCTTTTCTTCATTCTTCCTTTATTTCCTTCAACAATTTGCCTTTTTTTTTTTCTCCTGAATATGAAATCTTCCATTAAAAAAATTAGCTTTCTTCCTTAAATTTCATCACAAAGAACCTATATTTTTTTTTTTTTTTTTTTTTTTTTTTTTTGTCTTTGAATTGTTGACGGTGTTTCTCCTTAAAGTTTATAGATCCAATTGAATTCGTCACCAACATTAGTCAATTTTTCTAAACTTTCTTGAACCAACAAGAATAGGTCCCTATTTCTAGCGCATATGTAGTTGCAGGAAATCCTACACTACACCCCTCATAATATTTTGTAGATCTAAATCTTATTAATCACCTAAATTTCAAATATAAGTGCTAGAAATATAAATTGACACAAGGATGTTTTACATGGTTCGATCAATATGATCTACATCCATGGTTCTTCACTATGATTTTTGAGGTTACATAAGAATTACATTTACAATCTCCATTAATGGATATTTTGTAGAGCTCTAGATCTAATTATTTGGGAAGAAGATGATAAAGAAAATAAATCTCTCCCTAAAAATATCTCTCTCCAAAATATCTCTCTCTCCTACCAAAATTATTCTCCCTTTCTCTCTCTCTGCTCTCCTCTTTATATAGTATTTACATAGTGGATGACTGCTCATGTACAACTAATATTTCCCTTAATTTGGATTTACCTCGCGACATCCTCGCGAGAGTATAAATGTTAAATCTCATGAGACATTATAGTTTTCGCAAGATCTTCGCACTTTCTTCATGTTTACGTTATCGTCATTTGTTATGTTATTTCTGAAATCACTTTGCGACGGTTTCGCGACGTTGTTAATGAAGATTCCGCAAGTGTGTTGTTGTTGCGATATTTGGATCCTACAGTAAGGGTGGATGCCGTAACCTTTTGGGCTAGGGTACACAACAAATTTAGGCAAGAGTTTGGGAATCCTAATGGAAGAAGCGTTCAACAAGTCCATGATAGGCACCTAGTCATCGAAAATGCGATACTTGCTTATTTAGCTCTCAAACCCCGGATTTTCAACGCTACCAAGACTTTAATTGATTTGGTAAAGTCTGCAAAATCCCTAGGATTTTTAGCTTTTGATCGATTAGAAAATACCCAATATACCAAAAAATTGAATGAAAAAATCAAATTGAAAATCACAAAAATCTTACCCTGATAAAACACTAAGATTTCACGGATAGTATCTACTTCAAATCCTATGATCTTCAACCTGAAATCCTAGTTGAATAGTCACGTAATTAAAATTGGTTAGGTCTGCATGAGGTTTCAAAAGGGCAAAGGTGGTGCACACAGAAGAATTTGTTTTGTTTGTTTTTTTGTGAACAGACGACACAGAAAATCATCGATTAAGGAATCGGTAATGTTTGCCTCTTCAATCGTAGATAGAATCAAAAAATCGCGTCTCCCGAAATCTTGTTCACCCTCACCGACCTACCCAAAAATCACAATCCAGCATGATTTCCATATATAAAATAAATCGGTTTTAAATACCATCGGTCTTTTGTACCGTCCAAGTCATAGCTCGATCGGGATGATTCCGGCCATAGGATCAGGGTCCCCGTCAAATCTCGTCCGTCTAATGACTCTCAAATCTCAAAGTTAAAGACCACCTTTTTTATAACTTGTGATACATGTGCATCGATTAAATCAAATTAATAAGTACCAATTAATTAAAAATGGAAAGCAAAACTTTAAAGTCCTGAAATTTTCCAATTCATTAATACTGCCTCATTTGTTACATGAAAATAAAGACTTTGATAAAAAATTTGGGCAAACTTTGGCCTTTTGGTTATCTCCATTTGGCGTATCTTCCATTCAACGCGCTCTTAAACAGTTTTTTCCTGGTTTTTGTAACTTCAGTTGTTAACTTTCGAAACTTGAGCTCTTCTTTGCCTCTTAACAGAACATTTTCCTAGATTAACTTTTAAAACTCACATATTCCTTTTATTATTTTCAATCTTTTTAAAACAATCACATAGCTTAGAAACAACAACTTCAAGTTTGATAGCACAAAAACTTTTCAATTTAGGAATTCAAATAAAAGAATAAAAATTAGTAGAGATTTAGCAGAGAAAATACAAAAGAAGTGATTTTGATGTGACATGAGTGTTTGAAAGTAAGGGTAATTTACTGGTGGTAAACGTCTAGCTGTTTTTAGGTGTAACAATCTAGCCGTTGGCAGCAAACTTCGACCGCCGGAGGCTTAACCTTAGCGGCCTCCTTTATCCCTCCGAGCGGTTTGACTTTAGTATGCCACCGCTTTCATTTCACAATACTGGAGTGTCCTACTTAACTCATCCGCGTGGCTCACCAAAATATGAGTTTGCAAATTTCCATAAAACCCTTATTCTATCGGCATGGAAAAAAAAACATTAAACTAGAACACCGCTGCCACGGTGAGAAGGGTCGACCGGAAAAAAATGAAGTACAACTACAATGGGACTGTTAAGAAAATATCATTCGACTTTGGGTATTTCATACTATAGTGGATACCTCATGCCATAATGGCACGACATTATTATCTTGACGGAATTTCTTTTGGTGGTGCGGCTATGGTGGCGTTGACGCTATGTGCTTGGCTCCTCAACCTCAACTGTTTGAAAAAAATCCCATACAGTATACAAATGCATGACAACGATAATACCAAAGAATTGTATCCTTGCTTTCGGCCAAATATGCTTTAGTGCAGGTTGAATGACCTCTTACCACAACCAAAGATCCCTAACATTTTCCTTGCTAAGTTTTTCTTATTGCCACTTGAAACTCATACTAACTTGGCTTGTGTACGTTTGCTGCGCACACACGTGCAATTGCATGGCGAGACATCAGAGGGTGAAAGGTTAAAACTTTGTAGGAAGTATGCACGCTACAGTGTACACTACAAAGACTACTTAATTCGCTAGAGACATGTGGCTTTGTCTGGGACGCGTGGGCAGGTGTTCATCAAAGGGTAGGTTTGTAATTGTTTTAAAACTACTCCCTCCGTCTCACTATTAGATGACCTAGTTGAAGTTTGCACAATTCTTAAGGCAATGAATGAAATGAATGTTTTTAAGTATTTTTTACAACTATACCCTTATGAATAATAATTTGTAAAATTTAGAAATCATTTATCTCTCAAACTATACCATAGATTTTCGTAAATTTTGTACCGTTGAAAATCATTTTCAAACACCTACGTAACGAGTATAAACATGAATATCAAATTATACATATTTCTTATGATACCGATAATCAATCAAAAGGGTAGTTTTAGAGATATCCCCTTGATTAGTGAAATAGGTCAACTAATGATGGGACAGGATCTTAGATCAAGTGGGTCATTTAATGGTGGGACGGAGGGAGTAATATAAAACGAAAACCTAGCTACTTATTCCCTTTTCCTCTTTCACTCACATTTCCAGCCGCACATTTAAGAAAAGGAGATCTTCGTTCTACAATTACTTGAATCTTGTTCTTTGCAAAAAAAAAAAAAAATTATCACAAATATTACACGGTCTCCACGTACCACCACCACCACAGAGCAGCCTCACGGCGTACAATCTTCTCGATTGGAATTAGAAGTCAAGGTTTGTGTGTTTCAATTAGTTTCTAATTTTTGTATCTGATTGAATTGGATTATTCAATTAACTTTAATTTGATCTCAAAAACCAGAATTGGTGTATGAATTGAAGTGTTTTGTGTATGAAACTAAAGGAGGTGGAGGAGGTGGCAGTGGAGGGTGAAATTCGGAATTGGTGAAACCGAAAACCGTAATCAAAATTAGTTCTTTGGTCTGGTGGTGATGATAGTGGTGGTGGAGGGTGTTGGTTGTAATCGAAATAGCCGATTAAAAAAGTCTGTATAAATTGGTGATGGGGTTGGAAGTGTAAGAGGTGGTCTTTGTTGTGTGCTATGGTGGCTGAGTACGGTGATGGCGAGGAGGTGGTAATGTTGTGGTTGTGATGGTTAGGGTAATGGTGGCAGAGGTGGTGTTATTGTGGATCCGGTGATGGCGGTGGTAGTGGAGGTGGTTCTTTGTCGTTATTATGTTCTTTGGTGGTGATGTCGCTGGCGATGGTCTTGGATGGAAATCCCAAAAGTCATCTTATCCAACGAACCATATTGAATCTACACACGGAAATCATATTTGAAAACCTTATTAGATGAACGACTTACATTGAATTCCGTGTTTTTAAGTCTTTTTTTTTTTTTTTTAATAGATAAAGCAGGCATAAGCCTGAAAGTTACAGGATGACACCAAAGACATACAACAGGACACTTTTTAAGTCATTTGATCCAATGTACCAAATCGAAATTGCACACGGAAAAGTTTAAAATCTTTTTATCAAATTTACAATTTGTGTTAGGGTCCATTTAACAAAAAAAGTGGCCATTAAAAAGACTCCCTCCCTACGGGCCTTCGGGAACTCCGGTCGGTCGGCCCAACTACAAATCTGCAGCAGAATAAGGAACTTTCATTAAATTATTATTATTATCACAGTGAAAACCTTAAAATGTCATCACCAGCATACGGTGGTGCGTGGTGGTGGCATCCGTCGCTTCTCAAATCCTCTCGTCTCAACAATGAATTCACGAATTCTGTCTTCTCTAACATCAAGAGAAACATAGCAGTGATTGGCGCTGGAGCTGCTGGTTTAGTTGCAGATAGAGAGTTACGCAGAGAAGGTCACACCACAGTAGTCTTCGAGCGCAGTAACCAAATCGGAGGAACATGGGTTTCCGATCCAAACATTGAAATTGACGATCCATCCCATCTCGAAACATAATCCATACTAGTCTATACAAGTCTCTTCGTACAAATCTCCCTAGAGAATCTATGGGTTTCCGAAATTACCCATAAAGAGGTGTTGCATTATTTGGAAGATTTTGCTGATGATTCTAAACTCATTGAGTTGATTAGGTTTAAGACGGAGGTGTTTCATGTTGGGTTGTTGATGATAAGGATGGGGAGAAATGGGTGGTTAGATCAGCTCAAAAGATGAGAGGTGGTGGTGGAGAAGCTGTGGATGAGATTTTCGATGGTGTGGTTGTTTGTAATGGGCGTTATACTGAGCCAAATATTGCTGAAAGTCCAGGTATATATGTGAATTCCATCACGTTTTTGAGTTTAGTTGATTTTTTTTTATTGCTAATGTTGGCCAATTGAATGACGATATGTGAGACTGTGGGCATGTTTAGTAAATCAGGATAGCATGAATCTTATAAGTCCTGTAAAACAAATCTGAAATATGTAAAATGCCCTTTGCAAGATAACTTCGTTTGTTTACTGCTGCTTATTTTGCTGCAAATGGTCATTGATCTGCCTACTTCCATGCATGTATGTAAGAACATTAGAGCTTAGGGGACTAAAGCTTACTCAAAGACAGTATCACTGTTTTTGCATAGACACTGTCTTTGATAGAGTGAAACCGAAGTATGTTGAAGGTCCACATGATTTCTGAGCTTAATGATGTCAGAAACTGCAGGTTCAATTCACATATACCTACAGCGGATGATTGTACTTCAAATTTTGGTCCTTCAGCTTAAGTAATTTTAGCAACAAATGTAGTGGTCATGAATGTTACTTTTGTGCACCATATATTCTGTCTAGGTATTAACGAATGGCCTGGAAAGCAAATGCATAACCACAATTACCGTGTTCCTGAGCCATTTCGTGATCAAGTATGAAACAATTTGATTTTCTCCTCATACTTATATGTTTTGCATAATGAACTATATTTTTGGTATTTGTTGGTAGATGCATGCTCTAGAACTTGCTTTAATAATACCACTAGAGTTGGATGTTTTGCGACTCTATGATGACGGAGGAATGGATTTAAGTCATTCATTAGAAACGATATTCGCCAACAAGAGAGACGATGTAGTCGTTCTTATTAATAATTGAAAATTGTAGCTAAACAGAGAATGGTTCAGAAAAAGCTATACAGAATTACAGATAATGGTGACAAGGAGGATAGTATCAACCTAAATTGTATAGTTCATACTCCATGGAAAAGTGACTTTCTGTAGCAAATTATGTCTTTCATGTAGTAGCACAGGTGGATTAACCCAACAACAAAAGTTGCTATTATTAAATCATGTGGAATGCAGTATTCCTTAATTTGCTGGCAAGTTTGAACCTTTTCTACTTCTAATAATCTAAATTATAACTGCATATCCTGCTTACCTTGTGAAATGTTTTCTATTTCGACGTTTGTCCACTGTTATATAAATCACAAAAGATACCTCCTCGAGACCCTTATAGTCATTTCTGATTTTTTTTAAGGGAATGAAAAAAATAAGACTGCTTAACTGAAAGTGTATCTCTTACTTCTATTTTATGGTTACGACTTGTGAGTTCGTTGGACCTGATGCGAGTGTCCTATTTTGATTAAAAAAACCTCATTTATTCTGATAGAAACCAAATCCTTAGCAAAGAAAAGAAAAAAGAAGCGATAGTTTTTTAATCGAATGCTTTCCATTTTGTGAGTCGGATTCCAAGGACTGGTTTGACCATATCTGAGGTTAATTGAAATTGTTAAATTTTTCTCAGTAATTTTAGTGGAATGATTTACATTCTGCAAGTCGAATTCCAAGGATTGCTTTGGCTATATCTGTGGCTAGCTTGACAACATTTAGGAGTTTGAAGTTTTGCAAATTGCCAAATTGGTTGGTTGAAACGAAAAATGAACTCCTTGACTTACAAAAATCAGCAATGTGAAATACCATCTTCTTTTTTACGTTCGTAGGCGTTCTTCGTCGTAGTTGGGGAAGAAATTGACTGCAGTTAAACAAGTTTCGTGGGAAAAAGCAACAAGAATGTGCTTGAATGTCCATTGATGTTTGTGTCATCCTCCCATATCCTTTTCTTTCTTTACTTAAGTATGTTTATTATCTTCTTTCCCTGTACAGGTAGTGTTCGTGATAGGAACATCAGCTAATGGTCAGGACATCTCCAGGGACATTGCTGAGGTTGCGAAAGAAGTTCATATTTGCAGGAAGATCTCTCACTGAAGGCGTACCTACAAAGCTGCAAGGCCATGAAACATGCGGCTTCATTTACGGTAAGCCAATTCTTTGATTGCTTAATGATGACGAGGAGACCTGCTAATTATAGACCGAACAGCGCAGATAGAGAGTACCCATGATGATGGCAGAGTGGCTTTTCAAGATGGGAACTCGGTCGCTGCTGATGTCATTCTGCATGGTACGGGGTATGTTTTACTACCCTTGCTTTGGCCATTTGGCATTAGCTGAATCCTATTCCTCCACTCAATTCATTGTAGGCTAGGTCATATTGGTGGTACTAGCGCCTTTTCATTCCTGATCATTTCATACATGACTGACCCATTTCAATTTGCTATAATCATCTCTCTCTAAATGTAACCCTAGTAACTTTCTAGTACGATTATCCAAGAGGCACTGCATAATGATCAAGTACATCATCTACTCAGAGGGTTTTTTTTTCCTGAATTCCTATAGTTGTGCTAGTCCTCTAGATTCAGTTAATGTTCCCATCTTGTAGCCTTAGTTTATTATCTGAGCCTGTAAAGTTCGAAGATGTCTGATAGCTGTGCTCAGATTGAAACACTTATTTTGATCATAATAAATTAGTTCTGTTTTCTATAACAACTGGGCATTTGGTCTAGTGGTATGATTCTCGCTTTGGGTGCGAGAGGTCCCGAGTTCGATTCTCGGAATGCCCCTAAACCCTTTTTCATCTATTAAGATGGTCAGAAAACAAGGTCTGGTTCAGATCCATTAAAGTTCTATCTTGTTTATAATATGACACATAAATCATTCATCTCCTTGTTCTTCATGGATCATGGTCTTTACCATTTTGTTAAGTCACCTACTGGTAATCGATTCTCGAGATGCCTCTGACCCTTTTTCATCTAATAAGATGGTCAGAAACAAGGTCTGGTTCAGATCCTATTAAAGTTCTATCTTGTTTATATTATATTATTATGACACATAAATCATGTTATCTCTTTGTTCTTCGCGAATCATGGTTTTTACCATTTTATTAAGGCACCAATTAGTTTAACTACAAGTTGCATATGGAAATAAAATACATTCATTACCCAATGACCTATTTAAAATTTCCCTTTCAAAACAATTCTTTGCATCACGTGCTTTAATAAGTGTGGGATATCTTCATATTTTATATCAGTGAAATGAATATGGAGAAAGAAAGAGGAACTCTTTAACATCGAGAACATATTTTTGTTCTCAATGTGTGCATAATCTATATTGCGCCATGGTTGTGTAGATTGTGGACACCCGTAGCAAGTTATTCAGTTATGTTACGACTTCTGTTGGACTGGATACCTGTCAGTACTCATTAGGTCCAGCTGATGTGTTATTACGAAGTCTTCTCAGTGTTTTGTAAGAGACCGTTATTATATCTTTTAATCTGAACTTGGCTTTACAATGTCTAACCATTTTTTAGTTCATTGACTTCTAATGGAAACATAAATGTGCGGAACTCTGAAATTGGTATTCAATGGTTAAGGAAATTTTTTGAGTCAGCAAGAATTTATGTTCTTATTAATGGAGGACCATGTGGCTTTTTGAAGTTGGGAGGGGACTGAGACAATGTGATCCTCTGTCACCAATCATGTTTGTGCTTGCTGAAGAGGTACGAGCAGAAATATTACAAAATTAGTACGAGAAGGGTAAAATTCAGCCAAAGGTAAATAGAGGTGGATGTCAACCTACACATTTGATGTTTGCAGATGACATATTCATTTTTTTGTAATGGGCACAAAAGGAGTTTGGAGAATTTGATGGATCATTTCTGGAAATATCAGGTATCTTTGGTCAAGAAGTCAATAGAGCAAAAAAGCAAATGTTTTGTTGGGGAGTACCTTCGCAAGACAACATGACATTGCAGAAATGTTGCGAGATGGAATTATCTTCATTCCCAGGACAAATATTTAGGTGTCATTTTACAACCGGGGAAGAGTTAAAGCAAATAAAGTTTGGGGATAGTGGAAATGATGCAAAAAATGTTGCATTTGGTTGGATGGGGAAACTATAAGCTTTTTACTCGCAGATTGACTCTGGTAAAATTTGTATTGTGCAACGTGTCAATCTACAATATGTCGGTGTATAAATGGCTCAAGAATGTTATAAAAGCGTGTGAAAGGATTATAAGGGACCCATCTGTGAAGAAACTTATTCTTGTGAAATGGGATGAAGTGAATGCACCATATGAAGAAGGAGGTTTAGGATTAAGAAGACTTGAAGTTATCAATAAAGCACTATTAATGAAATTACTCTGGAAAGTAAAGAATGAAGATGTGGAATGGACTCTATTTATGAGAGCCAAATATAAAGATAAAAAGGTGAGTGGATAAAGTATCATAAGCAATCCTCGGTTTGGCCGTGGATTTAAATGGGTAATTACTGAGATACAAGAAGGTAGTAGGTGGATTGTTGGAGATGGAACAAGTATTTCAGTATGGAAAAACAAATGGGTTAAAGATTCCTTTGATTGAGTTGCATCTTGAAGATGATTATATTCGCAAAATAGTGAAATGAAGGTCAAGGACATAATTCAAAATGGAGAATGGAGCATCCCAGTGAGAAATGTGGAAATATTTTGATGTTGCGGGAATTGTAAGTTTTGGTGGGAGGGAAAGATATATAGAAGAATATGGGCCAAAGATAGAGTTGGAACTTTCTGCGAGAAAAAAGTATGAAATAGTGTCATGGACTAAGCAGTATGTCAACCTTGCATTCACCCATATACATCTACAAACCTATGGAAAATACTAAGGGGTGCATGTGCAACTGAAGAAACAGTAAGGAAAAAAGGTTTCTCCATTGTATCTAAATGTTATTTGTGTGGTAAACATCAGGATACAATGGAGCATATATTATGGCATTGTGATTTCAGTGAAGCTGTGTGGTATATTTCATTGTCCCTGTCCCATAAAATTTGATGAAATTTTGTCTTTTCTTTGAAGGAAAAGTCCCGCAATTAAGGAGGTATGGTACATCTGTGCTTTCAATGTCATGGTTGAGTTGTGGTTTACAAGAAACTCAGTTATTTATGAAGATGCAACTCCATCAGTGGACAAGCTTAAAGTGAGAATACAAGATGTGCAAAAGAAGGCAGTTTTAGAATGAAAGGCAAAAGATGGGGACAATGTATGATTTTCATATTCTCGTTATTCTTTGGAGTTTCGAGGAATTCAAGTCCATGAGACCGAGAGTTAAACAAGTGTTTTTAAATACCCGCACGAGAATCAAGTGTTAATATGTTATGATGGTGCCTCAAAGGGAATCCGGTCTAGCAGAATTGGATTTATTGCAACAACATCAATATGGAGATTACATGGGAGCAGCTTCACGTGGATTAGGGATTGCAACAAATTATTTGGCAGAAGTCATGGCATTGATAGTTGCTGGTGAGTGGGCTATTACAAAACAATGGGTAGATGTATGTTTTAGTTTGGACTCAAAAACTTTGATGTTGGCTTTCATGAACAACAAGATTCCTTGGATAGTTTTGAACAGATGGATCAAGATTAGGATGTACATTCCTGCAATATCATTCAGGCACTCATATAGAGAGGTTAATTTCTCAGCTGACACAATGGCCAATAAAGGTGTATTGCTCAGTAGGGGAGAGGTGCAGTACTATGAAGACAAGCCTCAGTGGCTAGGGAACCTGGAGAATGAAGATGCTTTATATTTCAGATTTTAAATAAAGCTGCTTTTGCTCTGTAATTTAATGTGCATGCCTTGGCTGTTTTTAGTTTTTCTGTAGTTGGGCTTCTGTTATGGGATCATTTTCTATTTTGTTTTCCTGGATCTGGGCTTTCTATATCTGTAAATCGAAATCTTTTTAGTAATAAAATTCATGATTAAGCAAAAAAAAACGTGCAGAACTCTCAGTTAGCAAGTGAAGCATATCATCAATACGAACTACCAAATTACCTTTGATATGTAGTTTTCTAATATCACAATAAACATGTTATTTTTTATTTTCGGTAGAGACCAATAATATTGCATTTGTGGATGAAAATTGCGTAGGAGTGTGGGACCTCTTTATAAACACGTTTTCCCACCATTGTTGTCTCCAGGGGCTTTCTTTTATCGGTTTACCCTGGAAGGTATGAGTTCATTGCTTGTCAAAACAGACTCCGATGAGAATGCTTATTGATCTTACTTGACCGTGTGGATGCTTTTGTTCAGCATAATTGCCTTCTGTTTCCAGGTTAACCCTTTCCCTTTATAGGAATTACAAAGCGAGTTGCTGGTGTCTTATCTGGTTGGATTTCAACTTAGTAATGGATACAAATTACTATTTTTTTAATGCAAACCAAACCAAACTATAGATTAATATGCACAATTATTTGCTTGTCTATTTGTGTGCTTACAAGACCGAAATTCAAATAAAATAAAATAAAATAAATATTTATTACGATCCATCTTGACTCCCAAGGGACATAAAATTCTTCACCCTGTTATGCTTTAGCTAATGCTTCATAATCCACTTAAATGACTATCTTATTGAATTCCCACTGAACTATAACGATTCCAAGACAGCTAAGCATTCCAAATGTTCTGGACCTGGTGCAGCCTGGAAGTTATTGCAGGCTAAAGCTAAGTGAGTACCTGCAAAATTACGAAAAATCAGATCATATCCTCCCTTCTTAGTTATATAACAGAAAGATGCATCAGTATTTAATTTAATAAAGTCTTCAGCAAGGAGGAGTCAATTTGTGATTAACAACTTCTCTGACAAGACGAGGGTAAGACCTGCATACAGAGTCAAAATCACTATGAAATTTATTAATACGTGGATTAATTGCTGAGAGGAAGAACGTTTGTTTCCAAAAACAACGCAATTTCTATCCTTCCAAAACCGCCACCTGATCACTACCATAGTAGTCACTAATTTCTTATCAGAGCTTAGAATCCGGGAAGAAATCCATTCTTTTGGTGAAGACCATTTTTTATCATAAATCACATCTCCAGCTCCAAACCAGAGAACTCTTGCATATGGACCATATATGAGGATATGCATGGTAGTTTCCACTGCTCAACCACATCTGCTGCATTTATATCCTCTTGAGGCAATCTTTTGCTTATTCTTTCTTTGAAAGATGGAATATCTTTAGCTCATTTACACAAGAATAACTTGATTCATAGACCAAATCCAGGCCCCAAATTCTTGTCCGTGGTTTTGTATTATCATATGGATGTTGTTCATTTCCATTATGATACTTTAAGTTGTATAATGCTTGATATGCAGACTTCATAGCAAAACGACCATTCGTAGTTCTTGTCCAGACTAATTTGTCTTCACTATGGAGATGAATTCTTATGGCTAAGATTTTTTGAGCTATTTCATAATCAAAAAGATGAAGAATCAGATTAGTCTTCCATGTTTTATTGGTTGAGTCAATAAGCTCACCAACATACTTATAACCATGAGAGTTTTCAGAAGAAGGAGGACCATTCCAAAGAGGAGACCCACTTATCCTGGCATATGAGAATCTGAGTACCATCTCCAACTGACCAGAAGTTGTATTTGTATATGAACTCAAATTCTGAACTGATACTCTTCCAAGACCATGTAAAGTTCGCCTTTTAGGTGCATGAAGAGGATTGAAGTTTTTGAAATATTTAGCTCTTAGAGAACCTCCGCAAAAGTTATTTTTAACAGTGCAGGGTCTCAAGAAGACTTTGCCAGTTAAGCATGATGGAAACATCTCACATCTCTGAAGTTAAGACTACCATCCGCATAAGTTCTGCACATACCAGACCATGATGTGGAATAGAAACCTTTCCTAGCCGGCTTGTTCCACCGAATGCAGCTGTAGAGAAATAATTTTATTGATAATTTCCTCAGGTAATATAAATGAAGTCATCTGATGAAGAGAAACTAAATAGAGAACATTTTTCACCATCACTGACCTGCCTGATTGAGATAGTAACTTACCACACCATATGGATAATTTTTTTTCCATGTTATCAATGATAAAATTAAAGGATACTTTCTTCTTCTTAATCAGGATAAGAGGAATCCCTAAGTATTTCTCATTTGGATTCATTCTTTTAACCTTGAGAACGCAAATAATATCTGAAGTAGCATAGTTATCAATTCCTTTGCAGAAAGAAATACTAAACTTTTGATAGTTTAGTAACTGACTTAAATCTAAGCTGAAAGCCTCAAGAATGCTCTGGATATTTCTGATATTGTCAAGATTTACTTTTACAAAAATTAAACAGTTATCCGCAAATAACAGATGACTTATGGGAGGTGTCTTTATCACTGTAGTAAACATGTACTGATAAATGAGTGAATACCACTTCTCTCCAAAGCACATTCTCTTCATAAATTCAATGACAAAATTCCATTCTAGCATGTCAAAGGATGTCTAGATTTAATGCCAAATAGTTATCACCTTTCTTTTTCTTTTTAAGTGTATGAATAATCTCATGAGAAAGAGAGATATTATTTGAGATGAGTGTACCTGGTATATAAGCAGATTATAAAGGGGATATCACTCTATCTAGCAGAATCTTCATACGTCTTGCCATTAGTTAAGATATAAGCTTATAAGTGGTATTACACAATGCAATCGTCATGTAATCAGAAGGTGAACTTGGAGTCTTGACTTTAGGAACTAGCATAAGTCATGTTTGATTTAGTTTCTTGATAAGAAAACCATTCTTGAAAAAATCTTGAACCATAAAAACCAAATCATCCTTGAGAACCTCCCATTAAAAAATTTAAAAACCCGGAGGAAATCCATCTGAACCTAGAGCTTTCCATTTGTCAATACTCTTTAGAGTGTCCCAAATCTCTACCTTAGCTGGTATAGAGATTAGTCTTTCATTCTCTTGAGGAGTGATAACCTGAACAATATGCTCCAGAAAGTTGTTTGTACCACGATAAAAATTGCCACGAATTGGGCCAGAATGTTGTTTGGACCATCATTCAACAGTTATCTAAGTCTGCCATCCAGCCAACCGACACAACCCATCAACCTTCCCATTCTTTCATGAAGTCTACTGATGGCCAATGGTCAAAGTCAACATCAAATGGTCAGGACCCTGTCTGCCAGACCGGTCCCCCGGTCCATTTTATCTAGCCTAATTCACCAGTCCAGTTCGCCAAACTCGGTTCGTGGACTGATTATCCCGGTTTTGGTCCAGTTTGCCAACCATACTTCCAATCGTGCTGCCATCCGGTCCACAATTCAGTTTTCCATCCATGTTGCCAACGAGTATGCCAACTCATTATACCTGTCAACCAGTCAAGCTAGTCTGCTAGCAAGTCATGTCGATCAAACATGAACTGTCCCAGTCAACATGCAACAAATAGCAAGAAGTCAACGCATACCCACCAAAGTCAAAGTCAAGTACCCACCGGTCAAATCCGTTGGTCCATAACAGTTTGGCCTGTTTCTAGATCCCATACCAGAATTTACAGGAAAGTGCTAAAAGTTTCTGGATTGCTTGTTGACCAAGTCGTTGCATATGAAGTTTAACTCGAAATTAGGGTTTAACCCACAAATAAAACTCGTATAAATAGAGGGGGATATCAACCCTAAAAGATCATGCGTAGATACACGAAAATACATAGAGAAATAAATTAGAAAACATTAAAAGTGATCAGAAAAACCATTGTAATTCTTACATCAATAAAATAGCTCTCCCTACTGGAATTCTTCACTGGATGTAGGCATAACTCGCCAAACCACGTTAAACTTTTGTGTCCTTTATTTATCTTTGATTTGTCTTTTAACCCTAATTTCATATCATCATCATCAATCAATCATGTTTTGTGCCTAAAAGTAATTTTTGGTACAAACAAAAGTAGTACATTGTTATCCACAAAATGAGCTATATCTTGTCAGGAATAAGCAGATTCTATTTATAGAGTTCGTCACGTGTATTTCCTGTCTTTCCACTTACATATAATATCCATACACATGGTTCTGGAAATTATGGTGCTTTGCCAGACTTCTCCAAGGGAAACTCCGTTTGATGACTCCACTTGTGTGTACCGAGTTTTCATTACGCTGAACTTATAAGAAATGGACGTGGACTTAATGCCACATACAAAGTGTATACCATATGACTGACAAGAGGCGTGTATTACCGGCGGATGTACAATTAACATACTAATGGTGGTAAGCATTTAGTGTAGTAGTAGTGGTTGTATACTTAGTTAAACGCCCTAATACAAATATTTCAACTGGTCTCACCATACCTTTATTGGATATCTTTAATATTACTTCATGTTCCCTTCCAGATGCTATGAAAGGCGTGACAAGTTTCTCCCACACAACGAGAATTTATCACTATATCTAGGTCGCTCCTAAGATAGTAAATTTTACACATGTACTTAACACTAAATTTTGTGTTGAATAATTATGCTCCTCCAATTGTGTTATTTCTATTTTTCGAAGGGCGTAGTCGTGTGTCTTGTAGAAAATACGGAATTTCATTCTTAAATCGTACGAGCCGCTTATCGGAGGCAAAGGGTCCGTAGATTATTCAAGCCTCATATCGATGGTACGAGGCTTTAGTGTTACGTTTCCCTCGCCACTTATTGATGATGTGATACTTTATTCTTAGGATACTCAAGCTTCTTATCGAGGACACGAGGCTTTATTCTTTTGTTGCTCTCGCCTCTTGTCGAGGATACATGACTTCATCAAATTCTTCACGAGATACCCCCAAAAAACCCAAATGTGAATTTAGTTCTCAATAATGATGATGCTAATAAAAACTTCAAAGGAAGAAACAAAGCAATACTTGCTAAAAATTAGCTCAAGAAGGGGAAGCTCCGATGGTTTTAACATGACAGAGTTTGTAGAACATCAAGACCGTCGAGAAGCAAAAAGCGATTGACAGAAATTTCAAAATAGGGAGCCGGAAAAAAAATTGTCTTCCTCAATTTTTTTTTGCCAATTACTAGGACAAGCATAACATTATTCAAGATGACACATCAATTATGAACCTGAGCAAAAACATGTGTGGCAAATCGAATATGATAGGCTACAAGCACAGATTGAACAACAAAATTGTATTTAAGAACAACCAAGCGGGTGATGATGATGAGGATGACGAGTTCGATGTAATAGTACCTCTAGATAATTGATGCATTAATTTTAGTTTTAATTTGAAATGTTCTTGCATTCTACTTAACATTAATATTAATTTGAAATGAAAAGTTGCTAACTTTGGAATGTTGTTACATTCTACTTAATAATAAGTTTAATTCATTAACTTAATATTGAATAAACAACTACATACAAACTAACAATTAAATGTTTAAACTGATACATAAAATAAAACTCAACAAACTAACAATTATAAATCTTATTATTTTATTCCATAAACAAAATACTAAAAATTATTTTTGAAACTAAAAATCGTACAAAGCTTTGGTTGGTAACCTAGCAACAAGCTGGGCCCCAACTCCTTTTTGAATAGCAACGCCTAATCTATGAAAAATAAAACTACCTAGACCGCTACTAGCATCATTACTGACCATGCAATTTTTCAAGCGCTTTAAAAAACACAAAGTATCCTCGCTAAGCTCTCCCAAAGTAGAAAAAGCTAGAACACCCAAACCATAACCATGAGATACACATTTGTCCAAGTACTTGGTATTTAAGAACAAGGATGTTTACAGGGCGTAAATCCTTGTCATCATCGGATAAAACCCCCAAGGCAACCTCTTTGCGTGCAGGCACACCCGCCTTGTAGCAAATGTCACGATCATATCACGTACAAGGTCATGTCGAAACTTGACCCCCAACATCTTTATCATAGTGGAGCGCGTGATCACCAAAGATATCCATATGCCTGTTGCAACTTGAGCATAAGCCATCCTTGACAAACAAAGGAATTCCAAGTCGATAACAAACTACCGCACGGAACTATCTTGGCCCAAGGCATTGGTTAAGCCCACTCATAGGTACATCCAGTAAATAATCCTGAGCATGTTTGACACGGTCACATTGCCACAAAATGGTATCTCTTTCAGACATAGAAAATTGGATGGGGATTTGCTTCTTGATTTGCTTCTTAAACAGATACATAAAATAAACTTAGTAATTGCGTTCACCGGCTCTTCCATACTCTGCCCAAAGATTCACTCGCAGATCTTCTCTTAATCTGTCATATAAATTCTGGTTGTGAATGTAGTTAGTCATTTGCCCATAGTTTCACCCCTCTTTTTGGTTGAATCTCAAGCCTCAAATTTTCATCTTCATAGTTAGTCCACTCGTTATCACGATGGATTTTCTAAATTACCATGTCATGTAGAATTATGCAAGTGAGCATAGTCTTGTGCATTTCACGAGGAATCAAACCACGATATAACCCATAAATAATAGCGAACTTCCTCTTCAAAATTCCAAAATCTCGTTTAGCATCCTTTCTCAACGTCATTTGGCGTTCGTTAAAATGCTGGTATGGATTACCCAATGCGTCGGCAGGGTGATGACGGTAACATTGTACCAAGGTTGACCATTTTGGATAGATACCATCCGCAAAATAATACCCATGAGTGTATTGATTGTGAAACGAATTTCGGGACAAACTACATACTCTAGATCTTCAAACAGAGGCGACTTGTACAAAATATTATTTTGTGAACCCGGAAGACCAAAAAAAAAAGTGACATATCCAACAATCATAAGAAGCAACAGCTTCAAGGATAACAATAGGTTTCGGGTAATGACCCTTATATTGATCGGACCAATAAACAAGGCATCCCTGCCATACCCAATGCATGCAGCAAGACTACCAAGCATTCCTGGGAATCCCTTATCCTGATTCTCCCTTAATATTTGTCTAGCATCTTCCTCGGTTGGCTTTCATAAATGCGTTGGACCAAAATGATTAATTATTACTTCGTAAAACAATGAAATATAAGTGAACTAGCCCTTAACCCGTGCCGTAACGGCACGGGCCTTGATGTTGTTCATTTTTAATATCGTATAAAATGTGTCCCTAATATTTATCAACTCCTTATGGTCCGATGTATGTTAAATCTGGCTTGGTCATATATATCATAAAGATATCCCATGTTTTGTTTTCTTTGTTCTATCGGGTGAACAACTAATGTTATTAACACACTCCATTAAATCAGAAATGCTTTCTAAAATTATACGTGTTGTCGCCATATAAAATTCTAAAAAATATATACTACAAATAATTTTATAGGGAGTTTGTACGCGTTTAATATCTTAAATTAAGAAAATGAATTCACCTCCGTGATTTTCTATTTCCTTCCCTCATTTCCGATTTAGAAAATTTGTACATAATTGGTACTTTCTCACACCTTTTTTTTACTTATTGGAATATATATATGCTATTGAAATTTTACTTCTGGAAATAGATCTCTTGATTTAAGACCATATATACTCTTATGTTGCGAAGTCTCTTTGGCAGATAAGTGGATATGGTCATCTCCAAAATCGTCAGCCTCTTTGGCAGCCGTTTGTCGTAACCATTGCATGAATTTTTATGGCCGAGGAGTATGCGACTTGATCGCTATATGTATTTTTTTGGAGAGAAAGAAATTTGAAAACCGACCAATATGTAACCGGGGAGGCAAAATCGAGTTCCTAATTGTCATGCATCTTTCAATTATCGAGTACATCTTTTTGTTATTCTTGGGATGATTTGTAAGACCATATACTTACCTTTTAAATTCGCTAATACAATCCGGTGATCTCTTAAACTCGAAAATAGGTGCCCATTGTCGCTTCTAGAATCGTCAACCTCTTTGGTAGGCATATGGCATAACAATCTTCTGTCTTTTCAATGTGGAGCAGTCTGGTGACCAATTGGTGCGGTCTCGCTTCTTTTAATTTATACTGCCTCCAGTATTTTTGTACACTTATAAAGAACAAATTATAAATAACCTGATCTGCCAGCGTTCATGATGGTCATCGTAATGACATAGTTTGATTTCTTAATCTTTACCGCATATCAATCTGGAGAATTGCTATCAATAAGAAGAGTAGAACACGGAGACGTTATAATCTATTCAAAAAAGCCGAACAATTGTAGAGTAAAACACATAAGTCAGGTTGCATTATTCGAAACCATAACATTTGCTGGCGTCTTTGATTTTTTTTTCCTCCAAAAGTGCAATCTTATTGATTTATTTTTTGCCAAAAGTGAAATCATCTGCTTAGGAGGTTGAAATACGTTAGCTTGGTCATGCAAGTGTCAGAAAATTTCTTCAAAACCACTATGGATTCAGATCAAGATTGGGAAAATAAATTAGATTATCATATTAGCACAGTTCCACAGGGGATAGATCAGATCCACCAATGCCACTGTAGATCATGACCAAAGGTACTAATACTGAAATGCAAAAAAAAAAAAAAAAAAAATACACGTCAACAAAATGCAGTATAGGAAACACATCATAATAAAATTCAGAAAGGGAAACACACCATAGAAGATAAATAAAAAATGCAGACATATAAAGAAACATGATTTACTATTCCTAGGTGTTGTTTTATTTGGTGCAAGGCTTCATAATGCTTAATCTTCGGCAATGATAGATGCTGAGAAACCTTCGTGCATCTTCTGAAGGCAGGGTTTCTTGCGAGGTGGATCATTATCGGCCACAGCCTCATCTTCAGCGCGGATGATTCTGGTCTTCTGGATAGATATGGTTGTAGTTGGTGCTGCAGGGAGCAAAGGCAGCTTTGCTACAGTGAAGCTTGGGGTATCAAGATTTCTAGGATAGAGGATTTTGGGTAATTTTGTACAAAACGATTGAGCACCCACGGTGACTCATCCATCTCTCTAAAACCTAACGCACACGTGCGAGAAAATGGGTGTGGTCTAGATAAATCTGCACCACCACTAACACATGCAAAGTTAGCCAAATTATGGTTTTTAATATTAAAATAAAATATATTATATTTCAATATAAAAGAGAATACAACAACAACAGAAAAATAGAAAAAATTAATTGAAGACTTAAGTTTGTTCAACCTAAGCTTTATACATGACGTTTGTGATTAAAAATTAAAACCACGCCCAGCTGCGGTAATAGTGGTATCAGGTGATTTTATTGTGGTGGCGTGTGACAGCCCGGATTTTCTGACTTCTAGCGGACACAGGTTCGACCTTGTGGGTCAGGTCCGATCCAGATAGCAAGTCTAAATTTCCGGACAACCACTCGTGTAGGACCAGATTTTCCATTTCAAAAGATTTCAATAAATAAAATCAATAATTCAAGCTCAATTAAATTTACCAAATGTAACGTAATCTTACTTTAAAATTAAAAAACTTTCAAATAACAATTACAAAATCAGAAGTATCAAATTAAAACAAAATAATATTTCGATTAAATTTAAAACGCGATACCCAAATCTTTGTGATATATAATAATTTCTTGTCAGGTAGTCTTTCTTCGTTCTCTGTGGAAAAGGAGGAAAACGGGTGAGCAACCACAACCAATAGGAAGTTTCCAAAAATAATAGAGTGCATCATAAAACAAACAAATGCAACAGATACAATAATTAAAACCATGCACTAAAGTTCACAACACTACTTACGCCATTCTCAACCACAAATACTTAACATTTCCTTACTCAAAATCCTCAATCTTAGATTCTAGATCCTTAATCTAAAATTATTTATTAATGGAGATACAAATTTATTAGTTTAATTAAGGGAAAATTTATAATGATTTTTTTTTAAAGATCATTTATTATTAGCAATTAGTGAACACTATTATGAGGATATAATAAATTATTTATTATCACCAATTAGTGTGAAACACTAATTAGTTAGGCATTTATTAAATTAATCATTTATTATATTAGATTTTCCTTAATGGGTCATTAAATGATAGTTTAATGGGAGAAATTATATCCATAGATTTATATATTGGGAGAGTAAATCTCAACCACCACTTACATAGGCTAACTTAGCCAAACTATGCTTTATACTCTTGATGTAGTTGTTTTTCTAGGGATTTGCCCCACCCAAACCCATCCCCGTGGGTACCCGCCCCGTTTGGGTAGGGTTTTACCCGAACAAATGGGGATGGGGTTGGGTATGGGTAATACCCGAACCTAAGCTACGGGGATGGGGTGGGGACGGGATTCAAGGTCCCCGCCCCATACCCGCCCCGTACCTTTCATAACTTAGGGGTTTAGACTTTTATGCAACAATGTGTATAATTTTTATACTTTCACCACTTAGTCGAGCTTTCTTTCATTTATCATATTCTTGATCGTTCTTGTACATTTATCATTTTCGTTCTTTTATAGTCATCAGACACATTCTCTAAAAGTTAAAATAGAGAAAATGAAGCAGATAATGAAATGGTTAACGTGGACGAAGATAAATTGAGAAAGGAAAAAACAGAAAAACTAATAAGTCATTAACAAATTATTTTGTTTACTTTAAGATAAATTATTGAATTTAAGATTTCAGAATGCATTGTTCTTACGTTATTATTTTTGTTTGAATCATATTTAAGTTTTGATTATAATCAAATTCATGTATTAACTCAGTGTTACGGGTAACCCATGGGAAACCCGCCCCATATGGGTATTCCCTATACCCGCCCCGCCCCAATTCATATGGGTAACGGGGCGGGGATGGGTATTTTTTTTTAAGAACGGGGCAGTGACTGGGATTGGTATACCCGCCCCATACCCGCCCCATGACCATCCCTATGTTTTTCCCATATGAAGGTACTTGTCGTTCGCATTCGTTGATTTACCATAATCTAGAATCTTTAAAGCCGAGATAACTTTTTGTTAAGGACTATGACCTCTGATATTTAGTGCATCAAACTGACTACTCGACAAATCTCATCAATAATATTTTTCACCAGGTGTCGGGGCATGCGGAATCGGCGTTTGGAAATCTTGATCATAGTACACACAATTAGGAAGAAAATAATCTTGCATCAGCTTCTGGTGGTAACATTCCCTCCCTCGATACATATTCTTCTTGAGGATACTTCTTTTGGTTACGGAACTCTAGATATTTAGCCCGGATATACGAGCATCAGAGTGTCGATTAGTTGTTTATCTTCTTCAAATTCCTCATCATCAAGTTGTTGCAACCTCCGTTGATGCATGTTTTGTTGTAATCTAAACCGATTCATAATAACATTTCTCTCTTCATTGGATCTCGCCATTGATGATTATGAAATTTAAAATTGAGAATACATATAAACAAATTGATAAAATATATGTAGAAGTAGGTGTTAGTAATTTGAAGAACACAAAATTGGTTAAAAAGACCAAAATCAAAATTTCCTGGGTGAAAAGGACAGTTAGATTTAGATATTGTTTAAATGGACAAAAATTTAAAAATAGAGCGGGATGTAACCCGGTTTTCATCCTGTCCATTTTCAAATATTTTTTCTTATTTTTATTTTACACGGGATGCATCCAGTTTCATCCTTGCTATTTTTTAAGTTTAAGCGGGATGAATCCGGTTTCATCCTTGCTATTTTTCTTTGTCCATTTCACCCATAAAATTTTTTACTCGTCCATTTGAACCGTGTTTTAATTTTTTTTTGGACAAATGACCCATTTTCTGTTTGAAGAAATACATGGGCCTATATATAGGAACAAGCAGGGGGAAACAGTCATTACAAAATAACCGTTGGAAAATATAGAAACGATCGAGCGATTGAGACTATGACGCCGACGATATTCATAATATCGCCTGACACTATAAATAATAACTGTCGATAATAGCTCCACCGCTCAGTTGTGTTCCCATAATGAAGTAACTTATTTGCCATGTCACCCAACATATCAAACAATATTTTTTTGACCTTGTGCATAGAATAAGCATGTTCCTATGGGTATCGCAAACCATAGCACTTGCCACTTTTGCACCCACTATGGATATGGCAAAATGGCAAACTCACGTGCCTAAATGCCGAAATACCACTTAGACGGTGGGTGAGAGGGAGTCTCTATCGGCTTACGTAAACTTCATCGCTTGGTCGGGCGATATTTTCATCATCGCCAACAATATTCTATTCCATCACACAAACACAAATATAGTTTTTTTTTGGACAATCAACATATTTCAATTCATTCAAATGAAAATCGTCATTACATGTTCGTTTACAAGAATAACAAAAACATCAAAATACAAAATAATCAAAACCCTAATACAAATAAGGAATCAATTACAAGTAGATCGTGAAGAGAAAGAGCGATAAACAGTAAAGATATCCAAAAGAATTTTATGTATAAGGGAGAGATGATGGTATACCCGGATATAAAATCCGACCATTTAATCTGATTGTAATATTCTTCTTCGATAAGAGTTTCTCCAATGGCATGCGTGTGGAGATAAATGTCAAAATCCACCTAGGATACACATCCATTTTCTCTAAAATCATTCTTCAACCGTGATGTCATAAATCAATGTATAGATGACTTTGGGTAGACAATGTCAAGTTTTAGACATTCCCCTTGACATTGTCTACCATCCTAGTCATCTTTTAATTAATTGAATTGGATTTAATATATTAACTAACCATTTTTTAGCTTTAGTAAAATCTTAATTATGGAAAATAAAAATTACACTAATTAAATGAAGAGATTACATGCAATACAGAGTTGGAGATGGATTTTTTCTCCCTAATTTTAAGGAGAAACAGACCGGCGATGTCTTATTTGTGTTGCCACATAAGAAGCACACACAATGACCATTGGAGAAGCTCTAAGAGATGCTCCTAATAGAAAGGAGTACTTTTCCCATAAATTTGTCGATCCACACGAACACAGATGTCGTTTCAAAGCGATGTCGTGATGAATCGTTGATGTTTTTGAATCAAGAATAACAAGCCACAAACCAGTCATTAAAATTTGAAGAACTCACCCCACAACGACGAAGAAAAATCGTCACAAAATGACGAAAAAATTTATCAAAAGACACCAAAAACGATGTAAAAACATCTTATTCAGTTATCTATTATCAAAAACTTTAAAAGAAAACGAATCAGTGCTCAGATCTGGTCTAAAAGGACCAAATCTAAGCAAGACGGCTCTAAGTTTTTTTTCTTTTGTTTTTTGAGAACAAAGGGAAGAGGAGGAGGAAGAGAGACTTAGATTTTTTTTTTATTATTATTATTCATAAGATCTCGTCCAACATAATTAAATATATATTTTTAATTAAATTGTCGTATCTACCATAACGGGAAACTCATGGCATATTGGCATGACAAAGCAATATTTATTTACGGCTTTGCTAGATACACCGTGTGTGCACCGAGAGGGATATGACGGTCCCAGATCCTGCGTTCTCAACATCAGCACGCCTGCCCACCCCCTCTCACACGGTGCTTAAATCACGGTGCATCTATCATTTCCCATATGTTTCTCATATGTCATAGGAATAGGCCTTTGGGAGAGAAGAAAGATAAAGTGTAGCATGTACACCGAAACAAATCGTCCAGACCTCGTCTAAAATAAAAACTTTTGGTTTTTCGCGAAACAAACCATCGTTCAGTCTCAGACGCTCTCCTCCTCCTCCTTGAAGGCAGGCAAACCAGTAAGACGATTTGTTTCAGGGTTCGAACTAATTACCTATCGATTAGGGTGGATCTCGTTCTTTGTTTTCTTTCTTTGTTCGGATCTTAGGTACGATGTTTACCATTTGATGTCATAGTCGAGTTTGAAAAAAAAAAAAATCTATCTTTTTGATCTCCTAAGGTTTCAAAAAAAAAAAAAAAATCATCTTTTTGATCTCTTAAGGTTTCAAGTTTGCTTATTTGTTTGAAAAATTAGGGCTTTCTGAAGTTTCCTATTTGTTTTAAAAATTAGGGTTTCTTATTTGCTTGAAAAATTAGGTCTTTGTAAAGTTTTCTATTTGTGCGAAAAATTAGGGATTGTTGAAGTTTCTTAATTGTTTGAAAAATTAGGGTTTAAATTTTGGCATTTAACGTGTGCTATTGATGTTAGGGAAGACTAAGAATAACAATGGCACTAAAGAATGTCGCAAATATGCTATCCCGGAGGTTTTCCAGTGGCACTGCAAGCGTTGGAGGAATTGAGACCAAATATGCTGTAGTAAGAATGTTATTCTTATTGGATTTATTCATCTCTATTTCCAAGTCAAAAGATTCTTGATTCTCACTTTTTTCCCCTTATCCTTTGTGTTTTTATCAGATTAGGGATGATAGACTTCGAAATCTTTGTGTACGGCTTGAGCAGGCTGCTGAGAAAGCGAAGCAACTCAACGATGAATGCAATGCTATCTTTGTAAGCCCCATCCCCATTTCATATCCCTTTATTTCCTTTCGCTTTCTACTCTGTGTCTGGTGGATTTAGCTAATTTACATGTCTTGTAATTTATGTGACATTACACTGATTATTATTATATATTTCTTTTGCAGGCCGTAAAAAGAGCATTTCCTATGGATCGGCTGGTATGGTTAGGGTTAATCATTAATCTTGCGCATGAGATAGGTGAGCAGGTTCTAACAATCTCGACAACTAAAGAATACATCAAATTTAAAGAATCTCAGTTATCAGCTTGTCGTGCCAAGAAGCAAAAGTTACAATTTCCAGCTTAGGAAATGCCAAGTTATCGTTATACTTTTGTACCCCATCGAGGCTGCCTAGTCGCGCATGAGCTCACTTTAAGTTATGTTAATTTACTATTAGTTGAAGTATCACTGGAACCTCTGATATAAGTTGCATGTAACGTGAGGTTATACATCCCCTAACTTTACCTTCTGTATGTATGGTGTGCTTTTAAACCATTAACGCCTATAATCTATATTACATTCCTTAATCCAAGTTAATTAGTTTTTCAAAAGTTTGTGTGAATGATGAGCAGTGAACTTTGATCAAGAAAGTGGTAAGTGCTAGCCTGTTGACTATTATTTGTTCACTTCAGTCTTATTCTTAGATCGCTTGCCAACATCTCTTTTAAGTCATGATATATAACAGCAAGGACTTTTAGTCTTGTTCAAGGGAGATATGGAATGAAAAGATACATCAGCTGCCTAGAGCTATTAGTGTGAAAGTTCCCTCCTGCTCTTGGTTGTAATGATCGCCCATGCTTAGGGGTTTTTCTCCTTGTGCTGAAAAATGGATTAGTTAGTTTATTTAGTTACACTGTGTTCCCAGTAGAAGTTTGGTACTCATCGTAGCTGTTTTGATAATCAAGTAAAACAGCTTCTATATCCTGACTTGCCTGGTTGTTGCTTTAAGAGTGTCGTACATTATTCATGAAATCAATGAAGTGCTTGTTATAAATGAAATTTTGATCGTCGAAGTCCAGGATAGGGAAATTGAGCTTGAGCACATAGGTATTACTACCCTTGTTATGAAATACAGGCTACACATTTTCTAGGAAGCATGAATTGTCAAGAAAGCTTTACTGTAAATCACTTTTTTTATCAGGGACACAGCCAATTCCACCAGTGTGCAATTTCAAACACAAAACAATCAGCCTGTATGCATCTGTTAGGAAGTAGCCTGTAATTCCTCGTTCACTGTGTGCTCATTTGGCAAGCATGCCATACACGCCTGCCTACCATAGGAATTTTGCGGAAAAGAATGTAGATAGTGTCAGGGTGCATCTTTGTTGCTCCATTGGGACTTGGCTCACAAGAAGGTTTTTTCTTTACCCACGTCTTATACTTCTTATCTGCACTTGTTGAACTAATTTAATACTCCTGCACTACTTATCCTGCACTGGTTGAACTAATTTATGTTTTTCTTGTCTGATTTATGGATTAAGCTTCTTTAGTTGCCTGCAATGTGAGTAGTAGTTGTCCCCATGATATGCTCTAGAGAAGTCCAATTAGCACTCCGTAGAAGGTTGTCATTTTATTGGTCGCTGTTTCGGCAAGGGGTTTACATTGTTTAGGGGTCGTGTATTGTTGCTCTTTCGAGCTAATGATTAATGAACTATCCCCTTTGTCAAAGAAAATCTAAGAGTCCAAAAGTTTTTCTCCAGATGTACCTGGAGATCGATTATCATGAAAGAATGAGTGCTGGAAACCGAGGCTTCTTTCCGCCGACTTTATGTGTCCGCTCACTTCCATCCCTTGACCAGATTGCAATTGTTATACACAAATTTTTTTCAGACTTGTGACTTCATTTTCAATGTAGACGTGTAGTAGACAAATAGGATATCAGCTGTGAAGGTACTTGCGACCAATCCAAGTCATGTTGAACAATAGAATCTAACTTTTTGCACTGCAGCCAACTTGCAACTCGATGTTGCCCTTGTTACAATTTGCAAATCTGAAATTTATACGATGTTCAGTCCTTGTTAAAAATATCGGTAATATTGTAATATAAAGAAAGAGAAGAAAGAGACCCAAAGTAGAGAGGAAGAAGAAGAGAGAAATTTTATTAATCAATCCAATAGATAAATATTAGAGCCTCTATTTATAGGGCTAGACACAAGGACATCCCAATAATAATCGGGATTTACCCTAGATATTCTTAACATAATTACACGTTTATAACACTCCCTCTGATGACATTGTGTCTAAGCTAATTGCCTCGTTAAAACCTTGTCAGGAGACCCCAAAGGGACAAAACCTGATCGAATGGAAAAGAGTACAATTGTGAGTAAACTTAGAACGGAGCTGGACATGCATATGTTGCCTCATTAAAACCTTGACAAGGGAAAACCCATTGGGACAAAACCTTGACGAAGGAAAAAGAGAACAACGTGATAGTCCCGTAAAATACCTTTTACTATGATGCTCCTCTGATAAGTAATTCAGTCGAATCTCTTGCAAATCTTCGAGTCAAGACTTCCAGATTCTGATGAACGAATTTATGCTGGAGACAACAATGCTTTCATTAAAATGTCGGATAGTTGATGAAGTCTTCTTTTGTGTTGGTCTTCTAATGGTAGTGTTCTCGAGTCTTCATGCTTCTTCAAATACATTGATGACTTGTTTCTTGGATGCTAGCTTCTCGACGATGATTTGCATAAATAGTTGATGTAGTTTCTTTAACAAAGTACCAATATACGTATACAGTACCATAGGTGTACAAAATTTGTAGTCATACTTTATATGGTTCAGAATGATAACCAAATTCAAAGGAGATAGTTATGTTGATGTGGGCTAACAAAATGACCTAGTTAATGGTGGGAATCCCCAAATAACCAAAATTAATACAACTCCCCCTTGGATGACCACCATGTTGAATTAAATTGCCTCACTAAAACCTTTCCAGTAAAACCCAAATGGAAAGAAAATCTGGACAAAGGAAAAAGAGCACAATATCAACATTTTGAATAAAAATTCATCGTTTCCGAAATGTTGCCTCGTTAAAACCTTGTCAGGAAAACCACATGGGAGAAAACCTGAAACGAAGGGAAAAGAGTACAATTTTTGACGATTTATGGATGCTAACCCAACTATATGAGTATTACTAAAACAAGCATCAAAATCATAACTCTAGTCTATATCAAAAGACGAGTTTAAGCTAGCATAATTCTAACTGCAGATTTAATAAAGAAGAAAAAATAGAATTTATGCTGCTAAAGCGTGGATTTTTATGTTTTTAAGGACTCCTCAAGAGACCTATAAAGCCGATATCATCATCTAATTAATCTGGATTCTTGATTTAGTACCAAATTTCTAAAAACACATAAATATGATTGTTAAACCTGATATAATCGAGTCAGGTGGTTGTCTACATATAATTTGAATCCTGCAAGGATTTAAAAATTTTAATATGTTCCCAACCACATACGATTCCTTCAAGGACTACCACGCCATAGACATCATGTAAAGAGAACAATTATTGAACCAATCCTAAGGTTTGAGAAAAAAATAAAACCCTCAAATCGTTTTTACAACGAAGAAATTTCTCGTATAAAGACACAATATGACTACACCAACTTGTAATTAATAGGCTTGGCATGTTTAAAGGTGTTAAGTTTGGATCCAAAGTTGCGTCAATCGAGAAATTAATCCAACCTAATTTGGATTTTATGCCAATCAATCACATATGTCGATACTTCTCTGCAGAGGGGTTAACAACCGCCATCTTTTATTATTTTAGTAGCTATTGTGAATAATCGACAATCATATTAGCTTATTATGATCCCACATAATTCTTAAATGTATGCATATACTGAAAATTCAACCAATACCGGTACCAGTGCTTTTAACAAGAAAAAATGAGACATTGACTTGGAGAATGAGGATGTTGTTGTGATATACTCCATTGGAGCATTATCTGTAGCCTCTTCTAAAACGCTACTTACTGCTATATGTGATTGGATTTTCCTCTCAAAGAGGTAAAAGCTTATATAAAAGCATAACGAGAATTTTCACGCCTATTCAATGACAACCTTTTTCGATTTGATCATGATGGGAGAGAAATTGATAAAAATTCTAAATTAATGAACACCAGCGTATGGTAGTGTGTAGTCTCCCCCTGATTATGGCGAAAATGTTATAATCTCGTATACGAAACAAGTTTCGTAGAGTATTATCAGATTAATTCGAGGACATATATACTCATTATGAAACATATCTTTCGACATAAAGAAAATATAGTCTTAGTAGTATATTTACCATCAACAATGGATTACTTTTGGAATAAAAAAAGTATTTAACAAACGACATTAAAAATATGCAAACAAATCTCCAAAATAAAGCTAAAATCGTGACCTATAGGGCCGACGAGATAATCATTCACTTTAGAATGAAATTATAGACACATTATTTATCAAAAGAGAAAATCATATTAAGATCAATATAGTCACTATAAGGACTAATAATATTAACAAGTCGGGAGTGCACCCTTTGATCTTTAGTGTCCAATTCCAACTACAAATGGAACTATTTCGAATTTTTGGAGAATATTAAGATGAAACAATAAAATAAAGATTGCTCAATATCCTTAGGGAATGCAACAATTCTTAATTTCATCGGTGTTTGCAATTTCGAATACCGTAATAACGATATCTCATTCAGAAGTCAATAGAGAAACCAGTTTCAATTGGCTTATATGATTCTTTTTAAGAAAATAAAGAGATCATAATCGTTAATCTTTGTAGAGCAAATCCTACTTTTTGTTGATGAAGATTTGTCTAGAGGAATAGAAATCAAAAACCAAAATTGGCTAAAAATACTTGGAATACCAATTTTACTTCTCATTACAGAGAATTTATGGAGAAATTTTTTGATGGGGGCGTTTTTTGAAGGGGGCATGGGGGACCAATGATATGTTGACACATATCTTTGATATTAATGAATTCTGTTTCCAAAAATACCAACACCAATTAACAAAACAATTTTTCTCTCCAAAAATACACTTCTTTTATGAGGGTTTTAAGTATTACTTTATTTTTTTGAGGGTTTTAAGTATTACTTTATTTTATTGAATATCTTCATGTCGAAACTTTAGACAGACTTGTTTCATTTATTAGGTTATTTTTTTTTAAACCAGACTGAAAGCTTATTAATATGCGAATGACGTTCTTTCTTTATTTTGTTTCAAATAAAAGTTTTCTGTGCTAACTTTGAGCTATGTGGACTTATGTTCGGGTAGTAAAACCTTGAATTGCTAATAATAGGGCCGACCGGACTATCGTTACTGATTCAGGGTTGTTACAGTTGGTATCAGAGCCCATGATCCTTATGGACATGTGGCGTTGTGAGGCACACTTACTCTAGGCACTTAAGTTTTTGCTCAATTCTTACGTTTAACGTAATAGTTGTTTTTGACATCTTTCTCTAAGAAGAATGGATGTTGATTTTTGCCTTTTCTTTTGTTGAAAGTCATGTCAGGAAGGAGAGGTACCAGAAACACGAGAAATAATGGGAATGGGGAAGCTCCTGATGTTGTTGAGATGATGAGGTTGATGACTCAAACTCTAACTACGGCGATGACAAATCAAACTGCTGCCCTTACGGCTCTCATTCAGAACCGGAATGAGAATCATAATGCGCCGCCGCCGCCACCAGGTGGAAATGCTAATGTTTACCCACCAAGTGGTGGTGAGCAACAGTATGGTTGAACTTACTAGAGAAGTTTGTGAGATTGAAACCACCTCAATTTGAAGGTTCATCGATCCCTTGGTAGTTGACAAGTGGAAGGAAGACATCGATAAGATCTTTGTGGCTATGAGGTGTACACGGTTCAAAGGCAACAACTTGCTCTGTTTTTCAACTATCCGGTGAGGCAAGAAAGTGGTGGATGAATTCGGCAATGGGATTGGATTTGAATACTCTCACTTATGCTCAATTTTGCGAAAGGTTTGATGCAAGGTATTTCCCATTCTTTGTGATAAATAAAAATATTAAGGAGTTTGCTGATTTGGAACAAGTTAAGCCGTGCTTGTCGATGACTATCTTGATCGTTACATTAGTTTACAGCGTTTTGGGTACTTTTTGACACCTGATGAAGATAAGTCAGCTAGAAAATTTGATAATGGATTATGTGTCCATATAAGAGGTCGAGGTGATTAGCCATTGTTTCCCTACGTTCCAACAAGTTGTGGATAGTGCTACGGCTACGGAAGCTGATTGGTTAAGGAATAAGGAGACAAATCGGAGGAATTATAAGATGCTGAGGCAAGGAAACAACTACCAAAACCAAGGTAACGGGAACAAGGGTAATGGAGACTATCGTAGTGAAAGAAATAATTCGAGTGGTTGGAAGAGACAAGGTCGACAATGGGAACGTGAATCTTTGCACCTACCCATAACAAGCTTGGTAGGATCTTGTTTGATTACTGGTGCAACCCATTCTTTTATTGCTGCGACTTTTGTGAGTGAATTAACTATTGAAGCGATGCCATGTGAAACCCCTTTGTCGGTAATGTCTCCTTTAGGAAAAACTACCTTGATTGATCATATAGTTAGGGGATGTAATGTGCAATTAGGGACTTTAGATTTTCCCACTGATTTATTTGTGCTTGATATGGTTGGTTTCGATGTTATTTTGGGGATAGATTGGTTATCGGCATATCATGCAATGCTTGATTGTCGAGGGAAATCCATAGTATTTTCCATACCGGAGTCAGCAAGGTTTCTTCGTTATTACTACTACAAAGGAGGCTCCTCATAAAGCTTATTTTTGTGGGGTACATGAAGAAGATTGTCTTGCTCGAGTTGACCCCTTGAATTCTATACCCGTAGTGGAAGGATTTAGGAGGTTTTTGTAGAGATTCCGGGGTTACCACCACACCGAGAAGTTGAATTTTGTATTGAGTTAGCGCCGGGTACAGCCCCGATTGCCAAGGCACCCTATCGTATGGCTCCCGTTGAAATGCGTGAACTTAAGGAACAAATCCAACAATTGATGGACCAAGGATTTATACGCCGTAGTACTTCACCTTGGGGAGCACCAGTGTTGTTTGTCAAGAAGAAGGATGGTTCACTTCGTTTGTGCATCGACTATCGTGAGTTAAACAAAGCTACAATCAGAAATAAATACCCGTTGCCGCGGATTGAAGACTTATTTGATCAATTACGTGGAGCTTGCTGGTTCAGTAAGATTGATTTAAGGACTGGCTACCATCAGCTGAGAGTTAGGGAAAAGGATATCTCTAAAACAGCATTCTTATCAAGATATGGTTCTTATGAGTTTTTAGTTATGCCTTTCGGACTTACTAACTTTTTGCCTTATTTATGGATTTGATGAATATGGTGTTTAAGGAGTTTTTGGATAAGTTTGTCATTGTCTTCATCGATGACATATTAATATACTCTTCTAGCCGTGAAGATCATGCTAAACATCTACGAGATGGTATTGCACACTCTTCGTCAGCACCAACTATATGCTAAACTCTCTAAGTGTGAATTTTGGCAGCAAGAAGTTCAATTTCTTGGACATGTTATATCAAAAGAAGGTGTAGCTGTGGATCCACACAAAGTTACTGCGGTGTTAGATTGGAAACAACCTACATCTGTAACAGAAGTGCGAAGTTTTCTGGGATTGGCTGGTTACTACCGTAGATTTATTCAAGGGTTTTCAAGCATAGCAGGTCCGTTGACTAATCTGACCAAGAAGGGGGTTCCTTTTGATTGGAAAGAAGAATGTGAGCAAGCTTTTCGCACCCTAAAAGAGCGGCTGACTTACCTTTTGTCTTGGCACTTCCACGGACTGATGGTGGTGGTCTAACGGTTTATACGAGATGCTTCACTCCATGGGTTAGGCTGTGTACTTATGCAAGATAGTAAGGTCATAGCTTATGCATCTCGACAGCTACGCGGACATGAGAAAACTACCCAACTCATGATCTGGAGTTGGCAGCAATAGTATATGCCCTGAAGGTTTGGAGACATTATTTATTAGGGGAGAAATTTCAGTTATTTTCTGATCATAAAAGCCTTAAATATCTGTTTACTCAAAAAGAACTTAACATGAGACAGTCCAGGTGGATGGAATTGTTAAAGGATTATGAGTTTTCGCTTGAATATCACCCTGGAAAAGCAAATGTTGTTGCTGATGCATTAAGTAGAAAACCGTGTGGTGTTGTCGCTTTTCGTATGTCTCTTGAATGGAAGTTATTACAAGAGGTTGCACAAGTTGATTTCATTTTGTCCTCAGGAAATTCAGAACAAGCATTTGTTGGACGGTTACTAGTACAACCAAATTCGATCGAGAGAATCATTTTAGCTCAAGCAAAAGACCCATGGTGTCAGATGAAATTTGAAGAAGTAAAGAATGGAACTTCCTCAGAAATGGTAATAGGTTCTGATGGAGGGTTGAGGTTCATGAAAAGACTATGTGTACCTGCAGATAAGGAATTACGTCGCGAGTATCTTGGGACGAGGCTCATCGTAGTAAGTATACGATACATCCAGGGAGTTCGAAAATGTATTGTGACTTGAAGAGACACTTTTGGTGGCACGGAATGAAGCTTGATGTCGCTCAGTATGTATCGAAGTGTTTAACTTGCCAACAAGTGAAGGCTGAACACCAAAAGCCGGGCGGCATCTTTGCAATCTTTGCCGATCCCAACCTGGAAATGGGATGATATATCTATGGACTTCATAGTCGGTTTACCTAGATCAAAGTCTGGTTACGACTCAATTTGGGTGGTGGTAGATCGCTTGACTAAATCTGCGCATTTTATTTCGATCAAAACTACATATACCACAGACAAGTTAGCCCAACTGTATATTGACAACATTGACGTGTTGCATGGGGTACCATCGTCCATCGTGTCGGACAGAGACTCGCACTTTACCTCGAGGTTTTGGAGTAGTTTCCAAAAGGATTTAGGTTCAGAATTAAGATTAAGTACTACATTTCACCCACAAACGGATGGTCGGACCGAGAGAGTGAATCAAGTCTTAGAAGATATGTTGAGAGCATGTGTTACGGATTTTAAGGGTAGGCATTTGGGAAGATAATAAAACTCATTGAGTTTTCTTATAATATGATTACCATTTAAGTATTGGCATGGCACCTTTCGAAGTGTTGTATGGTAGACCCTAGGTCACCGGTGTCTTTATCTTTGCGAGAATTTGGTGAAAGTAGTTTATATGGACCAAAGATTGTTCAAGAGACTACAGGGAAAGTGTATTTGATTCGACAACGACTTCGAACTGCTCAAAGTCGTCAAAAGAGTTACGCCGACCAAATGAGGAGGCATGTGGAGTTTATTGTTGGTGACCATGTTTTGCTAAGAGTTTCACCCATGAAAGGAGTGATGAGATTTGGGAAAAAGGGGAAGCTAGCTCCAAGATATGTTGGACCATTTCCAATTATTGAACGAGTTGGTGCTGTAGCATACCGTTTAGCTCTTCCAGAACACTTATCGGCAGTTCATGATGTTTTTCACATATCAATGTTAAGGAAACACTTGAGAGATGAAGACCCCCCTCAGTTAATAGACTACAAGGACCTTGAAGTCAAGCAAGATGGTACTTATATAGAAAAGCCGCACTTTGCATCATCGATAGGAAGATACATAAAGCGAGGAACAAGACTTTAAACCTTGTTAAAGTGCAATGTAATCATCATAACCGAGAATGAAGCAACTTTGGGAGCGAGAATATGATATGCGGGCTAAACATCCAACCTTGTTCGTGTATGAGGTATGTTGATTTCGAGGACGAAATCGTTCTTTTAGGAGGAGATTGTAACACCCTTATAACTTGTATAGTTAGTAATAGGCTGTCCCTTCTTGTCCCTTAGGAATTTTGGGTGTTAGATAAAACCACTCGGTTGGGTAGGTTAAAATAAATAAAACTTAAGTTAATATTAGTAGAAAAAAAAAAAAAAAAACCTAGTTCTAGCTTTTGCCGTGGAAGAGGTTAGGGAGAACTATAGGAAGTGAAATCAAGGGAGAGATATTGCGGAATTGAGCTCAAGCCAAAGGCAAGTTTGTTCTTGCTCTATCAATTCTTATTATTAAGCATTGAATTTGATTTTGTAGATATAGGTGAACCTTTTGAGTTTAAATCCCTAGTTTAGGTTTTGAGATTGATGCTTTTTCTGAAATCTGAGTAGCAGGAGCTGTTTGCATCTTAGAATGAATTTGAACCGTTAGAAATTGTTGAGTTTTGGATATGTTGTTCATACTAGTCCATAGATACCTCACCAAAATTTCATGCCAATCGGATAAGTGCAGGTACCCAAATCGACTACGTTTCGAGATTTTAGGTTAAGATTACGCGGAGAACGTGAATAGACTAGATACCTATGGATTAGAAGTTTTGTTGCTTAAATTTATATAAATTTTGGATATGATAAACCATTTTTATGCTTATGCTCTGTATAAATTTCAAAGGAATATGATTTGGTAGGTACCCCAATTAGGCGAACTTATCATTTGTGATCAGTACGTTTTCGATCGAACTATGCACATAGACTCTGTCATAACTTGACATCTAACCGTCACTTTTACTTGAAATTTTTACGACATGTACCTGATATAATAATGAGTCTGTGCTATAAATTTTATCTGTTCTGATATGTATAACCCAGTTTCTGATAAGTACGATGACTGCTCTACATAACCTATTTCGAATTATTTCTCGTATAAGGTTGAAGCTTGAGACTTACATGTGAATATGTTGGTTATTTTGAATGGATATGCATTTAAAATAAAATGTTGCAGCATGGTTAGATGAATTCATTATGTTTAAGCTTATTTAAGAGCTGAATTTCTATTCGAATGATTCTTGTTTGTTGAAACTATTCCACATTGAACTATTATGTTGAAAGGTTCACAATAGCTATCGCGCTTGGCCTGGAAATTGGGGTTGTCTATACAAATGGGGTTGTCTTCACAATAGCTATCATGCTTGTGAGAGATGGTGTTGAAAACTTTGGATGTTTCTTTTGGGTTATGTTTTGTGTATGTTTCCATGTGTTTTAAATGACCGAAGGTAAGCGGCATTATTATGGGATGTTATGTTGTATTTCTACAGTTTTGGTGACTCTCTATTGCTTGATTTATCATAACTTTTGAACTGAATTCTTAGTACTCTTTTACTTAATAGTAAAATTGATGAATTTAGAATGAACTTGCAAATTCAAGGCTCACGACCTTGTGTAATTTTTCTTACAGGTAATAGAGTAAACAAGTGAGTAGGTCGGAAGTCTTTTCTTGAGTTTCCGTTGCAAAGTGTGGGAAGAAGTAGGATCTCTTCCTTGCTGTAGTTCTTTTAGTTTGTTTTGTTTCCTTATTATCGATAAGGATATCACAGAGAGACACGGTGCTTCGATCACCATCTTATGAGGGTTTTAAGTATTACTTTCTTTTTTTGAATATCTTCATGTCGAAACTTTAGACAAACTTGTTTCATTTATTAGGTTAATTTTTTTTTTAAACCAGACTCAAAGCTCATTAATATGCGAATGACGTTCTTTCTTTATTTCGTTTCAAATAAAAGTTTTTTGTGCTAACTTTGAGCTATGTGGACTTATGTTCGGGTAGTAAAACCTTGAATTGCTAATAATAGGGCCGGTAGGACTATCGTTGCTTGATTCGGGGTTGTTACACAGCGTTGACGAGCTTGAGGGTCTTTACAACTAGGACTACTAAAAACGTCCAAGTCAAACTTCGGTCAAGCCTTGCTTCTTTTTTTTTCCACCCTTCAGCCCAAGAAAGCCTATATCACGCCTTATCTTTTTCTCCCTTCACATTTTCTCTCCACCACAGACTCTTTCCTTTCCATCTCTGAACTCTTTCATCTCCTCTCAATGTTTGCGTGAAGAATTGCTTCATCTCTCTTTCGGCTCTAAAACCCTTTGAAATCATCACTGCAGTATAATCGTTCGCGTAATCTTTTCGTTCAGATTTATAGGATTAGGAGATTTTGATTTCTAGGGTTTCAGCTGTGAACCTATTTTTTCAGTTTATCGATTTAAGTTTAAGTTTATCTATTTTAGGGTTTTCATCTGTGTATCTGTTATTTTCGATTTTACGGATTTTTATTTCAGCTTTTTGATTTCAGTTTATCGATTTTATGGTTTCATTTGCGAATCCGTGTTTTCCGATTTCAGTTTTTCAGTTTCATCTTTCTCTTTCGATTTTAGGGTTTAGTCATCTCTACCAAGTGAAGATGTTAATGATTCTAAAGACAAATCCCGTGTTTAAGTATTATCCTATTAGATCTCTCTTTGTCTCTTGTAATTCAGGATTTGTATTTTCAATTTGGGTTTTTAATTTTTTTAATTTTTTTTTTTTGTTAGATAAGTTGTTGTGTTTATAGAATATAGATCTAGTTAGTTATCAATTAGTTCTTTTTTATGTTCAACGGGAGGGGGTTTGCATGAATTTGTTGTTTCTGTTTCTATTGTTGTGGTATGTGTAAATTATTAGAAGATAAAATAAATAGTAGATCCCCAACTGGAGTTCTAGCTACAGGATTATCTGTACTCAAGATTTAGTCTTATCTCATAGCTAAAATGTGAGATTATCTAATTGGTAGTGCATGTTTTGATGTCTGTGAAGTTTTAATGAAATTTGTTTTTCAATGTTTGTGTTGGTTAACAACAACTCGGACAAGCTCGGGGACCTGGAGGAGGAGTAGGGGCAAAGACACTAGCAACCAACAACGTCATAGCTTATCTCAAAGACGTAAAGAAATCTTGCTGATTTGCCTAACAATCTTGATTGGTTGGTATTTAGAGATTTTGGGGTTTTCAAAATGATCTTTGCTTAGTAGAACTGGTTGTGTATAATTGATCTTTGTAGTGTTTTCCTATTATTTTCTCGTGTTCATTGAGGTAATTCAAGTGTGAGTTCTTTGTGTGGAATCACAAGATGAGTGTGGAAAATGAAAATCAGCATGGTTTCGAAGAAAAATCTGAGGTAACTATTACTCCTATGCTACTACCTTACTCTTTATGCTCGTTGTGATTGATTGTTGACTATCTGATGCTTAGTTTTAGTAATGACTTGAATTCTAAAATGCGATTCAGGAAGCCGTTGATTTCATATGCTAGATAATTCCTTTTATCTCTAATTGAATTGAAGGTTTGCAAAAAGGTTACCTGTCGGATTTGACCAGGCTATCTTACGTTGTTACTACAGTTCTTATTTGTTTGATTAGTAAGTGAACCTTCCCGTAATGTTTTCTTGTACTCTTATTTTACTGAATATGGGTCTGTTTTTGTATTATGGATCAATGATTTTGAAGATTTTTCAAATAGTGCACCGGAGTGGCAGAGGCCTCCTTGTAGTTTTAGTTTACACGCAACAATCTTACAAAGTTAGTGATGCTTTTCCCCCAAGTTACTGAAATGTTTATGATCTAACTTTAACATGAACTCAATACACACAACAACTATTGGAAGCCGGTGGGGTGAATTCATGTCTTGCAATGCAGGCTTCAGTGACCAAGTAGAGTTTAAACTTCATCGTGTTCATTATTTTAAATGCATTAATATTCTTCTGACTCATACTTTCTCCATTGTAAATGTTAAATAATTTTGATTATTTCCAATGCATCATTCAATTTCATGACTCAAGTTCACGGTCTCATAGTCTTATCCTCAAACTTTAATCTTGCAGTACCAAGGGTCCCTGTGATGAGAGAACTTGAAGTTAATTGGAGTAGAGGTATGCTATTGGAAATAACCACTTTACAAGGTATGCTAATATGCTTTGTTTCCGAATGTTGCATACTTAGGTCCCAAAAGTTTTTGATGATCCAAATTTTCTTGTTGTTTGCACGTGATGACATGATGAACATCTTGCTGATTTTTACGAGTTCTGCAAAGGGTTGGAGTATTGGTTTTCTTGAGGGTTATTTAAAAAAAAAATGATATGCATTTAAATGTTTTTGTATTGGAATGGCTAATGCTGGTGTTGTGGTACTGAAATGGAAGAAATGGAATGTTAAAGAACTTGGAATTATATCGGCTGAGCTTACATAGGTAGCTTACACTTCTCATGTTTATTATCTTGTTTTGATTCAAACACTTCAAATAAGAAAGCCACAGTACTTTAAAGCTCGCAGTCAATGTACCATCTTCTATTATCGTTCATGAATAGTCCCTTACTTTATTAATTTTTTGAAATTTGTGTTTCTTGTTTTGTCCTTTATGCTTTTTATTTAAGGATTAATTGGATGTTTTCTTTTGGCGTGAGGTTGACCATAATGGGCTTATACTTCTAAGATCTGATCGGTCATCTTTTTCGTGCAATCATCTCCAATACAACTTAATAGACGGCAAGCACACATCCAGGAGAGGAGGCCAAACCCCCATGGTTTTCATGGAAGTATGTGTTTATATCCCCGATTCTTATTTATTCTTTCTAAAAATTCATTAATATTCAGAAACTCTATCATTTGCATTATGTCGTTGTTTCTGAATTATTAACCCCTTCAACTGCTGCTACATTCTCTTAATTTTTGTAGAATGGTTGTTGTTGGTTCCATTGTTTGCTCGTTTAAATTATGTTTACTCATCTCAGATCTGGTGACCGCAAGCTACCTTTGGTGAGCAAACAGAAATCACAAATAGATCTGTGAACGTCTTCTTATCAGAGATGCTAAGGTCAGTGGACTTAAGGAATGAATCTAATTTCAACACTCATTATAATTTAGTGCTACCACTACCACTATTTATATAGTAGTCTCATGAGACACTAAAATTATTTTCTTCTTCCATTAGTTGTCGTCGTTTGACAAATCATAGCTTATTAATTCATGTTTTTCACGAGTTATATACCTCATTGCGGGACTACTTTTTACTAATTCCTTTCTACTTTTGTAAAACCATTTTTATTCTTTTTGTGGGATTTAAACAACTCTTATATAATTTATGTAACAGGTATCAAGTGATGAATCTATTGAACCAACAAAACAATTAGCACCTCAGGAGAGCCTAATGGTTTGCACACTTACTGTTGTTTAAGACATTGTGTTATGTAACAGAATATGGGGATAATTATTAATATTGGTTTTCAAATATGAAGTAAAGTGTTTTAATTTTTTCACTTGTCATTATAAGTTTTAGAATATTGAAGTAATGATAATTTTTGTTATATCATATGATATTTGATCGGGCTATAGTCCGTACATCGCCTTACACTTACGATATGAGAAGGATATGCTTGCTTTCAGTGGATGCACACATGATCTATCTTCAGATGAGGCTGATGAACTAACCTTGATCAGGTACTATGACTGTAATGGTAGAAATTAAATTGTGCCCTTTGTGTTGTAATTTATGTTAGGAGAAGTACAAGGTTAATCATAGAATAAGTGTTTTGATCGAAAGGAGATTAAGCATTTTCTGTTGTTGCTTAAACGTCACCCTCATGTTTGACCCTATCCCTTATTTCTTATGTAGAGAGAACACCCCACTCTCGTGACGAATTTTTCACAGGAAAAAATAGCATCAGTTGAGGAACTTGAACCATTCATATCTCATGCATCCAAAATGGCTGCACTTGACTACATTGTGTCGGTTGAAAGTGACTACACCTGTAATCGTATAATTTGAACTATCTTAACATCTTATTGTTGCTAAAATGTTTTTTTCCCCCACTTATACCAGAAAGGCGCTGGTGTATCTGTTTGATAGAGTAGAACGAGGATCACTTAAGGAAGAGAAGAAGTTAGGTGATCAAATTCTGGAAATCCATAGAAGACGGTAAGAGTTTTCCTGTTTCTGAACCTTCATACTTATTGAAAAACAATAACACAGTAAAACAGTAGTGCACGTATTTTATGATGTGCTTATTATACATGGTGTGGCTCAAGGATTGTAACGTCATATCCATGATGTACATTTGTGAGCACTCTGTAGCTTCAAAAATCGATTTGGAATGAAAGATTGTGTTTCCCACGAATATGATTTTTCTCTTGATATCTCGAACTCGGACCGCCTCGGCATACCTCTTAAATAATTTTTTGTAATATCAAAGATTTGACCTGCTACACATCAGTTATCTGAATTATTGCATAGTATGATTCGCCTTATCGAATCTGCATTCTGTCCAATTCACTGTATTATCACTGTCTTATTTGTGTACACTAGTTTGTTGTGATACGTAGAACACATTTGTATCAAATACTACTTTTTGTTAAAATCAATTGAAGAATCCATTTTCATAATTTGATACAGTTTTGTAAGTTGAATGAATGAATGAATGAATAAATGTATATCTGTGGAAACGATGAATGTGGGGAACTTGGGTAACTGCAAGGGGGGAATGTGGGGGGAAATGGATTTTGACCAGGTCAATGAAGATTTGACCTTTTTTTTTATGTTGCAAAATATTAGCAACGTCTTTAATATGTTGCTAAATTAGAACCAGAACCAGTAAATTAGAACCAGAACCAATAACAATTTAGTTCCGGGTAGGGGTATTCCTGTAATTAAAAATAGCTTAGCAACGGCAGACCTTGGTTGCGAATAAACAGCGTCGCAACGGCACAGTACGTTGTGAATCTCCGTTGCTGACCAAGAGTCGCAACGAAGCTTATCCCGTTGCGAAAAAATACAACACCGTGTTTTGAAACGTCAACCTGCCGTTGTGACCCCGGTCAGCAACGTCCAGGCTCCGTTGCTAATCCCTAAAAATGGTGTAGTGTAATTATGATGATTACTTCTTTATCTCCTTGTAACATTTGCAGTTTTGATGCCATTGTTGCCAACGCATCTGCATGTCTATTTGCTAGGCGCCCATGTGTTCTATTGTGATGCGATCGAAGCGTTTCATTAGCCTTTGAGTTTTGTCCCGATAGACTGCCAGTGTTGGCTCCTTTACATGTAATTCTCCTTCCATCTGATTCACCTGGAGCCGTGAATCGCCCATGACCTATAAGTCTGTTATTCCCATCTTTAGAGCCATTTGCATCCCGATGAGGAAGCTCTCGTACTCAACGGCGTTGTTGGTGCAAGGATAGTCAAGTTTGTAGGCGTATCGCTTGAGTTCGCCATCTGGTGATTCAAAGACTATTCCAGCGCCCCCATGATCTCCGTAGGAGGACCCATCGAAAGACATCTTCCATTTGCGGGGTGTGGTTTCTTCCGCCAAAGCGATTTCACCAGGTAAGTCATCATGAATTTCAGCAGTATCGGATCCTGGGAAAGCCGCTAGTAAGTCTGCAATCGCTTGTCCCATGACCCCTTGAGGTCGTATTGGTGTGAAATCGAATTCCAACAGTACATGCGGACCACCTCGCCAATTTTCTATTTGGATTGGCTTAGTTGTCAAGTAGACAATCGGGTTAGCCACTGCTACTACGTAGCATTTGTGCTTCAGTAAGTAGTGGCGGATCTTTTGTGCTACTAATATTAATGGCAAGCATGCTTTCTCAGCAGGCGTGTATCTCAGCTCCGCGTCTTTCAGTGTTTTGCTGAGATAATCGATAGGAATGAGATTAACCCCTCCCATATCTTGAGCGACCAAAACTCCTATTGCGGTTTCTGTATGTGCCAGATATAGGTAGAGGTGTTCTCCCTTGATAGGTGATCGTAGTATATGTGGGTGGGTAAGCCACTTATTGATCGTCTCAAAGGCTTCTTGTTGCTCTTCCTTCCATACAAACTTTCCATCTTTCTTGAGCATCGGGAAGAAGTGGTTTAGAGTCTGCGCCAACCCTGGAATGAAGCGTCTTACATATGAGAGTTTTCCTATCAACTCCTGAAGTTCCCTTTTGTTCTTGGGCGGCGGCATCGAGATAATAGCCTCCGCTTTAGTGGAATTAACTTCAATCCCCTTGCTAGTGACTTGGTACCCCAAGAATTTTCCAGTAGTAACCCCAAACACGCATTTGGTTGGGTTCATCTTTAGGTTGAAATTCCGACACCGCTGGAAGACTCGACGCAGATGCTGGGCGAATTCTCCTCGCTTCTTTGCCTTGACGAAGATGTCATCCACATAGATCTCGAAGATCTCGTGATTCATGTCGTGAAAAATCGACGTCATCGCCCGTTGATAAGTCGCACATGCGTTCTTCAATCCAAATGGCATGACGACGTAGTAGAAATTCCCTATGGGCATGGAAAATGTTGTCTTAGCGGCGTCACTTCTTTCATCCTGATTTGTTTGTAACCGCTTTGCCCATCCATAAATGCATACATCTCATTTCCACATGTCGCGTCTACCGTCATATCTATGTTAGGGAGAGGGAATTCATCCTTTGGGCAGGCACGGTTCAGATCCCGGAAGTCCACACAGCAGCGGATTTTCCCATCCTTTTTCTCCAGTGGTACAATAAGTGTATAGGCTTGATGTATCCCGACTCTAGTAAATTCTTTACTTCATCTTTGATATGCGCCTCGGTTTCATAATGGAACTGGCGTCGAGGTTGTCTTACTAGCTTGCTACTTGGGTTAACTTTTAGCTCATGGCAGACCAAAGCGGGGTTCAAGCCAGGCATGTCCTCGTATGACCAGGCGAAGACATCCTTGTACTCCCTCAGCAGATCATGCAATTCACAACTCTCTTCATCCGATAGGGCCGCTCCGATTTCTATCCACTTCGGGTCTTCTTCGGATCCCAAATTGACTTTTCTCGTCGATTTTACGTGCTTAGGCGGCGTATTTTGAGCTAACCTTTCCCAGAAGTAGGGAGCATCCTCGACCTTCAGAGTTTCCATCGCCTATATGAGGTTGATTTCCGCTGTCGAGGTGTCCCCGGTTGGTTGATATAATCGATACACATGGCGCCCGTCTGGGCGAGATACTTTCCTGAAACGCCTTTTATCTTGTTCCACATAGTCTTTCTTCCGCCCCTGGCTGGAGCTTCCTTCGTGGTAGGTTGTTTCCCAGTCTGGGATTGGAATTGAGTGGATGCGCGTTACTATTTCGCTGGGCTCGCTTAGGCCATCGAAGAAGGTTGCCTCTGCGTAACACGCTTCATCCGTGGAAAAGGGATTTTCGGTAGCGCGGACCCTCTTCTGTTTCCCTATATGAATGAACTTGACGCACTGGTGGTATGTGGATGACACTACCCCATGCTTATGCAGCCATGGTCTTCCTAGTAGAATATGATATGCCGTGTTTACATTCATTACGTGGAAAGGCTCAATCGCCTTTATTGGGCCAACCTTGGCTTCTAGATTGATCGTTCCAATTGTGTGCTGGCTTAATATGCCAAAGCCCTGGATCTTTGTTTGGAATTTCTTGATTTTGGACTCCTTTCCATCTATGCTCTTCAATATGTGTAACGGTATCAAGTTGAGTGACGCGCCGGTGTCGATGAACGCCCTTTTGAAAGTGTCCTTCCTTACTTTCGCCGTGAGGTACAATGGACGCGTATGGTCACTGTTCACCACCTTGTATTCTTCGGTAAAGGTAATAACATTAGTAGGGAGAGGGTATTTTCTGTCCAGGTGAGTGCTCACATCCTCCCTGGATGCAATCCTAGTCAGGAATATTGAGGCGAGGTGTCTTTGCGCTGCGTCAAAACCCAGGGCATCGAAGAAATTTACAAATAGCGGCTTCTTTGCTATTGTCTCGGCTATCTGCTCTGTCGTATCGACAGAAGATACTGCGTATATCTCCTCATTTTCAGTCGCATCCATTAATCATACTTCTTCTTCTCTTGGGTCATGGGTGAGAGCCGCTATACCGTGGTCAGGCAATGGGTCCTCGTGTATGTTATTATCGCCTTCAACATCAACTTCTACGTTTATTTGCTTGTTATAAATCGCTCATTTGAAAGTCCGACATTCTTTAGTGGGATGATCCACTCTCCTGTGGAAGAGGCAGTATCGCGGGTTACACTTGTATGTCTTAATGGGCACCTTTCTGGGATCTGGGAGATCGATATCGCCATTTTACCCATTCTTTCAGCAACCCTACAGCTTGTTCATATGAGCAGGGGAAATCTGGCGCCTCTTGCTCGGCTCTCCTCTTCCCTCGTCTGTTGTCATTGCCCGGTGGTCCTCGCTTCTTTGGCGCCCCCAATCCGTCCTCTTTGGCATATGCGACTTAGTGAGACCAAGACTTTTCAGCAGCGTCAATCTCGTCATTAGTCGCATCAGTTCTTGCAAATGCCTCCTCGAGATCCGCAAACATGGTTATCTGTGCATTCTCGGACATTCGACGTGTTTTGGGATCTAACATCGATATGCAAATTCCTACTAGCTCTTTTTCTGACACTTCAGTTCGGTATTTAAGAGACTCACTCCTGAAGCGCCTTGCAAAGAGTTTAAGCCGCTCTCCACTTGGGTGCCCGATATTTCCCAAGTCTGAGATGGATATTTTGACCAGTTTAGAGTAACACTTCTGCATGAATTCTTAGCGCATCTCGTCCCATGACCGAATGCTATTAGATTTTAGAGAGATGTACCAGGTAAACACATCCCCAGTAAGGGTACGGTCTTCCCAAACTCCCTCATGCATACGTTCTCGTCTTGGGCGTATTCGTTAAGGGACATTGAGAAGCGATGCATGTGCTCTGTTGCGTTCCTGCTCCCATCATACAACTTGAAATTTGGAGTTTTGTATTTCAATGGCATTGGCCTGGACAAGATTTCAGATGGGATGCGTGAGGTTATGGTGTAGGCGCTTGCCTGCGTTTCAAGACCATATCTTTCTTCGAGTAGCTTCGTGAATTTCCCATCAGTCAAGGCGATTCAGGCATGTTCTTAAGTTAACTGTTGATTGGTGAATTGATTGGCTTGCGATCGCCCTTGAGGATTTCGAAACCCTTGGTCTTGATCGAAGACGCCTCCATGATTAAGTTGAGGGGAGTATGACCCTTCAGCTTGATTTCCTTCGGGCGATGGGTCGATGGCTGCTAGTCTGGCTTGAAGCGTTTGGCGCTGGAGGTCGTTCTCCTCTATATCAAATAACATTTGTTCCACTTCATTTAGTGGTCCATATACGCGCGACTGAGCCTGGCGCGCGAATCTGTCAGCGTCCATGTGATGAATTATGCGCTAATCCTGTGACCTAGTCTCCTACTGTGGTCGCCAAAATGTACACGGTAGGTTATTTCCAGGGTACAGATAGAAGTATGGTGTAGAGACTAGCTCCAGGAAGTAGAACACAATTTCCCACAATGATATCACTGAGTCCTTTCATTGGGAAAGACCCCTATTTATAGCTATTTCCCCAAATGGGGGGGATGTCATGCATGTGTCCTTTCTTATTTTTCCTTATCTTGCTACTGCCCTCCTTTCCTGTACAATTGTACTTTAAATTCTTCTAGATGACTCCTCCCTTGTGACTTCACTGCACGTGTACTTGAATGCTAAAGAGGAGGGAACGCCTGGTAGTATCCTCTCTAAGATACGGGGAAACCTTGTATCCTCTTTAGCATGGGACGCTATGTCGTACTCCCTTTTGGATCTGGGGAGGCCATACTTCTTCCTTGATACTTTTCGGGTTTCTATAAAGATAACAATAAAATAATCAATCAAATACTATAAAAGGAAGCTATAAAAAAATCCATCGTAATAATGGAACAAATACGATCCACACTGTCCATCAGTGTATGGGTAGCTTTTATTAGTTTAATCCTCGACTGATTGAGTTACAAAGATAGTTGGTGGTAGTTGACTGATCGCATCTTTGTACGGTGTCATGGTTTTAAACCATAATTTCTTGATCCAGTTGTCCAATAATACATGCATAAACACAAACAAGTGTTAGTCTTGGAATACACTTCAGGATTTATAAAACATAAAACAAAACAAATTAAATCATAATAAGATTAGACGATAAGACAACATAGAGAAAACTGTTCCAAATCCAAGGTATCATAATCCCAAGAACTTGACGACGTTTGTGTTAAGAGGTTCTCTTCTGCAGTCGCTCCGTGGAGATAGAGCTACGTTGCTGATAACATATTGTAATATAAAGAAAGAGGAGAAAGCGACCCAAAGTATAGCCTCTATTTATAGGGATAGACACAAGGACATCCCAGTAATAAACGGGATTTATCTTAGATATTCTTAACATAATTACACGTTTATAACAGGTAAACTATAAAACTAACAAGAAGAGCCCATACTTGAGAACAAGCAGAAGAAGTTCAACTTGCAACTAAATTTCGAATCCTGTTTTGAGGCACACCTAATGGTTGACCAAATAGGGTTACTAGGTTATAAAATTCATCACCCCTTATCCAATATTTTTTTTAATAATGGCAGCAATGCCCTTATCATTTATATTTTTATAATTATTCCTAGCTAAGCCCTGCTCAACCTCTCTTTTCTTCTCCTTTTTTTTTTTGAAAAAGAGGCTAACCTCAATAGATATGTTGATAAAGCCGAATTAGGAAATCGGAAACTTACAAAAAAAAATCAAGATTACATAAAAATCATTCAAGTTATAGTTTCTCCACCAATTCTTGCCCATCATATCTATCAATTCAAACCTAAAAACAGTTTCACAGGACCTTCTCTCTCGCGAAGGAGAGGAACAAACAACTAGGGCCAATCTGGTTTTGAAAACAAAACCGTATGTGTCAAAGCACAAAGCAATGACTGGATCAAATCCAACCCAATGTCATCAAAACATGTAAACAACATGAACTGGAGTTTTTTAAGTTTTGATTGCTTAAAACAATCAGGGTAACAAAGACCCAAGTAACAGTATCTATAGTGTCTTGAGTAGTAGTAGTATCCGTAGTGTCATGAGTATCAGTGGTAGTCTGAATCGGTCTTTAAGAGTCTGAATAGGAAATAATCGGGTTGTCTCGGCATTGGATACGTGGTAACAATTGTAGTGATCGATGACCTTGACGGTGATCTTGAAGAACAAATTGCTGTTGTCTTGGTTTCTAAAGCTTGAGTTGTTTCCATGCTTGTTGCTGCTGGTGGAACATATTTTTGAAGTAGATCTAAAAGGATGCCAAACTTGCTCCATATATTCATAACATCACCGGTGAGGGTAACAAACATAATAACATGAACAACAACCCGTAGAATTGCATCTGGAGGAAGAATCTGATACTTTACATAACAATAATTCAAATCCATTGATAACTCCCTTAATAGTTGTCAGTGTATATATTTTATTTCTTTGTAACAATACATATAACTTAATTAATAATTTTTAAATACTTTAAAACACTCCAAAAGGATGTACATATTTTACTCCCTCCGTCCCAAATTAATTGAGCTAATTGGTTTTAAATTTTGTCCCACAAATAATTGAGCTACCTCAATAATCAAGGGATATTTCTAAAACTATCATTTTAATTGATTATCGTGTCTTCCTTTTTTGATGAAAAAGCAAATTTATTAATCAAATTAATAATGACAAACTGAATTTAACAAAAATAAATTGATAATAACCCTAAAACTCAGTTTGTATTGAAAAGTGTATTCAGTTTACAAATTCAACTATCTAACAGTAAGTTGGAAAACCTTAACCTATCTTTCTTTATAATAAGGGACCCCAAAAGGCCACATGGCGAAGCCACAATCATTTTGATTTGTGGTGAAACCATGTCAGCACCTATTTACATGTCATCATTGGCCACCTCATCGCACCTCTTGAGCCATAAGATTCATAAGTATTTGAATCTTTACAAATTCTTTGGAAACTCAACACCAAACGTTGCATTTTTATACGTTTGAAGCTAAAAAATTCTCTGGATAAGAAAATTCTCAACACCAAAAGATGCATCTTTATACGTTTTGTAAAAGAAAATTGTTACAAGACAATAAGTATCAAAACAATTAGAGATGGGTGATTAAGTTACAAGTTGAATCAGACAGAAACAAACGTGATACCTGAACACATTATAACAGAGTACAATAGATTTATAATTTCATTTTTGACAAAAACATTGGAAATAACACTAGATTTTAAAACTCTTTGTTGAATACTGGAAGACATGTGCCTAAGTTGCTTTATACGAGCTTCTTTAGCAATGTAATCCGCTGCATAATTATATTTCCTATTTATATACTTTACCTGGGCCTGTTGAAGATTTTCCAGCATTGAGATAGTTTTCTGAATGGTATTATCTGCGTTCCAAGGAGAATCTTTGCAAGTCTTGTTGATCGTTTCCGCCAGTGTTTTGCAGTCCGTTGCTATCGTGACACTAGATAATATATTTCACTTAACCATGAGGAGGCTTTTAACAAGGCTTTTGATTCTGCTTGAAAAGCTGAGGAGGCCCACTCCGATCTCGTTACAATTTGCATGAAAGATTCGTTGTCCACTGAGTAAAGTAGAAAGGCGTATCCCATCGCTGAATCTTCTTTTTAAAAGCCGCATCAATAAAGATTATCCGATCCGTCTTTAAGTCGGACCATTTTCCTTGGGGATATTTCTTTCTTTGTTCTTCATTTTTTGTTGGATCTTTCCTTGAGAATTCTGGTGCAGGAATTTATTGATTTTCTCTATGAGTTGATTCGGATTTGGAATGATTTTTTCGAAAACCATCGAACATCTGTACTTCCAAATAAACCAAGATATAGTTGCGATTTTATCGGACCATTGTAAGAATTCTTGATCCGTGATCCACTCATTTATCCAATTAACTATGGAATCCGAACCAATTCTCGTATTTATTGTTTCTAGAGAGAGACCAAACCAAATGGCTCTTGCAAATGGGCAAAACCGAAATAAGTGGTGATTCTTGCTCATGTGAATCGCACATTGGGAACTCTGTGTTTATGTCCTATTATGAGCTCCGAGTCTTAAATTCGTTGGGAGGGCTTTTTGAGCTAATTTCCAGACAAATAATTTGATTCTCGGAATTATTACTATAAGAAATATGTTTAGTTTGATAGCCATGTTTATATTCGTTAAGTTGGTGTTTTAAAATATTTTTCAATAGTATAAAGTTTACGAAAAAAGTTGGTATAGTTTAAGAGATAATCATTTCTAAGTTTTACTAGTTATTATCCATAAGGGTATAATTATAAAAAATACTTATACATACTCCCTTTTTCTCCTTACCTTAATAATTATGCAAACTACAAATAGCTCAATTAATTTGGGATGGAAGGAGTATTTCTTTGTAACAAAAACAATATATATAGCTTAATTAATGACTTCTAAATACTTTAAAAAGACTAAATTTTGGAGTCATCGAGCAAAAGAAGTCATTGAGCAAAAGAAGAAAAAATCATCCCAATTGTCTAAAAGAGCAAGTGCTAAAGGGAGGCGCATCTCGGATCAGAGGAGCTGAAATTACAAAGGGACGCCTTCCTTTGGGTAGCCCATATCTCATTTTTTGGGTACCTAAGCCATCTCAGTTCTATAACCTAGCCATCTCAGTTCTATTATTACCAAAATTAAAACTAATATATAAAAATTAAAATATATAAATCCAATAATAATTATTATTTTGGGAAGTTTAAGAAAATAAAAACAAAGCTATCATGTTATTAGACAGATTATTTTCAATACAAATGAAAATATTATATATCAATAGGTATAAGTTTTATTAGGAATTTTATAGTTGTCCATAAATATTTTTATTTAAAAAGGGAATGACGATTAATATGAAAGATATATTGAATAGATTTTTTCCTTATATATGATGATACTACTTAAGATTTCGGATTAAATTTATATTAAAAATTATTTTATAATTATAAAAAATAAAGGGTATATTTGATAGTTTAAGGGGAAATATGTCCATAAACAGAGCACAAATGAAAAAAGACAGACCAAAATAGAATATAAGACAAATAAAAAAAGACAGAAGGAGTTTTTTTTTTTTTTTTTTTTTTTTTAGATAATGTTTTTTTTTTTGATAAGAAAAGAAGATATATTAAAGATAAAGGAATGTACAAAAGTTCTACCAGAGGTAGATTATAAAGAAAGATAAAAAACAGAGATTTCATACAAATAAAGCATCCCAAGTATTAAGAACTGTGCTTGCATAGTTTAGATGAATCCTTCTGCCTGCAGCAGGCGCCATTCTAAAATTGAGCTTCTCACTTCCATACCTAACTTAGCTTCAGTCTTAAAAGACTAATTAGGTTCAAAGGTGCGATTATTTTTCTATGTCCAGATTATGTAGACAAGCGGGAATGAGACTCCAAACGAAATTACCTGTAGCTGAAAAGTGTTTATGCTGCCAACCGCAAGCAAGCATCTTCATGCTTCTTGGTATCACCCAAGACCAACAATCACTAGGAAAAACCATGGACCAAGTCCTGTGAGCAATTTTACAATGGAGAAAAATATGGTCTTGTGATTCTGTATCATCACCACAGAGAACACAAGAGTTGTAAATGTCAACCCCTTTTATCTGTAATATATCAATTGTATTTAGCCTCTCATGTATGATGCACAAAACAAGAAAGTTGATCTTTGGAGGGACCTTCTTGTTCCAGACGAATAAATGAGGAAAGTCTTCAGTACCCAGGTCTCTAACCATCTTAGCATATAAAGATTTGACGCTGAAAGTACCATTGGTGTTAAGAGACCATCTTCGGTATCTGTAAGACTATCTAAAACCGGAGGGTAGCTGCCAATCCTGAGCAATAAGAGAGCAAAATCATTTGTTTTAAGACTATTCAGGTTCCTTTTGAAGTTGAACTGCCAATTCCCGTCTGTTGAAACCATATCTCGCTAGCCTTGTATTCTTGTTACAGGATAACTTGTAGAGTGATAAAAAATCCGAAGCAAGCGAAGTATTACGACTTCAAACATCATTCAAAAAAGAAATATCCCTTCCTAAATGGATTATAAGCATTGAATTTTGAGATATGAGATGTGCAGTTTCAGCTATTGTCTTCCAACATGAAACACCATGTGAAGATTTAATCTTTTCCGGGACCTAGAAAGAAAGGTCATCACCATGTTTATCAGCAATAATTTTGTACCATAATCTTTTCTTCTCATGGCCAAACCTCCAACACCATTTTGCAAGCATGGACAAATTCATACTCTTTAACACACACCAGACCACCCCTATCATTATAAGCACAAACTAAACTCCAATTTATAAGATGATAAACCTTTGAACCAGCTCCATATTCCCAAAGAAAGTTTCTCATTTTATTCTCAAGAATTTTAATGACTGAAGCAGGAGCTTTAAAGAGAGAAAAATAATAAATGGAAGTGAACTAAGTATACATTTCAGAAAAGCTAGCTTACCTCCTCTTGAGAGTGAAATTTGTGTCCACAACGAAAGTCTTTCCTCTAACATCTCAATAATAGGATCCCATATGTGTTTTAAAATATTTTTGCAGATTTGTTGGATGGGTGTTGTGATGGACCGAGAACTATGTGTTTTTCTATACACTTAACTGTAAGCTTCTTTACTGCGTCACGATACAACTCAGACTCTATGCAGTGCCGTAGAAGACCACAGGCAAAGTGGTAAAATGACATGCATGCTTATCTAATCCAATAAGCTAGATCTCTAGAAATAAAAGAAATTACAGTTCAATGTGTTGTCCAGCGACTTTGTTAGCATGGCGAGTAGTATGATCTAACGAACATTTCAGTAGTAGTTTAACAGAGAAAAGAACATCGAAAATTGTTTAGTCCTTTCGATGTATCGAACAAAAAAATGATGATAAATCAACCATAATCGCAAGCACTCAACGACACCTACCCATGCATCAGTTGAAAATATTGGCCAATTTCAAACTAGGTTATCAAATCAATAAGAAATTAATTCATTATTGCCGCTCATTACAAATCGAATGTATATAGTTCCAACTCATTCAATAGCAGTTATACCTAACCACTATCTTAACATGATAAATGTTATATCATGTCTGACATATAAAACTGTAGCACTTTCTCAAAGAGAGCTAATATGAAGAAAAATGAATCTACTAATCTCATATCAAAAGTCAAACTCATATATACAAACATACGTCTTTCTCATAAATAAGGAATTACGCGTCTTAGATGAAATGTAATGACTACAACCCATTCTTCAACAAGTTTATGGTTTCAGGAATATGTTCCCACATGGTATGAACTTATAGAATTTGAATGAATCCTCATAGCACTAACCCAATTCTAAAATAAGTAGTTTTTAACATTTCTCGGAAATTCAACCAAGAGGTGGAAACAATAATCAACCAATAACCAAGGAATTGAAATACCCATCTTCATAGCTTAATCACAGAAACAATTTCAGTAAAGTTAGATTTCAAAATCAGATGAGGTCATTCTCATAACAAATAGAAAATGACTACTTGCATCAAGGTACTATAAAATTCATTCATAATGTTCATGTGTTTTCGACAACTAAACCTGCTTAGTTTCTCCTGGAATTAATATCATACCTTAAAAAGACTAAACCACATAACATGTGAAAATTCAGATTAATACAATAACCATATAACGAGGTAAGTCGAATAAACGAGCTGTAGAGAATTTCCGGTTTACAACCACAACCACAATTTATTCAACATCTACAGTAGTAGTTAACTTTATCCGATTGCCTTGAAAATTTTACAGAAGAATTATCACACAAGGTAAAACAATATGTCCAAAAACTACCTCAAACTAACGGTTCAATTAGAATATATTAACATTAGATGTCGACTGCTTTCAGAGTCGTCATACAGAATTCAGTATAATAATCATAAACTCATGAAAAATGAAAAGTAGGTTACTTATATATACATAAATGACATACTAAAAATTCAGCTTCATCCGATTTACAGATAATGAGACACACCAAGTGCAAGTAGGTTGTCCATAATTTTAATCCATGTTTAATCAATAGGAAGGTAGTCATGATAAGTTTATTAGTTTTAGAAATTAATCGTGTTCGATTTTCTTCAACTTTTGAAAGTACTTTTATGACTGAAGGAAGAACAACATAATGAAAATTCATAACATTCCAACTGCTGGAATTCAAGATACAATACAACAACAAACATATATTTTAGGGTTTATGCATACAATAGATCCAAGCATGAATTGATCATGAGAAATTATAATAATGAAAAAAAAATATTTTTGAGAAACTCATGATGATAAGAAAAATATAACCAACTCATCTATATACAAATAACATGGGTTATAATAAAAATCTCTAATTCCACGACATGAACCCATAATTCTCAAATACCTCAAATCAAAGTTTCATGTGAGTAAAACTCATGAATTAGTTTCATACAACATAAAATCACCCTGATTTCTACCGACCCATTTCATGAATTTGATAATGGAATCAACTTATAGCAAAACCCCCAATATTCTAATATGAAACCCACTTGGGTAGAAAATAAAACAAATGAGATTCCTATCTTGTTAAGCCAATTCCATTGCCAAGAATCAACAATTTCAGCTACCAAGCCCTAGACTTTTACTTTCTTAGAGAGAAATTATGGCATACATGGGGACTAGAAGTAGAAAGCTTCCTGATTGCACATGATTCCATATTCAACACCAACAACATAACCATATAAATAAATCACTGAGACATATTAATCTCTCACAACTTATTTCTTGTTCTTAGAGTTTTTGAAAAGAAAAAGGAGAAAACATTTTCAAGAGAAGAAAAGAAGAAGATTCAAAAGATCCTCCCCGTTTATTCAAAATTATGTTTTAAGCTAAACACGATTTACATGTCTTGCCTAAGCAACGTTTGGAAAATTTAAGGGGAGAACCAAGACATGTGTCTAGCTCCATGAGTAGCTATTTAAGCATCCAATAGTTTAACATAAGGAACACTTCCTATTTGGGCACTAACAATTATTACACAAGCAACATAAAAGTGTTACTGACACTTTAGAGTGTTCGAGTTGCAGGCATTTTAAGTACAGATTTTGACTAATGGGTTTTGTTAAACCCGAGAAAGACTTTGATGTCTTACATCATTAACCCCTTAAGAAGAACTTTGTCCCGAAGTTCAAAACAAGATTCAAAAGTAAGAAGAATTATATGTTTTAACTGCACGAGCAGAATACTAGTGAGATCCAAACACACAGTCCCGATTGAACCGGAACTGCTCTGATACCAACTGTGACGGACCAGAACTATGTGTTTTTCTATGCACTTAACTGTAAGCTTCTTTATTGTGTCATGATACAATTCAGACTCTATTCAGTGTCGTAGTAGACCACAGGCAAACCGGGTAAAATGACATGCATGCTTATCTAATCCAATAAGCTAGCTCTCTAGAAACAAAAGAAATTGCAGTTCAATGTGTTTTCCAGCCACTTTGTTAGCATGGCAAGTAGTATGATCTAACGAACATTTCAGTAGTAGTTTAACGGAGAAAATAACACCGAAAACTGTTAAGTCCTTTCTATGTATCGAACAAAAAAATGATGATAAACCCAACCACAATCGCAAGCACTCAACGACACCTACCCATTCATCAGTTGAAAAGCTTGGCAAGTTTCAAATTAGGTTATCAAATCAGTAAGAAATTAATTCATTACTGCCGCTCATCATAAATTGAATGTATACATTTCCAACTCATTCAATAGCAGTTATACCTAACCACTATCTTAACATGATAAATGTTATATCATGGCTAGCATATAAAACTGTAGCACTTTCTCAAAGAGAGCTAATATGAAGAAAAATGAATCTACTAATCTCATATCAAAATTCAAACTCATATATACAAACATACGTCTTTCACATAAATAAGGAAATACGTGTCTTAGGGTTGTAATCATTACATGTCTTAGATGAAATGTAATGACTACAACCTATTCTTCAACAAGTTTATGGTTTCAGGAATATGTTCCCACATGGTATGAACTTATAGAATTTGAATGAATCCTCATAGCACTAACCCAATTCTAAAATAAGTAGTTTTTAACATTTCTCGGAAATTCAACCAAGAGGTGGAAACAATAATCAACCAATAACCAAAGAATTGAAATACCCATCTTCGTAGCTAAACCACAGAAATAATTTCAGTAAAGTCAGATTTCCAAATCATATGAGATCATTCTCATAACAAATAGAAAATGACTACCTGCATCAAGGTACTATAAGATTCACTCACAATGTTCATGTGTTTTCGACAACTAAACCAGCTTAGTTTATCCTTGAATTAATATCATACCTCAACAAGAATAAAACCACATAACATGTGAAAATTCAGCTTAATACAATAACCATATAACGAGGTAAATTCGAATAAACGAGCTGTAGAGAATTTTCGGTTTACAACCACAGCCACAATTTATTCAACATCCACAATAGTTAACTTTATCCGATTTCCTTAAAAATTTTACAGAAGACTTATCACACAAGGTAAAACAATATATCCAAAAACTACCTCCAACTAACGGTTCAATTAGAATATATTAACATTATATGTCGACTTCTTTCGTAGTCGTCATATTTAATTTAGTCCTAATTATCCCACTCTTTGGGGTAACTATAATAATCAGAACCTCATGAAAATTTTACTGTAGTTTAATTATATATACATAAACGACATGCTAAAAGTTCAGCTTTTTACGATTTATAGATAATGAGACACACCAAGTGCAAGTAGATTGTCCGAATTTTAATCCCAAGGAGAAGGCAGTCATGATAAGATTATTAGTTTTAGCACTTAACTGTGTCTGATTTTCTTCAAATTTTGAGAGTACATTTATGACTGAAGGAAGAACAACATAATGAAAATTCATAACATTCCAACGGCTGTAATTCAAGATATCAATACAACAACAAACATACATTCTAGGGTTTGTGCATACAAGAGATCCAAGCACGAATTGATCATGAGAAATTACAATAATGAAAACAATTTTTCTTTTTGAGCAATTTATGATGATAATAATAATATAACCAACTCATCTATTTACAAATAACATGGGTTATAATAAAAATCTCCAATTCCACGACATGAACCCATAATTCTCAAATACCTCAAATCAAAGTTTCATGTGAGTAGAACTCATGAATTAGTTTCATACAACATAAAATCACCCTGATTTTTCCAACCCATTTCATGAATTTGATAATGGAATCAATTTATAGCAAAACCCCCAAAACTCTAATATGAAACCCACTTGGGTAGAAAATAAAACAAAGGAGATTCCTACCTTGTTAAGCCAATTCCATTGCCAAGAATCAACAATTTCAGCTACCAAGCCCTAGACTTTTACTTTCTTAGAGAGAAATAATGGCATCCAAGGGAAGTAGAAATAGAAAGCTTCCTGATTGCACATGATTCCATATTCAACACCAACAACATAACCATATAAATAAATCACTGAGACATATTAATCTCTCACAACTTATTTCTTGTTCTTGGAGTTTTTGAAAAGAAAATGGAGAAAACATTTTCAAGAGAAGAAAAGAAGGAGATTCAGAAAAGATCCTCCCCCCATTTCTTCAAAATTGTGTTTTAATCTAAACATGATTTGCATGTCTTCAGCTAAGCCATGTGCGGAAAATTGAGGGGAGAACCAAGACATGTGTCTAGCACCATGCATATCTATTTAAGCACCCAAGAGTTTAACATAAGGCAAACTTCCTATTTCAGCACTAACAATTATTACACAAGCAACATAAAAGTGTCACTGTCACTTTTGAGTGTTCGAGTTGCAGGCATTTTAAGTACAGATTCTGACTAATGGGTTCTGTTAAACCCGAGAAAGACTTTGAGGTCTTAAAGGTGTTCTACAAGTTTTGCTATGATTCTTCCTTGAAATGTCGTTTGGGTTATCTTATAGATTTAGGATTCTAGTCTCTGGTTGATTTATCCTCTTCCCTTGATTGTTTTTGTTTCCATTTCTTTGCTCTGTCTAGTTCTGGTTTAACTAGATCCTTTTCTTCTTCAGCATCTCTTTCTTTATTTGTTTTTTTGTATTCCCTCTCTGATATCCTCCATGCCTCACCTTACTTCATTAGATTTGAGATATATCACCATAATCCATCTAATTCTGATCCTTTCTCAATGGGTATCTCTAAAATTAGTTGGTAAACTAATTGTCACAAGTTCTAAGTTTTTCAAGTATAAATCTAGATGCAAGGGTAATCAAGTTATGGATGAAGCCAGCCACTTCAAGACGATAAGCTTGTGTAACACTTCTTATAAAATAATTTCTGATTTCTTAGCTAATAGAATAAAACCTCTATTGGACAATCTTATCTCTCCCTTCCAATCTGCTTAGTCCCGAAAAGACAAATTTCAGATAATATTATGATAGCTTATGAATTAATTCACACTATGGAAAAGAAAAAAAAGGTAAGAAAGGATTCTTAGGGATTAAAATTGACAAGTCTAAGGCATTCGATAGAGTTGAATGGTCTTTTTACTTGTTGTTCTTAGGAAAATGAGATTTGGGAAGGACTGGTGTAACCTTATACATCAGTGTAGTAGCGCAACTAGTATTGTTGTGATGATTAATGGTTCATCAGGTTTACACTTCTCTCCTATGAGGGGAATTAGGAAAGGAGATCCGTTGTCTCCCTACCTATCTGTTAGAGCACCGCTTGGTCGAACTCGCATGCGTTGCTATCTCAAGCATGTTTGTCAATGTTAGTGATCAAAATTATAAGTCTTGATTTCTAGTATACTATAGCTAAGTCTCGGACTAGGATAGAAAGTGTAGTTGAGCTCAAGAACTCCATGGCGATCATCATACAAGACGAAGAACTACTCAAGAAACTGGTGGAGCTTCATCGACTAAAAGGTATGTGGAGGCTTGAACTCATCTATCTACTCTATCTCCTATCTTGAGACAAAAGTCGTTTTGCTATATAGACTTTGATTATACATATTTTCTATTTCGAGCTGAGTTTATCTCGCTTATATATTTCTCGAAATATATGTTGGTAAGCTTTCTCTTTGGCCAAGTTCATCTTTACCTAGTGACGAAAGTCATGTTATGTTTCAATTACTTGAAAATGGCTTTGACGAAAAATGGTTTGTGAATAACAACTATATAACGTCCTCTAAGAATGTTTCAATGATTGAAATGAGAGTTTAGATTATATAACCATTGTTGGATATAAGCATTGTGTGAAAACGCATACATGTATAAGTCCTTATTCCTTGAACCAAAGTATTCTGCTCAGGAAACCAGAACAAGAGTCCGCGAACCCAGTTCGCAAACCCAGCCCGCATACTGTCGGAGGTTCTCTTCCCGAGAAAATATGCTGGAGTTTGTAAACTTGTTACAAGCTTATTCCGGGTACTTAAGTCCGCGTACTTAGGTTGGTTATATTCTAAAAATGATTATTCGTGAACTTATACTTATATTAACTAAGGAATGCAAGTTTGCAAACCGCGACTATAAAGTTCATGAATCGATTCGAGTGAATCAAATAGTTTTTTCTTCGATTGTGTCTTGTATACTTCTATAAGATATAATCAATTGAACAACTCTCTAACTAGTTCATTTGAGTCATTTGAACTAGTTATGGTGAAGAAGAATATGGTTAATATGAAAGTGCTCATATGGCTAACCCATTTGGTTAACTATTGTTGAACCAAAAAATGTACATGTTTGGGTACGGTTACACAAACCTAAAAACGTGCATTTCATTTGTGTGTAACAAGCTAAGTTTTAGATCTAACGGTTCAAAGATATTAGCTTGAATATAATCAGGTTTTCATCTAACGGTGAATATTGAATGCTTTGTTACTAAGCTAACATTGATTGCAAACCCTGATTTGAAAGACTATATAAGGGAGAACTCTAGCAACCGAGAAACCTAATCCCCACACCTCATGTGTGATACTAGTTGTATAAGCTAGAGTCGATTCTCCTTTAACCTTAGGTTTCTATCGAGACCCTGTAGGTTAACGACTTGAAGACTTCATTGGGATTATGAAGCCAGACCGATACTACTTTCTTGTAGATGTGTGATTTGATCTTGTTTTTTCTATCGTATTGAGTACAATCGTAACGATTGGCTTAAGATTGATATCTCCGATAGGAAAGATATAAAAGTAGTCACAGACATCTTCGTCTCATCGTTTGTGATTCCACAATATCTTCTTTCGCCGCGTCGATTAAGATTATTGTAAGGTGATTGATAATACTAGGCTGTTCTTCGGGAATATAAGTCCGGGTTATCAATTGGTTCATGTTCACCTTGATTTACCAAAAGACGGAACAAAACTCGTAGGTATCTCTGTGGGAGACAGATTTATCTATTACCGTAGAATTTTTGTGTGATACAAATTTGTTTATTAAAGTCTTCGACTTTGGGTCGTAGCAACTCTTAGTTGTGGGTGAGATCAGCTAAGGGAATCCAGTGCGTAGTATCCTGCTGGGATCACAGACGTAAGGAGCGCAATTGTACCTTGGATCGGTGTGAGATTGATTGGGGTTCAACTACAGTCCAGGCCGAAGTTAGTTTGTAGTAGTCTAGTGTCTGTAGCGAATTAATACAGTGTGTGTTCAATCTGGACTAGGTCCCGGGGTTTTTATGCATTTGCGGTTTCCTCATTAACAAAACTTCTGGTGTCTGTGTTATTTCTTTTCCGCATTATATTTTGTTATATAATTGATATATCACAGGTTGTGCGTTAAGTTCAATCAATTAGAATATCCAACCTTTGGTTGTTGATTTACATTGATTGACAGTTGGATATTGGTCTTTGGTACCATCCAAGTTATCTCTCTTGTATTTAATTAGACTCGCAGATTTCTATTTGCTTGAGTAAAAATTAAATCGAGAGATCGAGATATTATAACTCTTTGATATACTTTATTAAGATTGAGTCTAGTTGATTCTCTTGAAAGTATATTGGACTTAGTTCATACATATTGCTAATCGAAATATTGGGTGTGGTTGTTGTACCCCTGTTTTTTCAAGATTTATCTATTACCGTATACTTTTGTGTGATACAGATTTGTTTATTAAAGTCTTCGACTTTGGGTCGTAGCAACTCTTAGTTGTGGGTGAGATCGGCTAAGGAATCAAGTGCGTAGTATCTGTGGGATCAGAGACATAAGGAGCGCAAGCGTACCTTGGATCAGTGTGAGATTGATTGGGGTTCAACTACAGTCCAGACCGAAGTTAGTTTGTATTAGGCTAGTGTCTGTAGCGGCTTAAACAGTGTGTGTTAAATCTGGACTAGGTCCCGGGGTTTTTCTGCATTTGCGGTTTCCTCGTTAACAAAACTTCTGGTGTCTATGTTATTTCTTTTCCGCATTACATTTGTTATATAATTGAAATATCACATGTTGTGCGTTTGAATCAATTGATTGGGAAATCCGACCTTTGGTTGTTGATTGAAATTGATTGATCCTTGAATATTGGTCTTTGGTACCGTTCAAGTGGTTTCTCTTGTATTTAGTTAGACTCGCAGATTTCTATTTGCTTGAGTAAGAATTGAATCAAGAGAAAGAGATATAACTCTTTGATATACTTTATTAAGATTGAGTCTAGTTGATTCTCTTAAAATTATATTGGAGTTAGTCCATACGTGATTGCTAATCGAAATATTGGGTGTGGTTGTTGTACCCCCGCTTTTTCACTATCCATCCTCTGTATGGAAGCCCTCTCATGTTACCTTATGTTAGCTCAAAAAGAAAAAAAGGTTGATACATGGTATTAAAATAACGATAGACTATCCCCCAATCCATCATTTGCTCTTTGCAGGTGATTGTTTGGTGTTTGCTAACGCCAATCTGGCCGAGAACAAAAATATCCTCGAAGTTTTTACCGAGTTTAGTAACTGATATGATTTTAAATGTGATACCGCAAGCGCACGGCTGACGATCATATAGTATGCAAAATACGGGTTCGTTCCACATGGATTAAAATAGTGTTATCCTTAATTACTAATTAAATTATAAAAATAATTGGATTTAAAAACTATTAAAACTAATAAGAAAATAATAAAGTAGAAAAGAAGAGGAAACTCGGGTTTCAGAATCCATCAATTAAATTATGTAAAGCTCCTAAACAATCATAAATAAATACCCAAATTATGATTCAAGACTATCGAGATACAATCGATACATATCGGAAGATATAACATTAAAAAAAAAAATACAACTTTTGTTGTAAATCAAAATGGTATAATCTCCTTTGCTTATAAAGTATTCATAGCCGAAGACTATTCCGTACAATTATTATAAAGAATAAAGCAAATATGAAGAAAAATTAATTCAACGTTTAAAGTTCAAAAGAGTAATTTATTAGAGAATACATGGATCATTTACATAATATTATTGGCTTCAGTCTAGGTAACGAAAGCTAACTCTCCATTACAATGAAAAAGAAAAATAAAAGAAGAAAATCCTAAAACTATTCTACTGTTGGCTCTCGGCTCTTCGTCGTCCCCTCTTCCAAATACTTCCACCACTATTTATATAGACAAGTCTTACAATATTTCCAAAATATTCTCAATTAATTAGTATAATAAAATTCATGTGATAACTGGAATATATGTGAATTTCCAATAAATGTCTTTATTCTCTTTATTTATTTAGGAGATTGCCTCTTCTTGCTTTCCAGAAGTAGAAGATACTATACTGATCCTCTAATTTTGTACACAAGGAAAATTAAATTCCAATAAGTGGATATTATTCTCATTAATATGATGTCGACACATATAAACCCCAAAAGATATCTTGCCATTAATTCCAACCGCACACCCAGGCATGTGACTTTCCATCCATTTTACGGGCAAATATACCGTATTTTTGTCCAATCGAGCTTTAATTATTGAATTCTGCAAAAATAAATAAAATCATAAAAATATATACAAAATTAAAAACTAAATAAATATAAATTTGAGTAGTAAATATGTAAGAATTAAGCACTAATCAGTAATGATTTAGGGCAACTTATAAACTTCCAAAAATCTGGATTTTTCTTTAGTTCTAAGGTTCCTAATAAATCAAATAATCAGAATCAAAATTCTTAAAGTTAAAAAATTAAAATGGACGATAAGTACCTTGGATCTCATTTGTCCACCAACACTTCCAAAATAGCATGTTTTGAACCAATTGTTAATAAAATAGCCAATAGACTCAAAGGTTGGAAAGTTGAGGACCTTTCCCATCTGGAAGAGGTGTCCTTGTTAAATCTGTTACCGAAACCATTCATATATATCAAATGAACTGTTTTTGGTTACCTCCGACATACTTTTAACAAGATTACTAGCCTGCAAAGAGATTTATTTATTTATTTTTTTTGGGTGGGGGGAAGCAAATAAATCCAAAGGGATTTATCCTCTGGCATGGCCAGTTGTTTGTAAAAGAAAATAACTCCAAAGGGATTTATCCTTTAACGTGGCCAGTTGTTTGTAAAAAAAATATAAGTGAGGGTGGTCTTGTTTTTTCGGAACATTAAAATCATGAGTGAAGCGATGATAACAAAGATGGGTAAGGGATCACTCTCCTACCATAATACTCTTTGGGGCACGATTTTTAAAGTAGGAAATACCATTAGGTCCTAGGAATAATATATTGGAGAGAGTCTAGTCCATTTGACCCAGTCAAATGTCTGTTTGGTCCTATTTGGTAATATAAATTATAGTTTGGTCCTAAAAATTATTGTTTGGTCCTAGGCTGATGTCATGAATGATGTAAATGTCACTGTGGGGTGATAGAAATATCCTTTTGGGACCACATATATAGAAAAAAATCCTAGAAAATATCGTATTTCTCAAATCTACATTCTATCTCTTCCTGTTTTCAGATCTAGTTTCTTTTCTCTCCATTTTTTTTCCTTTCCTGCTACTGTTTTTTTTTCTCGATGAAGACGATGGTGATTTGATCTGCTGTTGTTGTTGAAAGAAGACGATGAATACAGATGTGTTCTTGAAGACGACGATGAATACAGATGTTGTTGTTGAAGGAAGACGATGAATACAGATGTTGTTGTTGAAAGAAGACGATGAATACGATGGTGATTTGATCTGCTGTTGTTGGTGACGATGAATACAGATATGTTCTTGAAGACGACGACGACGAACAACAAACCGTTGTTGTTGTTTTTGGAGGCGATGAAGACGACGAACAACAAACTGTTGCTGCTGTTCGTTGAAGATGGTGAAGAAGATAAAGATCTGTCGCTGTTGTTAAAGATGTAATCAAGAACTGATGCTTTTGTTTTGAAGATGAAGATGAAGTTCATCAAACAAATGAGCCGGCTGCTTCTTGTTTTGAAGATGAAGACGAAGATGAGTTCATCTGCTGCTGCTGCTCTTTGTTTTTTTTTTAGGTTTTTATATGGACTTCATTCCTGGGAATGAAGTCTGTTTTTTAGGTTTTTATATGGACTTCATTTTCTAGAATGAAGTCTGTTTTTTTAGGTTTTTATATGGACTTCATTTTCTGGGAATGAAGTATGTTTTTTAGGTTTTTATATGGACTTCATTCCTGAGAATGAAGTCTGTTTTTTTAGGTTTTTATATGGACTTCATTCCTGGGAATGAAGTCCATTTTAGGTTTTTATATGGACTTAATTCGGGAATGAAGTACGTATTTTAGGTTTTTATATGGACTTCATTTTCTGGAATGAAGTCTGTTTTTTTAGGTTTTTATACGGACTTTATTTTCTGGAATGAACTGCTACAAGAAAATTAGTAAAAATTAACACGGAAGGGTATTTTTATCAGTTTAATATTTTTAAATAATTATGTACCAAATAGTAAAGGCGTTTGACCAAAGAACCAAACAGACATGAGCCCACCTAAAAAAGGACCAAACTATATTTATCCCATTCTTAACTCAAGTACTTCTCTAATAGTAATATTCTAAATGTATACTATGAAACAAAAGTCACCGACTCATGGATTCCAAAAGCTTTAAGCATCTTAGGAAAGGTAGCAAATGGAAATCGAATAAGGGAGGATATCGACGTATGGAAACATAAAGGGATCCATGGAATGGATGCTTTGGGTGAATACCAGGATAATGATTTAACATGCGGGTTTAGGAAAGTCAAATATTTGTTTAACTCAAACGAAACTGACCGGAACCATGATAAACTGAAACTTTTGTTTTAGCAATGATATTATTCATGAAATTTTATAAATTCAGATGAATATTGGTACTCAGGATAAGTTGGTTTGGACTTATACTCCAAACTCTAAATTTCGTGTCAGCTCTCTGTACAATCATTTGTCGGATAATAGGGGTGTTAACTCTCCTACGTTAACTGAGATCTTCCATTGGAAAAAGCTTTAGAAGATGGACCTTAGTCCGAAAATCAAAACTTTTCTACGAAAATGCATTCATGACATTGTTCTAGTGGAAAACAGTGTTTGTAAATTCATACAAAATGTAAATAACTGCTGTCATTTGTGCGATTCTGATATTGAAAATGCTGATCACATTTTTATGAACTGTGTCTTCATTAAAAATGTCTAGAATCACCTCCCTTTTAACCCCAAAAGAGTCAAAACTAGAGATAAAATCTTAATCATATGGATTAAAAACTGGTTAAAAAGCAAAAATAACTTTATACAAGATGATGTTAATTGAGAAATCGTTTGTACTATCACTATATGGTGTGTCAGAAAAGCAAAATGTTAAAAGATCTTCAACAATATTAAACCATGTGCTAAAATTCACAGCCAGTCAAATCTTGAATCACATTGATATGGAGAAAAGACAGAAAGGTGAAAAGAAGAATGTTTCGAAGAGGAAGGAAGAAGAAAAACAAATCTTGAATCACATTGATATGGAGAAAAGACAGAAAGGTGAAAAGAAGAATGTTTCGAAGAGGAAGGAAGAAGAAAAACACTGCAAGGCTTATGTTACAGTGGCTACTGGCAAGAATAGTTCAGATACTTACATTTTTATGTTTGCGATTGATCTTACAGGGAACTTCAGGGGAGCTAGGTGCATCTGTGCACCTCAAGGAGTAAACATTGGTGACGAGATGAAGACCGTTGTAACTGTGATGTACTGGTTGGAAAGTATAAATGGAAGAAATGTAGTAGTTATATGGCAGAAATGGAAGCCCTCTGGAGACTTCAATTTTTTGGAAGGAAATTTAAATCTGAAAAGTTACAAAATGGCATGGAGGTATGGCCAGAAGGCCAGAAATGTCGCTAAGGATGGCACGAAGAGGGTTTTTTCAAAAATTCAAACCATGTAGGAGGAAGCACGAGCCTACTTTCGGGTGATTTGAATAACATGAATACCAACATTGACAACGTTCGATATGAACCTCAAGATTATAGCCGGTTTAGGCATGTAACTGATTTGTCGGAGTCTAATGCTTATTATATATACTTTCTCCCTTTGCCAAAAAAATAAAAATAAATAAATAAATAAACAAAAAAGGAAAATATTGGTTTATTGGGAAATTCTATGTATTAATTAGGAGTAGAAAAATAAATACCACCTATATTTCACCGAAAATCGCTCCAACTAAGGGGTGCACAAATTTGAACTCAATATTCAGGTGCTAACTTTGTTTGCCTCAAAATAAGATTCTTCCTTTTTATCTGTGTTTTCGTGCTAACTTTGTTTGCCTCAAAATAAGATTCTTCCTTTTTATCTGTGTTTTCATTTGCGGCTTGTTATGTGCAAAGGCTCAGAGGTTATAAAGTTGGTGGATGCCTGATGTTGTCAACTAAGGACCACCAGCGTTCAATCCATTTCAATGACCGGTTTTAAAAGTGCATCCGTGTCCAATCCTTTACCCAATGGGTATAAAATCGGCTGGCGGAAGAATAAGTAAGACGAGAGTCCATATGAAATTTGTCTGACTCTAGTCTTACATATTCTTCCTTCCCTTAGAAGACAAAATTGTGGATGTGTTAAAGAACCACCTTGCTTCTCGGATGAGAATTTGCTGGGACTGGAATCCTTGATAAAATTGGCAAACATGGTCCCTACTGAATGCTACCTGTCACAATGCAGTGGAGACAACAGATCACACCCTTTTATCACTTCTTCGAGCATTACTCAATGGTCCTTCCTCTTGCACAGCTGTGGCAAGGGGTATTTACTACGTTCTATATGGAAGACATACTCAAACCTCTTATGAAACAAACACAACATAGTTCTGTAAGTAAGTTAGGCACTAGGAATCAGTATATATAGATATAGGGTTACAATTCAAACCATACAAAAAAGGACATAAACCATAGTAAGTCATAAGCCACACAAAACAGGCCATAAAGTAATAAGCTCAGAAAGAAAATTCTACACTAGCGATTAGTAAATAGATTTAAACCACATAAGTACTCTCAACTGGTTTGGCCGCTCCATTTAACTTACAGAAGTTACCCATGAAGCTAATTGGCAGTTTCAGCTGATAGTTCCTTGTCAAGTGCTGCAATAAAGAAAGTGGTACATTGGTAAAGGGAAAAAAATAATTTATTAAAAAGATATGCTTTCATGTCAATCAAGGTTGTTAAATCAAGATACTCAACACATGGGTACATTAGCTATTTAGGGAGCCAAAAGGATGAGGTTGATCTCCAAAAGGTTGTCTAGTGTTATGAAACTCAACAGAACGAAGAGGTGAGTCTTGCCTCTCTACATGTAGAAAATCAACAGGGTAACTAAATTGCCATCGATCCCCAATTTTCATATTACATTTATGAAAATATTTTCGCCTTTAACTTCACGATTGTAACCTTCTCAATCAAATCACACATCTGAAATTGTCAAACAGCTGAATTCCGTTACAAGGAATAACAGAAAAGGTATGTATTAGTTTGGCAGAGATACAAGTTTGATTACCTCAGATGTGTGATTTTGTTTAATGTGTCCATTTGGAATGTTTGGGGACCAATTCAAACTAGTCATGTTTTTTAAGGACCAATTCATCCATTGAATATATTATCTCAGAAAGTTCCAAGTTATAATTTTAATTGCACGATCTATAATCAAATTTTGTTTTGAACTTGATATCTAAAGTGAAGGAGCTCAGCCCTATGAGAGTTGCAAAAAGATCTGGTTCAAAACTCGAAGTATGCTGTATACCCAAATAACTAATACTAATGAAGATAGCAAAACAAAATCAAGGTTATTAAGAAGAAATGCTTTTCATGACAATCAAGGTTGTTAAAGTCAATCTCAATTTTTATGAATCAAACCTTATGTTGGATCACTGATTTCTAAAATACATGCAAGATAGTAATTTAAACATAAATATAAAGATTATATGCAAATAAATCAAGATGAATAACTATTAATTTTAGATTGCTATTTACGAATTTCAGCTTCTTAACTTAAACTTAAATTGTATAAATATTAAATCGGACTTTTTTCTTTTGTGCCAAAGGGTAGAGAGACACCTCAGGTGAAGAGTTTGAAACTTAGGATAAAAGAATGGACAATAGATAACTGACCTTTGTTCTTTCCCCTCAAGTAACTTTTATATGCAAGCACCCCAAGTAGGGAACCAGCCAGAGCTGTTGCAATAGATGGTTCAACATAAGTTCTCAACATATTCCATGCCTCAAGATTTGGTTCTTCATGTTCCTGAAGAAGACAACATACTGCAAGTTGATGAATAACTATTACAGTAACAAACATCAAACAATTTGGTGAAAAAAGTTGCGATGAAAGAAGAGGGAGAGAAAGAAGACCTTAAAATGTTCAAAATCATTAGCGAGTTTTCTAAGAGACTTGTCAAACTGCTGGGTCGCTTCACCGAAAAATTTAGCCTCCATTGACGACGACGACAGTATGTTCTTGATGTTGGGATCTGCCCTGACTTTAGAGTATTCGTCCTTGATGAACACAATAATAATACATACATCCATTTTTATTCTAAGAACGAAAAAAAACAGAGAAATGAAATACAAAAAGAGGTTTAGGAAGGGTTTCAAAAACATACAGTAAGGGAACCAAATTCCTTTGTGGTATTTTTGAGACGCTGGTTGATTGTTCTGAATCTAAAGCCGTAGACCGTCTTACATAGGCTCCTTGCAAGTTTCATCTTTTCCATTATTACTCTTTTCGATTATTGTATCTAAAACCGTAAACAACAAGCAATTAAACAAAAAATATGTTCAAACTTTACATCTACGGATCCATACGAACACAACAATTCCTAAACAAAGTAATTCAAACCAAACCCTAGTTATATCAAAAAAAAAAAAAAAAAAAAAAACACTAATCGATTAAGAAAATAAATCAACTACAACCCTAAATCGAACGAGATAATAAGAGATGACGCTTATGCTTAGGGTCGAGATCGGCGGTTTACCTGGTTAGCAAGAGAGAGCAAGAATGAGAAGATATTTCCAAACCAAAGGATTTGATTCCCAATTGAGCCCGAATTCTATTTTACGTGTTCTGTACGGGAATTGAAAACCGGAACCCCCTATTGATTGGTTTCTACACCCGTTTAAAAAGTTGGGCAATTATGATTCCGGTCCTTTTCATTTTAATTTTTGGCCCCTCTAAAGTTGACCCTCGTAAATAACTACCTTCCTAGTTTGGGGCCTAGGCATATTTTTTGGAGCCTAAAGATTTTTCCTTCTGCCCAATAGAGAAGGTTAAAGGGGTGTCTAAATTTGTTGAAATTATCAATTTACCCTTAATTAAATATATTACTTATTTACCCTCATTAAATCGTAATAATAAAAACAAAAAAACATAAAAAAAAAACTAAAATCTAAATCATTTACGTCTCCATTTCCAGTTGAACCGATTCTTCTTCTCCCATTTTTTTTTTTTCCATTTTCAAACGAAAACATCTTTATTGAAGATCCAAAAAACGATTAATCGTTTTTTTTTTTTTCCATAAAATTCCGAAACAAACACGAGTGAAGCAAGCTACTAACAACACTCTTCCTAGTTTGGACAATCTCGGATTTGGTCAAGCGATTCGAAATAAACCGAAGAAGAAAACGATTGAGGAAGACGCACTACAAGAGAAGGAAATGACTCGAATCAAGTACTTTTCGATCAACCCAATCCTCTAAATTAGGTTTTAATAACATGCAATCGCTCAAAAATTTAAAATTTTGAAATCAAAGTATTTTGGGTATGCCAGAATCGGTTTACGTTAATGTACTTACGAACTAATTGTATGCTGTCTCTTTTAACTTTGTTGAACCGGTCAAAGTTAGGGGCCGGACAAAATCTCAACCTCTTATTATTAGGATAATTTAAAAGAAAAAAAAAAAAACAGATGAGTTTCAAGTTCGACAGTGTTCTTCATTGAATGGATGAACTACCTCCAAATATCCATTGCATCTATTGACAAAATTTTGAAGAGATTTTACAAAATTATTGAAGTCAAAACCAAAAGATGATGGAAATTACATGGGGTTTCGTATTGTCCCGTTTACTAGCATATGACCCGTGTCGTAACGGCCCGGGAAATGTGGATGTATTTAGAGTTTGTTCAATAGAATGGCATGGTTGCTAGTTTTTACAAAACTGTAATTTAAACTGATAAACGACCTACAACTTAAATTCGGAAGATACTTACAGGAAAAGCCTGATATTTGTCAATTTCATTTTGCATTTACGCACGTCAGTGCAAATATTTATCCTGGCTAAATTGGGGCCTATAGCTATTATTTGGGGCCTATGACTAAAAAACAGAAAGGGTCATTAAGAAGTAATCTCTAGAAACCCCTTATCCTCCTATTTATGTCAATGCTTAATATGCCCTTATTCATTAGATTAATTAAGTTAGTATTAGTTAAATTAATTAGTGTTTAAGTTTGATTATAGTGTTAGGATTAATTAGAGTAGAAATTCATTTCCTCTTTTAAGGTTTGGGGGGGAAGAAGAAGTAGAGGGAAAAAAGAAAAAACTAGGGTTCGTGATTTTCTTAGCAAAAATGAAACTTTATAGTGACGATGAAGACTCTAGTAGTGATGAAGAAGTGGGTGCATCAGATAATCTTGATTTCGATCCCACCGAATTGGATAATTTGTTGAATGAAGAAGAGAATGTCAACCAAAGAATGCTTGAGGATATTATTCAAGCACAAGAACAATATCGCCGGGAAAAAGAAGGTATAATGCTTCAAATAGACAGGTATGAGTTCTAATGATCCACAAACATGTATATTCATGTCTTGATCACCCAAAAAGGAAACACTCTTCAAATATTTTTACCAGAATCGGTTTATTCGATATCACCACGTAAACCGATTCCGGGTAAAATCCTCAAAGTTGGTGCCATAATCGGTTGTTGTTTATCACCATATAATCCGATTGTCGTAAATTTTTGGCGTGATGGGTATGTGACCAAAATTGGTTTTTGTTGGCGATGTACATATGCCGATTCCTTCACTTGGATGTTCCAAAGAAATACACGAAGTTCACAAACGGTCCATTTACGTATGTATGTAGTCCGATTGTGGAGACGAAATGTCTCAGGAAAAAAGAGGACAAAAATCGGATTACATGTTATGCAATGTGAACCGATTGTTAAATATGAAAAATTTTCTCTGAAATCATCAAGTCCTTAATCGGACTTTATAATTGCTCGTATAAGTCGATTCCTTGTAATCGGTTGTCTCGACTATGAGACAAACCGATTCTAAATCCTCAACTTCTCGATATATGTTGTAGATTGTTGCAGCGTTCGACGAAGATCATCCCAAACCCGTATCTCTGCTGGGTCATGATACCTCTGCCCCCTATGTCACCGATTTGGAATGCAAAGAAAGAAACGATACAAAGCAATGGTTTATAGACAAGGGCATAGAGATAAAATGAGCATTAGTTTTAGGTCACCGTTTAAGTTGTGATCGTTTGGAACTTATTTGTGAGAGAGATGGAACGCAAGAAAGTCACTGGGCAAAGAACAGACCATACGTGAAGAAGAAGACAAGGGAATACGTTACTAAATCAAAGAAGTTTGATTGCCAGTTTAAGATTATAGTTAATAGACCCAATGGACCCAGTGGTAAGGTATACAAGCTACTGGTAGGCTCAAAAACCTATAATAATAATAATATTGCAAGTGCACGGTGTCTAACTAATAGAACAATGGCAAGTACAGGTCGTTCCCACGAGGAGTCTGAAATACTACTACTAACTAATATCGAAAGTAACTAATCGACAAGATGATGTTTTAACGATTTTTAGAAATTTGGAACAAAATGAAATAATAATAATTCGACAATAAAGACGCAACCAAAATGGGAAAGGGTTATTAGGGTTTTTGATTTCCACCAATTCAATCATATAAAACTCTACTAATTTCTATTTATTACTTAAGACAAATATCGAAATCAATCTCAATTCTCGGAAGATAGTATGTTAAATTATAAAAGTATAGTTTCTCCGCTGTAATTTTCTTCACTTCATGAGTAGTGATTCTAAAGCATTACCTATCAATCCTAAAGCATATCATGTCAAGGGATTTTACCAAAGCACGAAATATCAATTGAAAAGCATAAATAATCAAGAAAATCACATGAACAATTAAACACCAAGCTATATGAAGAGAAATCACTATTCAATCAAATCATTATTAGAAATATCATTGTAGAGTTTATATAAATAAATTGATTTCTATCGAAACTCTAACATAGCTCTAGCTAGCCATGGCTTTCTCAAAACTTATAAAAAGATTAAAATCAAAATATCTAAGCAAAAACGAAATCGAGAAAATAAAACTTCAAACCCTCGTCTTCTCCCTGTTTACGTCTGTGTGCCGCCTCCCCTCCTTTTAGATTTGACTTCTCTTTTTTATTTCTTTTGTTCGTTGCATCACAAAAATAATAGCAACCAATGAAAGCTTGCCACGTCATCCCTTCCAACGCCACTGTTGGATTGCACCCATCGCAACAATCAATAACCTATCTATGAACCTGATGCCGTTGATGTTTCGAAACGATAACTCAAACTCTTCTCGTGCACAACTCAACACCGTGGCAGTTGATCACCAGTTCTTCCACGTTCTTTCGCGCCTGTTTCAATCAAGTCTCCATCTAGACTGCCAATCTTTCTTAGCCGAGAACTAGGAGCTGCTAAACTCCGTTCCAGACCACTGCCAGCCAACTTCAATAGCCAGACTCCATTGAAACTCCACAGGTCTGTTGCCATTTAATTTCTTCAAATCTAAAGAGCCCAAACAAAACCCAAAACACCATCGAAAATTCACCATCTCAGCTGCTAACAAACTCATTATTACTTCATTGCTTCACTTTGTCTTCGAACTCTCTTCACCTTACTGATTCGGTGAATCAACTTCTCAATTCAGCTTTGGTGCTGCCAACACAATTTCTGATCGTATGAGAACCCCACATAAATATTCAGCCATCAACCCAACTACCAACAACGAATCAACCATCTGTACACCATTCAATTTCGTCACCCACCTGCTGCAGTTTCAATTACTTGACCATCTAACCACCTGACTGCACCATCTTCATTAACTCCTACGATCACAATGGCACTGCACTAATTTCATCCCCTTTCGATTCTCAGTGAGAAACCTCAGTTCCATTTCATTGTTGCATGTCTTGTTGGAAAACGATTACTAAAAAATGATTTTTAAGGTTTTAGTAAAATTATAATTTATTGTTTTCTTTTGTGAATGAAAAACTTATTAGTCCCACATTGTGGAGTTTCCGCGTTTTAGTTGTTTTAAGAGACTATATAAGCATTTTAGTCCCACATCGGGGAATTTTTCTTCTTAAGTTGTATTTGTCAATTATATAAACAAATTCACTACTTTTGTAAAATCCATGGGAAAGAGGTTTCTCTTTATTTTAGAGGGACCCTCAAGGGAAAATATTTTATATGTTTTCTCATGCGTTCGCGATTTTCTTTAAGGGTTTTTTCGGAGTTGTCAAACTCAAGTTGAGCATCTACTACATATGCTAGTAGTAGGTGTATTATGGTGTTTTATCTCGGAGATATCCGTCCTGTGAGGCTATAGCATCACTCTTGAGTGTAGACAGACGCTAATGTCTTAAGGACAACGTGTTGAACATGTGACTCACTCTGTTTTTCCAAAGTTTTGCTTTATTGCTGTTGCGGAGATATGGGGAGCTCGTCCGTTTCATCAAATCGATCACTTTCATTATAAAGGAGCTAAGTATAAATAACTTTTACTTATTTGATTTTTCCTTGTTTTTGATTATTGCACCCAACAATCTTAAGACATTAGAATTTGTAATAATCGAAAATGGTTGGTTGGTTTGTAAATCATGGATGTTAATTGTGGAGTGAAAACCAAAAACGAATTTTTGTTCAGCTATAGAGTTTGGATTTTATCTCTTAACCTAGAAGGAATTTCGATGAACCCTTTGGACACAACATATTAGACATCCTGATAGTTACCCACGAAAAATTTCAGAATTTTTAGAGTTGTAAAAGTATTTTTTGATATTTTAAAAAACAGAGAAACGTTCCTGAAAAATTCTAACGGGCAGAAATTTGTTATTAACTAAAGTAGTTTTTATGGGGTAACCATGAGTTTTTTGGAATGGTGATTCAAACGAAGTTTGTATATCTAGATGTTATCCTCAAAACACATATTTTATTTTCCGATTCGGAACTAAGGTTTGTGAGATGTGTATTAGGTGATTGGGAAATTACTGTGTACGTGGTCAGAGTATAAACGAGGATTATGACATGAAACTAAAAAGGAACATGGATACCAGGCACATGTGGATGAACACAAGTCTTTCAAAGATGACAAAGGCAAGAACATCAAACACAACTCTAAGCGTATTCTTCATAAGAAAGGTATGTTTCGTTAAACTGAATCCGACATTACTTTAATTAAGGGTGATTGTTATGTTTGTAAAACTCCTGGCCATACGGCAGTAACGTGTAGACAACATAAAACCTTAATAAGTAGAAAGTAAATGATAATTTAGTTGAAACAAATTAGAACGAGTTCATTGACATGATATCGGAAGTTATTTTAATAACCAATGTGAGACACTGGTGGGTGGACTCTGGAGCCACTAAGTATGTTTGTTGAAACAGAGACATGTTCACCTCTTATTAGAGGATAAGGGATGTCGAGAAACTCTATATGAGTAACTCATCTGTGACAGAGGTTGCATAAAAGGGAAAGGTCGAGCATAAGCTCATATCTGTAATATTCTCACACTGAGTGAAGTTTTCATGTTCCGAGCATATGCAAGAATATTGTATCTTGTTCTCTTGAAGATGGTAAAAGATTGAAGATCTTAATTAAATGTGGAAAACTTGTTATAACTAAGGGAAGTGATTTTTTAGGCAACAGTTATAGGTCTTAGGGTCTATCTAAGCTTAAAGGAAAATCTGATGAAGTGAACATAGTTGATTCTTGTGCTTTCTTTTTTATGTCTTTGAATGTTTTGCATGGTAGACTTGGAACCATAAAAATATAAGTCAATGCATAAACTGCCTAGCATAGGCTGCGTACCCAAATTTAGTTTGGATCTTGAACACAAAAGTGAAATGAATATGCTATAAAATCTTTTAGCACAAATGTTCAGAGTAATTCTAATCCCTTAGAATTAATTCAGTTAGGCCTAGTTGATATGAGTTCAACCCAAAACCTCTGTGGTAAAAGATGGTTTATAACTTTCGTAGATGATTGTATGAGGTACTATCTTGTATACTTGCTTAGGGATAAGGATGATGCCTTAGAAGCCTTAAGATGTATAAACTTGAAGTTGAAAACCAATTAGAAGCCTTGAATATAATAATTGTATCCTTAAGGAGATAATAATTGCCATGTTGATTAGTTTAGGATTACTTGCGGCCTTGTGGGGGAGGAAGTCCTCTTAACTAGTATATCCCGAATAGAGTACCCTTTAAAGGATCGAGATGAAACTCCATATGATTTATGGAAAGGTAGATGACCTTCTTATGAATGCGTCAAAGTGTGGGGGTGTTTGACTAAGATTGTCATTCCTCTTCCTAAAAGAACTAGATAGAAACCAAAAATGTTGATTGTGTCTTCATATAGGGTATGCTGAGTATACTTCCACATATAGATTTTTGGTTATGTATTCTGATTTTTCATACTTTGGTGCGATTTTTATGACTTTGGTGTGAACACTATTACATAATCTAGGGATGCTGCTTTGAACATGTTTATTATTAAACATGTACCTCATTAGAGATTTGTTGTTGATCCCCTATATTTTTTTTCAAATAGTCAGAACTTATCTTAAAGGAAGATGAAGTTAAGGTTGAGCCTAAGAGAAGTAAAAAAATTAGACTTGAGACTTCTTATGAAGCCGACTTCATAACATGCCTAGCTTAGTCTAAGCCCGGGACTTGTAAAGAAGCCTTGATATCTACTGAAACCCCATTCTGGTAAGAAGCTTCATTTAGTGAAATGGACTCAGTCCGTCGGAACCTAACTTGGGAGCTTGCTAGTTTACCTCCAGGGAGTAAGATCATGAGATGTAAATGAGTCTTTAAGAAGAAACACTAGGTATATGGAACTGTGGAAAAATATTAGGCTAAGTTGGTAGCTAAAGTCTATAAACTAAAAGAAGGTGTAGATTTCCTTGATTCTTGTTCACCTGTGACGAGAATTACTTCTATTGAGATGCTAATTGATATTGCTTCCATAAACAACTTGGAGATACATCGGATGGATGTTAAAGCAGCTTTTGTAAAACCGTGAATTAGATAAAAAAATTTACATAGACTCGAGGACTTTGTAGTGAAAGGTTATGAAGACAAAGTTTGTAAGTTGAACAAATCTTTGTATGGTTTATAAAATATAAGCACATAAATAGTGACATGGAAAATTTGATCATGTGATAATCTGTAGTGGATTTAAGTTATGAATCTGACAAGTAACTTGTTAAGGATGCATGTGTAATTGTATGCTTGTATGTTGATGATATGCTTATACTTGATACAAACATAGATGTGATTAATTCCACTAAAAACATGCCTTTGAAATGCGAACGTTGACTTGAAAGACTTAGACCCTTTTGATGTAATCTTAGGGATGAGGATTAGAAGATAATCAAACATTCATAGTCTTAGTCATTATCATTATGTTGAATTATGCTTAAGAGATACAATCGGTCTGATTGTAAGCTTGCTTGTACTCCGTACGATTATTCCTGTAGAATCAAGAAAAATAAGGGTAGTGGAGTATCTTAACTTGAATACACAAGAGTTATAGGATGTCTGATGAATTTAATAAACTGTAAGAGCCCAGACATTGCCTATATTGTGAGTAAGTTAAGTAGATATAATTGTAGTTCAGAGGAAGAGCATTCAGATGCACTGAGTAGAGTATTATGGTACCTAAAATACTCTATTACCTTTTATTTGATTTATGAAAGGTATCTTGTTGTCCTTGAGGGACTTTATGATGCAAACTGGATAGTTGACTCAGAGGAGTATAAGTCTACGAGTGGATATGGTTTCACTCTAGCATGAGAGTTTGTTTTTTGGAAGATTTCCAAACAGACATATATTGCTCAATTCATTATGGAATCTGAGAGTATTGGGTTAGATAAAGCACGAGAGGGGCTCGAGTGCCTAAGATGCTTTTTAGAAGATATTCCTCTCTGGCATAGGCCTGTGCCAGTTATATCTATACATTGTGTTATCCAAGCTATAATAGCTAAAGCTAAAAATAACTAATCTCAATCGGCGTTATTTCTATTGATTGGATAAAGTCCAAGGAGAATATCGCGCAACCTTTGACGAAAGGTTTATCCAAAGAGATAGTTGGAAATGCATCGAGGGGATGGGGCTTAAGCTCATAAATTAAACTTGCCATGAAGGATACTCAACCTTCCGATTGGAGATCCCAAGATCAAGGTTTCGAATGAGACAACTAATTTGTGGTGGGTAAAGGTAAACACTATCGGAGAATTTTATTCTATGTCCCTTCCCTATGGTGTAGACGTGATAGTGTGATTTGCATGTGAAGGATGACTTTTAAGAAGTCTTAATGAGTTTTATAGTTTCAATTTAAGATTGAAGTGGGGTGTAGCATAACACTCTTTATGGAAACTCACCTATCTCGAATGAGGAAGTGGGTCAGCTTCCCATGAGAATATGAGCTTTGATTCTCTAGAGCATTTCGAGAAACAGGATATATCCGAGGGCCAAATTGGAAAAAATGGCACGAGCTTGGCAGCAACCTTGGAGATATGATTCGTGGTTGTTATCGTGAATTACATCAAACGCTGGCAGTTCAAGACATAGTTCACTGTCTCTAGCAAGTAATTCGGTAATATCTCACTAAGCAAAGGTTCAAGACCTCATGGACACTCTCGCCTAAAATGATATTTCTGCGCTTTTTATGTGATTTTCGTTTTGATGGTTTTGGTATTAATGAAACTTAGGACCTAAGGGTCACTAAGGGTTCACTAGTTCATACTTTTTCACTTTGGTGAAAGGAACCTTTAGTCTCACTTGTGAGGAACTAAAGATGAAAGCTCTCAATACTATATGATTTTTGCAATCCATAGTATAACCCTGGGGTCAACACACTGTTGTGTGAGGGAGATGACGTTGGAATGGCTAGTATGACTTCAACATGCACGATTTGTCTGCCTGTTCAGTCAGTTCGGGTCGTGAGATTGGGTTGTTGATTTACCAACATCTGTCTGTGTTTTCGTGTTTTATTGAGTTTTCATTCATGTGGGGGATTGTTGGAAAACGATTACTAAAAAATGATTTTTAAGGTTTTAATAAAATTATAATTTATTGTTTTCTTTTGTGAATGAAAAACTTATTAGTCCCACATTGTGGAGTTTCCGCGTTTTAGTTATTTTAAGAGACTATATAAGCATTTTAGTCCCACATCGGGGAATTTTTCTTCTTAAGTTGTATTTGTAAATTATATAAACAAATTCACTACTTTTGTAAAATCCATGGGAAAGGGGTTTCTCTTTATTTTAGAGAGACCCCCAAGGGAAAATATTTTATATGTTTTCTCATGCGTTCGCGATTTTCTCTAAGGGTTTTTTCGGAGTTGCCAAGCTCAAGTTGAGCATCTACTACATATGTTATTAGTAGGTGTATTAGGGTGATTTATCCTGGAAATATCCGTCCTGTGAGGCTATAGCATCACTCTTGAGTGTAGCCGGGCGCTAATGTCTTAAGGGAAACGTGTTGAACATGTGACTCACTCTGTTTTTCCAAAGTTTTGCTTTATTGCTGTTGCGGAGATATGGGGAGCTCGTCCGTTTCATCAAATCGATCACTTCCCTTATAAGTATCAATAACTTTTGCTTATAAAGGCTTCTAAGGCATCATATTAATTCCACAGTTCCTTGATTTGATTATTGCACCCAACATGTCTCTCGATGGAACTTCAGCCAACTCGAAGTTCTGACCGTCTGTTGCCTTCTCTTCCGGACACAGCAAACTCTCTAGCCGATTGCTTCTTGTTACCGTTGAAACCCATCGTTGACAGACAACTCCAGATTCGAAGCCCTCTTCTAACTGAATTCGAACATCACCACTGTTGAGTTTCAGTCATCAAAAACAGTTCCATCTACAGTTGTCGTTAGCATCACCAGTTACCGGTTCAACCCTTTAATCAAGACCAAGTACAAACCATCTCCATGTATTGAGGTACTAGAAAACAATCACCATTGGCACCAATACTTTGACCACTCGATGAAATCTCCAGTTGTATCTCCATTACCAACGAGCTCTCACTCCAACCCACGTCAACAACCCTTGACCATCTTCATCTCACTGGCCAGCTTTCTCGATGGAATTCAAACCACGAATCCACACCAGAATCATCAACGACAACATTAGTCATTACTTGCTCTTCTCGCTGACTTTGGATTACAGAGCCCATTGTAGATTGCAGAGACAAACAATTAAATCCCAGGGTATCTTCAAACCTAATTTCATTAGCTATCCAATCATCATCTCGATCTTGCACCATTTTTCTCATTTTTACTTCATCTGTGAACAAACCCTGAAATGGACAACAACTTGTTTCTTTTTATTTGATAGAGAGATGCTGCTCGTATGGTTCAACATACACCAGTACACCACAAAGAAATCTGGTAGGGTTAGGACACGTTTCCATTTTATATCTTAAGCACATGCTTGCCTTGTACGGTGACATTTCCTTGTTTCTCCCTTTTAACTTTCTGGCCATGGCTTAGCAAGTGGTGCATACTAAATTGGCAACCCAATAAGTTCTCCCTTGCTGATGATGTCGTACATGAATTTGGTGATTTTTGCCGCAAATCCCATTTAGCTTCACATTTTATCGTTTATTTTCCCAATGATTCACTTGTACTTTCTACAAAAGCACTAAGATAGTGTTATTAGCCAAAATATCGAGTCCTAGCTGTCTGTGGGTGAAAATGATTTCTGCTGATTTGGTAATTTTGGTGTGTGGGTGAGAAACGAATTTAAACCCTAAATAATGTACTGCGAGGGAGTACTTTAGATTCGAGAGATCAATCTGTACAAGTCCGGCCTAAACCAAGAAATGGCCGTTCCAGACTTGCTTCGGTCACAAAGTGGATGAGAATGGGTTGGTTTTTGGGAGGGAAGCAAGGAAAGTGGTGAGACCAGAATAGTTGATTCGGAAGAGTAATTGTGTTACGACTTGTATCGGAAAGTGGAAAGCTACAGATGGGAAAGCTAGCAAACGTTTTCCCCGAGTGGTGTATGCTCCCGATCGAACTTGTTGTTCGGTGGAAATAGGTAAGACCTATTTATACAAGTCGAAGTGAAACGCATCCGGTCTCATTAAGGAATGGAAAAATGGGTGAATAAATGGGAGGAGGTGGTAACGTTAACGCATGGAATTGATGTTCCATAAAACCGTTAACGCATAGAATTGATATTCCATAAAACTGTTAACGCATGGAATTGATGTTCCATAAAAAGAACGTTTCACCATTAACTCCTTGTATTTACTAACCGCCTCATCCTGCTGTAAACCGCCAAACCAATACCTAAAGAGGATCCCCCAGCTTGTGATATGTGCTGATGTCTCGAATGTTTTTGTGGAAAACATGTAGCATGTTGTTGTTGCCTGGCAAGTCGCATTGGGGAGACTTGCGAGCTTGGTGACCTTCGACGGTCGAGATTTTGCATCTCAAGAGGAAAGATAGTCGTTGATCGTTGCACGCTTTCGTTTTGGTAGCGCGTAGGGAAGGCCGGCATGGTGGCGCGGCTAGGTTGGCATGGCATGGTTTGGCGTGGCCAAACTTAGGTTTTCGGGCCAAAGGTTTCCATGCGTCTTCTGGTAGCCTTGGATGGCTAGGATTTGCTCCTGGGATTGAAGGGGGACCGTGGATCGTCGCACGCCTTTGTTTTTGGTAGCCGCGTAGGGAAGGCCAGCATGGTGGCGCGACTAGGTTGGCATGCCGTTGTCATGGCATGGTTTGGCGTAGCAAAACTTAGGTTTTCGGGCCAAAGGTTACCATGCGTCGTCTGGTAACCTTGGATGGATAGGATTTGCTCCTGGTATTGAAGGGGGACCGTGGATCATCACACGCCTTCGTTTTTGGTAGCCGTGTAGGGAAGGCCATCATGGTGGCGCGGCTAGGTTGGCATGCCGTTGGCATGGCAAGGTTTGGCGTGGCCAAACTTAGGTTTCGGGCCAAAGGTTACCATGCGTCGTCTCAGTAACCTTGGATGGCTAGGATTTGCTCCTGGGATTGAAGGGGGACCGTGGATCGTCGCATGCCTTCGTTTTGGTAGCCGCGTAGGGAAGGCCAGCATGGTGGCGCGGCTAGGTGTGTTTGGCATGTGGGGCCAAGGGCTTAGCATACCGTTGGCGCATGGTGCGGCTAGCATGGCTAGGGCCAAGGAAAGTGATGTAATTTTAAAGTGATAAGAATAAGGTTCGTTTCTCGGACTTGTTGAGATTGGTTTAAGACTTAAAAATAAAATATATACACAAGTTTGTCACAAAAATCGAGAGATTACTGAGACTCAGGATTCCACCATAACTCATTCATGTGATTCATATATTTATTCCAAACAATTATAGCTCAAATAATATTGACTCTAATTCTAAGCCAAGGTAGATTCTTAAAAGATTGACTGTAAATCACTAGCATGATGCATCAAAAGCACTTAGACCAAGCATACATCATTATACGACATCATAATCAATTAAGAAAAATCATAAAACGATTGATAATAGTGCAAGTAGTCATAAAAGAATTAAATATAATTACCACATGCATGAAATATGGCTTCCTCCGTCGCCTCAGCAAAGGGGTTTAGCTCCTCATATTATTCACGTGCTCAAAATAGGTGTCCATAGCTCAAATAGGTGAAAAACAAGAGAAAACTAATAATTCTGGAAGTTTGCAACGATGAATAGACGTCCACAGATTGATTTATTTATTAGGTAGAATTAAGTGAAAAACTGTTGCAAGGAGACTGTTATCTATATAGATAGAAAAGATGACAGTTCCTGAAGAGACTGTGATCTTTTCTTTTTCTCCTTCGTCCTTTTCTGTGATGATCAAACACGCTCTGCAAACTTTTGGTTTTCTCTGCAACTACTCCAAACGTCCCCCAAAGACTCGATTCAAACTATCGGTACCTCTTAGACTCCAAGAACTTGTATTTACACCATGAAGAGTCCTAAAATCCAGAGTATAACTCTTTTTTCCTCCTCCCCAAGCCACGGCAATATTTCCCTTTCTTTTATTCCCACGCGGCTATGATATGGTCAAAACTCTTCCAAATAGACAGTACAATCTCTCGAGAAGATATCCTCTATTAACTTCACACGTACCTTCCCTTTTAATGAACAGGAATTCCCGAAAATATGCTAACTTCCCTGTTTTATCCAACTCGAAGATATTTCCTTATTTTTCGAGTCCAATCAACATGGTTTTGCATGTTTAACCAAAACAGGGCTATACCAGACAATAACACGAGCAGAATCCGACCAAAACTCTCCCAAGTCAACAACATACCCGATAATCCTTCTTCACCCCTGTTTCGTGGAAAGTATGTGAAGTACGATTCAGCCAAACATACCATTCATGTATTGATCCGTCCAACCAATAACAATCCAAATACTCGAACAAATCAGAAAGAAAATTGCCCAAAACCAATTCGAGATAATTCAATGATACGTTTTCTCCGATTTGCTCCAACACGATCATGCGGCCCAATCGATCGATAAAATTACACATATCAACCTCGTTATACTCTAATGAGTCCATCCCATCACAATTCCGCCATTGAGTCTCAAGAAATCTCGTCCAAATCTGTTCATGAAAAATCCGCAGAAGCAAAGCAAACTTCCGGCCAAATTTTAGGTTTCAAATGTAGAAGATGATGTCCTTTATCTGCTGAAAGGGTGCCTTTAACACTTGGGGTGTCCTGGGGTGTAAATAGCAAGTGGGTGCCCCTTAGTAATTGAGATGCCCCTTATCCAAAATGAGAGTCCGAATAGTAAGTATCCTCAGTGCCTTTATCAACTTTTCGAGCCGATTTCTCCACACAAATTTATTTCTCCAAAAACACCTACAAAGATACAAAAAGCCATAATAAATATAAAATCGAGCACTAACAATATATACAATTGAGATCAAAGTAGACACATAAATGCGTCTATCAGCAAGGTGCGGTTTGGCTTGGCATGGTGGGGCCAAGGGTTAGGCATGTCGTTGGCACATGGCGCGGCTAGCATGGCTACGGCCAAGGCAAGGTGCGGTTTGGCTTGGCATGTGGGGCCAAGGGTCTCGTAGGTGCGGGCTAGCATGGCTAGGGCCAAGGCAAGGTGGTTTGGCTTGGCATGTGGGGCCAAGGGTTTGGCATGCCGTTGGCACATGGCGTGGCTAGCATGGCTAGGGACAAGGCAAGGTGCGGTTTGGCTTGGCATGTGGGGCCAAGGGTTTGGTAGGTGCGGCTAGCATGGCTAGGGCCAAGGCAAGGTGTGGTTCGGCAGCATGGTGGGGCCAAGGGTTTGGCATGCCGTGTGGCACATGGCAGCTAGCATGGCTAGGGCCAATGCAAGGTCTTTATTCGGCTTGGCATGGTGGGGCCAAGGGTTTGGCATGCCGTTGGCACATGGCGTGATAAGCACGTATGTACTATATTTTGTACCCATATTTTTATTAACTAGGACTCGATATTTTGGTTAATGACACTGTTTTGAGCTATTTATAGGAAATATGAACGAATCCAATTATCCGGAGAATAAATGGCTAAATTGAAGCTAAAACGATGTTTGCAACAAAATGTCCAACATTGCTGCTCACGACACCAGAAGAGCTGAGTTAAACATGGCTACTAATTTCACGGCCAGGAGATGATCCATGTGGTTATGCATGTGAAGGCACTGAAGGAGTTAACAAGTGAGTGGGACGTGGTGTTGTCAGAGACTGATCAAACAATTAGTAGGCGACGTGGCAAAGCTCCCTACCACCTGTCACTTCTCTTATCACTACAGAAGAAATACTCTTTTCTTATTCAAGCAGCTACAGTTTTTAGTCAAACTTGTTGGCGCGAGATTACAGAGAATTAGAGGTGAGGAATGAACACAAATAGAGAGGAGAAATAGTGGGTTCTCAAAGTTTCCGATCTGGGTGAAATTTGGAGCCGTAAAACAGCTGAAAGAAAAGCTTGCATCTGGAGTTTGGTGTTCGATGGCGTTCAGTGAATCAAGTTGAGCACTAGCTTGGCGGTGGCTGATTTCCGAACTCGGGTTCGAATGGGGGTTGTTTTGGCAGCGAGTATTCCATCGAGATGATGTCAGTAGTTGGAGATTTCCATGGGTGCAGTACTAATGGCAGTAATCTTAGCCGTGACTGCACAATGATGGGATTATTTGTTTGAACTAAATTTGGGTTTCTGTGGTTACTCGAATTGAGTATGTGATAACGGATTGAACTCTCGGGAAGTTGGCAGCGAAGATTAAGCTGTTGTGATCGATGAGTGACGAGACTTAGAAGGATGGGGTATGAGAATGGTGGAACAGCTGGTGGTGGTGAAGGAATGTGTCTGCTTCTATCAAGGGAACAGTTGTTGCCTTGGTCATGTCTTTAAACACGAGAGTTTGGCTGTGTACACAAGCAAGCACGTGAGTTCCACTAGAGGCCAAAGAATTCATTTCAATTTGTTTACCAAACATTTGAACCATTAAGAGTTATGAGGCAGTAGTGCGAGATGGAGAAAGTGTTGATGGTCTGCAGCAGCAACGAGGACGCATTAATCTTTATGGTCGTGTGCAGTGGTGATTCAAGCCTTTATGGTGGCAAATTTGGAGGTTCTGGACGTGTTTTCAAGCTGGAAACCAGCTGAGATAGATGAAGCGGCTGCCATTAGTTGGGTTACTAAATTGTGAGGATTGTTAGTGCTGCCATGGTTGAATTCGAGAAGAATGGAGCTATGAACAAACAGATAGAAGACGAAGAAGAGCTTCATATGTTGGCTGAGATTAACGAGTTGTTGCTGCCAATTTGCAGTCAGTGGAGGTTAGGTTAAAGTGGCCGAGATTTGGTTGAACAAGATGGAGAAAGTATGCTGTCACCGGTGATAACGATGGCTGAGAACTTGGACGTGACTGAGATGATTTATATATGCTGATGATGATGCTGGCTGAGATGGATGAAGTTGGTGATGGTGGATTGAATTGGAGGCAGTGGAGTATTCTCTCGTGCCTGCAATGAGGTTTGATAAAAGCTGGTGTTTTGAACGATGGAATTGAAGGTGCTGATGGTGGATTGAATTGGGTATAACCCATTTGCTCCGGAGTTCGAAATATCAGCAAGAAAACATCAACCTTCATGCTACAGAACATTCGAGCGATTTAGAGTTGTTGTTGTTGTTTTATAGCTGCAAATAAGAAGGCATGAGGACATATGGGTGCTGGGATAAAAGTGAACAGTTGCGAACAAGAATGGTGTCGATTGTGCGCAGTTAAGGAGATGAAATCAAGCTTCAATGGATTCCAACTCGTAATGCTACAAAGATTGGGAAATAAACACAACAACAAGAGGATGAAGCCGTGTGTGTACAGGTTGTTTTAATGAGGTGAATTTGTGCTATGAATTTCGGTCCTAAATAAGAAGAAAATGACAACATCAAGGTTCCGGAAGGAAATGATGATCTTGGCGGAACCCATGGTAGTAATAGTAAGATAATGATGCAGTTACCGTGAAGATACAGATGGGTTTAGCTAAGAAATGGAGGACTGCGTGTTGGCTGGAAAGTTTGGAGTTCGGACTGAATTGTTGTTGCCGGTGAAAGGAGGTGCTCAGGTGGTGAAAATAGTCCGTGATGCTGAAGTTAGAATTGCAGCTTGTCGCCTAAACGGGAAAGGAAATGGAGTTAGGTGGACCTGTGTGCTGGAGTTGCAACCGGTGGGGAACGATTTTGAATGGATTTGGCTGGAGTATGGAAAGGAGTTGGATTTGGACGTTGGGTCAGTTGTTGGACTGGGCCTTGGAAGTTTTACTAGGTCTTAGTTTTATACTCTTGAGTGGAGAGAAGGGGGTTGGCCTCTGGAGCCGCAACTTGGAGAATTTAACAGAGACAGAGGAGGCTGCGGCTACAGCCGTTTACGGAGACTAGGGTATGGAGTTTTACTTCTCCAATTCCATTTTCTGCTTAGCTAGTTTTGATTTTAATTTTGTTTATGGCTTTTGAGAAAGCCATGTCTAGCTAGAGCTATGTTAGGGTTTAGGTAGAAATCAATTTAATTGCGTAAACTCTATATTTATATGCTTAATAATGAGTTGATTGATTAGTAGTTTTTTTTCATATAGCTTAGTATTTAATTGCTCATGTGATTCTCTTGATTATTTATGCTTTTGAATTGATATTTCGTGCTTGGTTAAATACCAAGACGTGGTATGCAAGGATAGATAGGTAATGCTTTAGGATCACTACATAAGAAGCGAAGGAAATTACAGCGGAGAAACAATATTCAAAAATGCATGAAATATATTTTTAAAGATTAGTAGAGTTTGAATAATTAATTGGTGGAAACCTAATACCCTAATAACCATATTCTCATTTGTTTATCATTAGAATTTTATATTATTTCATTTTGTTCCAAATTTACGAAAAATCGCTAAAACATCATCTTGTCGATTACTTAGTTTTTGATATTAGTTGGTAGAGTATTTCACACTCCTCGTGGGAACGAAATTGTATTTGCCATTGTCTACTAGTTAGACGATGTGCACTTAAAGTATTATTATTGTAGGTTTCCGAGCCTACCAAGTTTTTGGCGCCGTTGCCGGGGAGTGGTTGCATAATACTCTCTGATTGATATCAATTTTTCTTGTACATAGCTTCTTTTTATTTTATTTTTGTACATAATTTATTTTTATTTTTCTTTTAGATCATTTTTACGCAGTTTGTTTAATTTTTTTAGGTTTCTTAGCCTGAATTGCTGCGGGCGAAAAGAAAGTATGCACTCGCAAGGCTTTTGCAAGAGCCACTCGGAAGATCTATTAGAGGTTTGCTTAGCTCATTTTGGGTATGATTTTGATGGTGATATTGTTATTTGTGAAGTCAATGCTTTGTTAGACTCCACACCGCTGCTAGACACTAATAAATGGAAACCCAAACTAGAATCTCTAGTTTTGCCCGTGTCTCGACTAGTTACATCAGTCGAGAAAACTCCGACCTTGACCCTTAAGCCATTGTCTGACCTATCAAGCTCTGATTTTTCTCATCTTGATGATATTAATAATCAAACCGTTGTAGATGATAGTGGGTCTATGAGTCATCATATTATTGCTCCATTGAGTCCTTGTTCAGCGAGTAAATTTGAACCGATATCAGCTGCTGAAGTTATTTCCGTTGATTTAGAGCCTGATTTAGAGTGTGCTTCCCGAATAGAGACTAATATAAATTATATGTTTTTTGTCCATGTGAGAGATTTATTTATCTTGACCTTTCATGACTTGATGACTAAGGATTGTTTTCTATTGGGAAATAATTTACACATCTTTTTGGAGGTTTATAATGTTTACAGGTTCATACTTTCAGCTGAGCGGATTGGTTGGGTTGATCCCCAACTTTTCAGAATCTATATATATGATTGCCAGCTTACTTTGAGGTACTAACCTCACCTCGTTTGAGAACATGCTACTGGTAAAAAGGAGACAAATACCTTTCGCTTCATGGGAGTCAACCATCAGATTTGTTCCCTTCACTCTATCTTTTATTTTTATTTGATTATTTTTTGCATATTTCATTTTAGGAATTTCCCATCTTAATCTCTACGTTGGATGACTCAATTACATTGAGGACAATGCAATGTTTAAGTGTGGGGGAGTGACATTTTCGTTAAGCTTTAAAAATAAAAATAAAAAAATTGAATATTATGACCAGCTGTGTAGCGGGTCTCTAAAAAATAAAATAAAAAATGATCAGCTGTGTAGCGGGTCTTTTCTTTTTTCTTGCATGTTATGACCAGCTGTGTAGCGGGTCTCTAAAAAAAATTGACCAGCTGTTTAGCGGGTCTTTCTGTCTCGTTGTTTAGCAGACATCTCTCGGTATTGATGTTTAGCGGATCCGTCTCGCTGTGTAGCAGACAATACTCTTCATATCCAGCTGTGTAGCGGATATATTCTTTGTTTTGCTCGAGGACTAGCAAAATATAAGTGTGGGGGTGTTGATAAGCACGTATGTACTATATTTTGTACCCATATTTATATTAACTAGGACTCGATATTTTGGTTAATGACACTGTTTTGAACAATTTATAGGAAATATGAACGAATCCAATCATCCGGAGAATAAATGGCTAAATTGAAGCTAAAACGATGTTTGCAACAAAATGGCCAACATTGCTGCTCACGACACCATAAGAGCTGAGTTGAACGTGGCTACCAATTTCACGGCCAGGAGATGATCCAGGTGGTTATGCATGTGAAGGCACTGAAGGAGTTAACAAGTGAGTGGGACGTGGTGCTGTCAGAGACTGATCAAAAAATTAGTGGGCGACGTGGCAAAGCTCCCTACCACCTGTCACTTCTCTTATCACTACAGAAGAAATACTCTTTTCTTATTCAAGCAGCTGCAGTTTTTAGTCGAACTTGTTGGCGCGAGATTACAGAGAATTAGAGGTGAGGAATGAACGCAAATAGAGAGGAAAAATAATGGGTTCTCAAAGTTGCCGATCTGGGTGAAATTTGGAGCCATAAAACAGCTGAAAGAAAAGCTTGCATCTGGAGTTTGGTGTTCGATGGCGTTCAGTGAATCAAGTTGAGCACTAGCTTGGCGGTGGCTGATTTACGAACTCGGATTCGAATGGGGGGTTGTTTTGGCAGCGAGTATTCCATCGAGATGATGTCAGTAGTTGGAGATTTCCATGGGTGCAGCACTAATGGCAGTAATCTTAGCCGTGACTGCACAATGATGGGATTATTTGTTTGAACTAAATTTAGGTTTCTGTGGTTACTCGACTTGAGTCTGTGATAACGGATTGAGCTCTCAGGAAGTTGGCAGCGAAGATTAAGCTGTTGTGATCGATGAGTGATGAGACTTAGAAGGATAGGGTATGAGAATGGTGGAACAGCTTGTGGTGGTGAAGGAATGTGTCTGTTGCTATCAAGGGAACGGTTGCTGCCTTGGTCATGTCTTTAAACAAGAGAGTTTGGATGTGTACACAAGCAAGCACGTGAGTTCCACTAGAGGCCAAAGAATTCATTTCAATTTGTTTACCAAACATTTGAACCATTAAGAGTTATGAGGCAGTAGTGCGAGATGGAGAAAGTGTTGATGGTCTGCAGCAGCAACGAGGACGGGTTAATCTTTATGGTCGTGTGCAGTGGTGATTCAAGCCTTTATGGTGGCAAATTTGGAGGTTCTGGACGTGTTTTCAAGCTGGAAACTAGCTGAGATAGATGAAGCGACTGCCATCAGTTGGGTTACTGAATTGTGAGGATTGTTAGTGCTGCCATGGTTAAATTTGAGAAGAATAGAGCGGTGAACAAACAGATAGAAGAAGAAGAAGAAGAGCTTCCTATGTTGGCTGAGATTAACGAGTTGTTGCTGCCAATTTGCAGTCAGTGGAGGTTAGGTTAAAGTGGTCGAGATTTGGTTGAACAAGATGGAGAAAGTATGCTGTCACCGGCTGGTGATAACAATGGCTGAGAACTTGGACGTGACTGAGATGATTTATATATGCTGATGATGATGCTAGCTGAGATGGATGAAGTTGGTGATGGTGGATTGAATTGGAGGCAGTGAAGTATTCTCTCGTGCCTGCAATGAGGTTTGATAAAAGCTGGTGTTGTGAACGATGGAATTAAAGGTGCTGATGGTGGATTGAATTGGGTATAACCCATTTGCTCTGGAGTTCGAAATATCAGCAAGAAAACATCAACCTTCATGCTACAGAACAGTCGAGCGAGTTAGAGTTGTTGTTGTTGTTTTATAGCTGCAAATAAAAAGGCATGAGGACATATGGGTGCTGGGAGAAAAGTGAACAGTTACGAACAAGAATGGTGTCGATTGTGCGCAGTGAAGGAGATGAAATCAAGCTTCAATGGATTCCAACTCGTAATGCTACAAAGATTGGGAAACAAACACAACAACAAGAGGATGAAGCCGTGTGTGTACAGGTTGTTTTAATGAGGTGAATTTGTGCTATGAATTTCGGTCCTAAACAAGAAGAAAATGACAACATCAAGGTTCCGGAAGGAGATGATGATCTTGGCTGAACCCATGGTAGTAATAGTAAGATAATGATGCAGTTACCGTTAAGATACAGATGGGTTTAGCTAAGAAATGGAGGACTGCGTGTTGGCTGGAAAGTGTGGAGTTCGGGCTGAATTGTTGCTGCCGGTGAAAGGAGGTGCTCATGTGGTGAAAATAGTTTGTGATGCTGAAGTTAGAATTGCCTCTTGTCGCCTAAACGGGAAAGGAAATGGAGTTAGGTGGACCTGTGTGCTGGAGTTGCAACCGGTGGGGAACGATTTGGAATGGATTTGGCTGGAGTATGGAAAGGAGTTGGATTTGGACGTTGGGTCAGTTGTTGGACTGGGCCTTGGAAGGTTTACTAGGTCTTAGTTTTATACTCTTGCAGCAGCTATAAGATGAAGAAAAAAAATTAGACGGCGAGAAGAGGGGGTTGGCCTCTGGAGCCGCAACTTGGAGAATTTAACAGAGACAGAGGAGGCTGCGGCTACAACCGTTTACGGAGACTAGGGTTTGGAGTTTTACTTCTCCAAATCCATTTTTTGCTTAGCTAGTTTTGATTTTAATTTTGTTTATGGCTTTTGAGAAATCCATGTCTAGCTAGAGCTATGTTAGGGTTTAGGTAGAAACCAATTTAATTGTGAAACTCTATATTTATATGCTTAATAATGAGTTGATTGATTAGTAGTTTTTCTTCATATAGCTTAGTATTTAATTGCTCATGTGATTCTCTTGATTATTTATGCTTTTGAATTGATATTTCGTGCTTCGGTTAAATCCCTAGACGTGGTATGCAAGGATAGATAGGTAATGCTTTAGGATCACTACATAAGAAGCGAAGGAAATTACAGCGGAGAAACAATATTTAAAAATGCATGAAATATATTTTTAAAGATTAGTAGAGTTTTCATAATTTATTGGTGGAAACCGAATACCCTAATAACCCTATTCTCATTTGTTTATCATTGAAATTTTATATTATTTCATTTTGTTCCAAATTTCTGAAAAATCGCTAAAACATCATCTTGTCGATTACTTAGTTTTTGGTATTAGTTGGTAGAGTATTTCACACTCCTCGTGGGAACGACCTGTACTTGCCATTGTCTACTAGTTAGACGCTGTGCACTTGCAGTATTATTATTGTAGGTTTCTGAGCCTACCATGGCGCGGCTAGCATGGCTAGGGCCAAGGCAAGGTGCGATTTGGCTTGTCATGTGGGGCCAAGGGTTTGGTAGGTGCGGCTGGCATGGTTGGCATGCCTTGGCGTGGTGGGTGTGGCTGGCAGGTTTTCCATTGGCACAAGAGTGCGGCTAGCATGGTTGTCATTCCTTGGCGCGGTGGGTGTGGCTGGCACGGTTTGCCATTGGCACAAGGGTGCGGCTAGCATGGTTTGCATGCCTTGGCGTGGTGGGTGTGGCTGGCACGGTTTGCCATTGGCACAAGAGTGCGACTAGCATGGTTGGCATGCCTTGGCGCGGTGGGTGTGGCTGGCACGGTTTGTCATTGGCACAAGAGTGCGGCCAGCATGGTTGGCATGCCTTGGCGCGATGGGTGTGGCTGGCACGGTTAGCCATTGGCACAAGAGTGCGGCTAGCATGGTTGGCATGCCTTGGCTCGGTGGGTGTGGCTGGCACGCTTTGCCATTGGCACAAGAGTGCGACTAGCATGGTTGGCATGCCTTGGAGCGGTGGGTGTGGGCGGCACGGTTGCCATTGGCACAAGAGTGCGGGTAGCATGGTTGGCATGCCTTGGCGCGGTGGGTGTGGCTGGCACGGTTTGCCATTGGCACAAGAGTGTGGCTAGCATGGTTGGCATGCCTTGGCGCGGTGGGTGTGGATGGCACGGTTTTCCATTGGCACAAGGGTGCGTGGGAATTAGGGTTTTGGTCTATCGAACCCCTAATTAGTAATTAATTAGAAAAAAGGTACCCTGGTAATTTTCTCGCAGACAAATTAAAGGGTTCAATAAATGTGCTTGGTTTGGACATTATTACTCAAGTTCTGTGACGTCACTGTCTGACTAGGGTTTTACGACTTTACCCCTAAGTTAAAAACCACCATCAACATTAAGTCCCCCGCGCTAGCTCGGAGCAGTGCCTTGTTGCGAGGTAATCATATGATGGTGACAGACGAGGACGGAATCGAAGCGTTGGACATGCAAGATGGTCAGAAAGTCAGACTAACCTTATTCGAGAGGTAAGGAGAGTTCATGATCCCGTGTTTGGAGGCCTTGCGTAGATTTTATTTCTTTGTGTAGACTTGTGAAATGGCGAGGTGAAGCATCGGCTTAGTTTGGCTACTCATCATCTTGGTGGGTTAGGGAATATCATGATCTTGGCTTGGTGAGTTGGTGTCGTTGTGCAAGTCATGGAATGGATGGCTTGGCCAGTGGGGGTCGTGGCAATGGCAAGGCGCGGTTTGGTGAGGTGGGGCGTGTACGGACGGCTTGGTGATTTGTATTCGCGGGCCCGGTTGCCTCTTTTCCTTGCTCGGCTCAAATGGGAAGTCCTTTCCTCTTTCAAACGTTAAAGTATCACACCCTCCTATCTCGCATGGCTTTCATTAGGGTTTTGATGAGGGGCTTCGTTTGAGGCTGATTTCCGGTCGTGATGCCATCATGTTACGCCTATTCGGCATGTGTTTCTCTTTTTCCTCCTTTAGGGTTTCCACAGATATTTACGCCGATGAAGTTACATCGTCTTCCCGGTTTACAACAAAGATTTCTCTCGTTGAGTCCACATTTCTTCATCATGTCGATCAGAAGTGAATCATCCTCGAGCCAATTAAGTTCTCCAGTCAAACGCGCGAGGCCTGACTCTTGCAACAATTCCCCCCCCCCAAGGTCATTCGGGTCAAGAAGATCATACCGGTATGTTCTTATGGATCAACATGTGTTTTATTATTTGTTGATGAATGACAAAAGTTTTCTTCTATATAGAGATATACCATTGGAGTGTGCGTTACCATTATTGATGAAGATGATTTGGCTACCCCTTTTTCTTCGAGACCGATCCTACCAACCGCTGCAGACCTGGAGAATACTGACTTGGGAATTTCTTGCCATGAGTATCCCAATGCAGGCTTGTCGTTCGGAACCCGCATGAGGTGTCTTTCTTCTAACTACCGAAACGTTGGTGGGTTTCTGGTGCGGAAAGAATTCGATACTATTTACACAAAGATATGGAGGGTATATGGCCATATTTCCACCAGGAGCATGGTGCAATATTGTTCATCTGCTTTAGTTTACATAGTAAATTGTCTCTTGCCGATGGTCGTTGAAATGGAGAGTATGTCTATCCGTCCGTCGTTGAAAGCAACCATTCAAAATTGGGAGAACATGGTGTCTACTCCGTGAATCTCTCGAAGTTCAATGTTAGTTGGTTGCGACATCGTCTTGACATCGTGAAAGTCGAACGAGTAGGTATTCTTCTTTGGCGTGGTCCCCGCTAAGAAAGCTATTCGGAAGATGAGAAAGCTCTAGCCATGGAGTCACGAGAAGGTGGAAGAGTCAATCCAGGAACTTGAAGAGTATGACCGAAAGGTATCGAGCCGGTTAAAGATGATGCTTTCGAGGGATTACAATCATTGGATGGGATTTTCTGAGCTATGTAGTTGTGAGATGTTTGGTTTCTTTCCGGGTTTTAAGCATGTTTTTGCTCTCTCTCTCTCTCTCTCTCTTTTTTCCATATATTTTTTTTTTTGAAAGAATAAGAGAATTTTATTGATTTACTTCAATCAAACAAAGAAAAGAGACTTGATATTTGAGATGTGGAAAAAGTGTAAAGATGCCTGGATATCCGTGTTTGTGATATGACGGGGTGCGAGGTGATGGTCAGACATAATATGCCTTAAGCCATTTTCCGTTGATGACTGCTTCTAGTTTTCCTCCGTCTTCTTTAATGACTTTGTAGTACCCACTGTTGTATGCTTTCGTGACTATATAAGGCCCTTCCCACTTCACGGAGAATTTTGGTGCGGACGCGTATTGCTGAATGTGCTTGGTAGTCTTCAGTACCAAATCTCCCACTTGAAAAACCCGAGGCTTCACGGTTTTGTTATATGCTCCGGAAACCCTATTTATGTATGCTTGTGCATGCTCTTCCGCCTTGGATCTTCTGAAATCTACGGTGTCTAATTGTAAAACTCTGGCGTTCAACGCTTCAGCTTCATCCCATCGAACTCCGCTTGCTTGACAATCCTTGCCGATGGGATTTTGACTTCCATTTGGGAGGATTGCGTCTGCCCAGTAAACAAGGGAGTAGGGAAAGGCTCCGGTGGAACTTCTTGGTGACGTTTGGTACGCCCAGAGTGCCATTGAAATTTCTCATGCCATGTCCGAGGATTATCATGCACCGTCCGACTGAGGATTCGGATCAGAGTTTTGTTGGTGCTTTCAGCCTGTCCGTTCCCTTGAGGGTAGTACATGATAGGTGTAGAATACACCGTATTTATTATCTAGTATTTATGCTTTCTTTGCTATTTTTCATTGTAAATTATGTATCTTATGTGTGCTTTTGAGTTTATTAGGTGCAATGGAGTCATTTGGAGCAAAAATACCAATTGGAATTCGTTCAAATACAAGATTTCTACTTTTCATTGTGTAGAGGACGAGAAGATGAAGATAATGCCGAAAGAATGGAGTCATTCCGAGTTCGTATGAAGAAGTTATGAGCAAAACAAACTTGAAGCATAAAAGGGCAAGTGTTATTGACACCCCAACTGTAGGTTAAGGGGTAGTCTTTACGTTAAGGGGCAATCAAGCTTCAAAGGAATTGCTCAAGGGAGTCACGTCATTTCTGGGGGAAATCAGAATTCAGGCGTTATAGGCACCCGCTCAAGTTACTAGGGGCTACTTATTCACATTTACAATCTAAACTACGAGAACTAGGTCGTGTGTCTCATTTCCTAAGTCGATTCGGTCTATAGCTTTACCTAGTTCTTTTCTCTATCGCCGCATCAAGGAGCAACTACCGGCTAGCCATGGTTCCGTAATTACAAGAGCATTTCGAGAGCAATACGAGAGAATGTCCATTGAGGATGAACCGTAACGAGAGTTCGATGGTTGGGGAAGTTTACACGAGAAACAGCTGGGAAAGAAGGATGAGCTCCGCCGAAAAGATTCTACGAATTCGGGAAGGTTTAGCGGAGTGTGTTTGATTGAATTATTCTGGGGTTGTGTATGGAATTGAATTCTACGGGGGGAAGGAGATGTGCACAATATCATCAACGATAAGCTTAAACCCGTGTTATCGGTTTCTTGCACACCGATTTTGTAGAAATTCCCGAACGAGCGGCTCTTGGACTCGCAAGATTAGCCTCATCTTTGCCATGTTTGATGTGGTTATTTGTCATGGGTTTTGAGAGATTTTGGAAGAAGGACACATATCATGGTGGTGATCAATGGAGCTGTGGTGGCGATTGAAGGCTGTGTTGGGAGTTTAGACTAAAAGAGAGATGAAGAAGATGAGAATTTGGATCTGAACTCAACTAGAATGAATGAACTGGCAGTATACTTGTGCTGCTGGTGTTACATGAGAAGACACAACAAATGAAATTGAGAAGATGGTCTTTGGGTAGCTGTTAATGATGGGAAGGAGTTGCGGCTCGAGATGGAATGGAGTGTTGCAGTGCATTTAGTGCAAGGGGTGGAGTTTTGTTGTGGTTATGGAGATAGAATGACGGGGGCGGTGAAGCACAATAACTCGAGATGCGAGGTGGTTAAGTGGAGCAAATTTGGAGATTGAGACCGGCCATGCACTTGCACTATTGGATGGGCAGGTGAAGCTTGAGCGGTGATGGATTGTGAGTCTGTTGGTGACTGCAGTTACAAGAAATGGGTTTGTTGCGTTGGAGCCACAAGTGGTGACATGGAGATGTAACTAGAAGTGCAGTTTGCAACTTGGTGATGGAATGAGGTTAAGTTGCGCGGTGTTTGGTGGCGCAAAGTAGAAATGGTTGGCAGGTTGAAGCGGCAAGGCATTTGCTGTTGAGTGATGTGTTCTTTGGTGGTGATGTGGTTCTCACGACAAGGAAGTGCCAAGGGAGTTTCTGGTGATGGATTGGTTTGGCGAGGATGAGATGAAGGGTTTGAGGTGGTAGCTCGGAGTTGAGTAATTGGTCGTTGTTTGTGGCTTGTAGTGGTGCTACTATGGGAATGAAATTGTCATAGTAGATGAAAGTGGTGGTGGTATGCTTGAATTGGACCTACTGGGATTAAGAGCCACAAATGGGGATTGAGAAGAAAGGAGCTGGTGCTGTTATAAACTGTGCGAAAACGGGGTGAGAATGGCGAGCCGGTGAGCATAGTTCCGGTTGTCGGATTTCGGAACTTGAAGCATGAATCTTAATATTTCAGTGAATCACGAAAGGGTACGAGTCGGATGGAAGAGTTGGCAGCCGAATATATGAGCTACGCGTCACGCTTTTGGGCGCGTTTTCGCAAGAGTTCAAGAATTGGTTTAGAGGGTTCATATGTGATATATTGCTTTGAATTGTGAGTGTATGACATGAAGAGAATGGTAGTGAGTTGCTGGGAGTTATGGTAGCCGGAGGCGAGTTTCAGGTAGTCGGAGGTAGTTTTACATGACCGGATTCCGGCGATCGGTGACCGGATTCCGGTGATGACGTCATCAATTCCGGCGACACTTTTCGGACCCAAAATTCCAGAGACATATTTTTCACTCCTGGGCTTGGTGGACCAACTTGGAGACGGGTTTTGAGAAGAATTAACCTAATTTTGGGAAAGTATCCTTATGGGGAGAAAAGCATATAAATAGAAAACTCTTTTCTAAACCTAGAGATATCTCCATTAGGGAGACTTCTACTTTTGTTCTAGGGTTTCACATGATAGGTTCTTCTAAACTTTCTATGATGATTTCCAAAAACACAAGTAACTAAGTTTTTATTATTGGTTGAAGATGTAGTTGGATTTTGCAACTAAGTTATGATTTTTATGAATTAGTTTTCTCTCAATATTATCGTATGATTTCTACGGGTTATAATAATTGCATGATTGATGGATTGCAATATGATTGAATGTTTGTTTAGTTAAGTCTAGAATTGATTGAACTCACATTCATATCTATAGCTATTTTAGGGTTTTCATCGAGCGATAACCTTGAATACGAGTAGCATGATATGATTCTAGGTTGTAGTGATACATCCTCGTAGTCATATGTAGAAATTGACCTTTGTTCGAATTGTTTGCGCAATGTATTACAATTGCATTGATTAGCCTATTTGAAACTTAATGCTCCTAGGATTTGAACTTGATTAGCGCAAGGCGTTAGGTTATTCTTTAGGTAGAATTCACATACGCAGCCCTAATGTGTGTGTTGATGACTTAGGAAATTATGGAGTATTCTTGCAATAAGGTATTCTATGGCTTTTGATGATAGCGAGATTAAATACGAATTCTATTCATATATTCATAAACTTGTTTACAATTGAAGATGAAACCTTTATCCAATATTTCACATCCTTGATTTGCGAGTTTACTTTTTATTGTTTTGTTTTTATTTTATTTTTATTTACACATTCACAAAACCCTCGGTGTTTTATATAGGAAACCATAACAATTTGACAACCTAGACCTCTTTGTGGGATCGATCCTTTCTTGCCCTTGCTATATTTATATTTTGAGTAGTAAGAAAGTGTAATTTATTTTTGACGCTTACGACTGCGATCAGTACACGGTGGAGAAGACTTGCTTAATTTCGTATTCTTCGAGTAACTCCCGTACTTGCTTGTTTGCGAAAGGAGTGCCGTTGTCGGTGATGATATGTTTAGGCACGCCAAGTCGGCAGATAATATACTATTTAATGAATGCCGCAATTGTGATTCTATTCGTCCCTCGTAAGGGTATGGCTTCAACCCATTTGGTGAAATATTCGGTTGTTGTTATTATGTACTCGTGATGCTTTGAGGATGGCGGATTGATCTTTCCAATGATGTCGAGTCCCCAGCTGTGAAAGGGCCACGGACTGCTTATTGAATGCAGGGGAGTCGACGGTACATGGATAAGGTTTCCGTGAATTTGACATTTTGCACATACAACGAAAAAAGTGCATCATCTTCCATGGTTGGCTAGTAGTATTTCTCTTGTATCTGAAGAAATAATTTCCGTTTTCCTTGATGTTCACCTTCGTGCATCTCTTTCAGCATGATCTGGATTTCTGTTTTGTTTAAACATCGTAACAAACTTCCTCCAAAGCTTTTACGATATAAGATTCCTTCGTGGAATACGAATCTCTCGGACCTTTATTTTATCTTGGATGCATCCTTCTTATTGGTGGGGAGTATGCCGTCGCGAAGGTAACCGATGTATGGCTTCTTCCAGTCTCTAGCGTGACCAATATTGAAGACTTTTAATTGATGTGGCGGCGCTTAACAGTTGGAACAGGTTCTTTGAAGTAACCGAGATTGGGCTTCCATTTCTGGCCAGTAGTATCCAAGGCGTTGCAAACGACGATAGAGTGTTACCACTAATGTTTGCCCGCAGATCTCATTGTGGACGCGGTTGAGTTGTTGGTGTGCTTCTCCCTCTCCAAGACATATTGACAAGGAACCGTCTGGATTCCAATGATATAGCACCCCTCTAAGCATGAAGAAATTTTGTAAGGTTTTGAGACTGACCTTTCCCTGGAAAAGTGGGTTGTTAAGTTCTTGGATAATTGGTGTTCTCCAGTCATCAGCTTCATCCTCTTCGGGTTGTGAAATCCATGTTGAAGCTACGGTTCGCTTCTTTACTGTCAGGGTTTCCTCAAAACCTTCAAATTGCAGTTTTAATGCTAGCGTGGCTAGGCAATCAGCGTGTTGGTTGTTCTTGCGCCCAATATGTGTTATGGTCGCGTCGGCGAAGTAGTTAAGAAGTTTTTGTGCCTCGGCTCTGTATGGGGCCAAGGTTACTTCTCTCAGTGCGTAAACCCCGTTCACCTTGTTGACAAGTAATTTAGAGTCCCCTCTTATTTGCAGACGTGTGGCTCCAGCTCGTTTAGCCAAGGACAACCCGATGAGAAAGGATTCATATTATCTTTGAATTGTTGGTGCGGGAAGTCTAGCTTGAAGGAGTGCGAGAATACTTCACCAGTGGGGATACTAGAACCACACCTGCTCCTCCGAGATTGTTGTTAGGAGTAGCGGAGCCGTCGAAGAATAGTAGCCATGTTTCTTCTTGGATGAAAGAGATTTCGGAACGTCTCGGGGAGGTCCTTGTGTAGTGCCATGGTATTCTCTCCGGAAATGCCGCTTGATAAATCCAAGAATTGCTTGCTCTTTAATGGCTCTCGGGGACGCGCAAGTTATATCGAACTCTGACATTTGGAGGAGCCATTTGGCCGGTCTCCCTATCAGGGCCGGTTTTGATAGGAGGAACTTCACCGGATCGGATTTAGATATCAACACCACTTTATTGGACAGTAGGTAATGCCTGAATTTCTGGATGGAGTGGATCAAAGCTAAGCACGCCTTTTCCATTTTGGGATATCTGAGTTCGGCATCTCTTAATGTTCGACTAAAGTAGTATATGGGATGCTCAATCCTTTCGTCATCTTCTTGGGAGAGGAGAGCTCCGACAGCAGTGTCGCTAAATGCAGTGTAAAGGTGTAACGATCTTCCTTGTATGGGTGATTTCATGACGGCTGGAGAAGATAATATTTCTTGAATTTTCCTAACGCTTCTGTTGTAGTGTGGTCCGGACAAAGCTTGCTCCTTTCTTGATGGGGGTAAACGAAGCAACAAGTTGAGCCAATCGATATGAAGCGGCGAATGTAGTTTATTTTACCTATGAAACTCGGAGCTCTTTCACGGTTCGCGGTGGTGGCATCGTGAGGATGGCTTGTGTTTTAGTGGGTCAAATTTAATTCCCTCGCTGATCACTGAAAACCTAGGAACTTTCCCGAAGAAACACCAAAAGCACATTTCAATGGATTCATCTTCAGTTTGTACTCGCAACATCTTTCGAATACCTATCGCATAAATTCCTACATGGGCTGCCCGAATTCTTGACTTGACCACTATGTCATCTACATAATCTTTGACTTGCTTGTGTATCATATCGTGAAAAATGATGGTCATGGCGCGTTGGTATGTGGCGCCATCGTTTTTCAAACCGAAGGGCATCACAAAGTATAGTAAAAATTTCCAAGAGGGGTTCGGAAGCCAGTCTTACTTGCGTCGTGTTCGTACATCTTTATTTGGTTGTAGCATTGTACCCATCCATGAAAGAGAACATACCATGTCCTTTGGTGGCATCTACCAAAGCATGTCAATGTTGGGAGCGGAAAATCGTATTTAGGGAAAAACTTGTTCAAATCTCTAAAATCGACACAACACCGATCGACCATTCTTCTTTTTCACCGAAACAACGTTGGCCAGCCAAGTAGGGTGGTGAATCGGTTTGATGAAACCGGCCGCTAGTAGTTTTTGAATTTCTACTTTAATCTGTTCTTCTACATCGTTAGGAATTGTCTCGGGGTTTGCTTGACTGGTTTGGATCCGGGTATCACGTGTAAGTGATGAGTGACCCGATCTTTCATCAATAGGGCATTTCCTCGTATGTCCAAGCGAATACGTCTTGATATTCCTTGAGGAGGTCTACCAGCTTTACACGTTCGTCTGCGCACAGAGTCGAGCTTATCGATATGGGTCGTGGAGATTCTTCACTTCCGACATTAAAAACCTCAAGTTCGTCCATATTAGAGTTGGTCCCGTCTTTTAGCTGTCGTGGTGCATCGGGTACTTTCTCCTGCGGCTCGTTACTACACTTGCGTCCCATGGGGGCGGAGAGGCGTGTGGTAGTCTCCCTGTTAATTGCTAACAACAGCGCTGATATACGGTTTTCCTTTTTTCATCATGACCCATAATGAAAGATCGTCCTCGCTTGGCATGGGTGTAAGCCGAACCTTGGTTCGGCAGGCGGAGGCTGACGTGTCTCTCTTTCAAAGGGGTGACATGAGACATGGTTTCTCCGTGAAGCTGTGCAAGACCATCATTTTCTTCAATGGACGTCCACTTTAGCAGTGGAGTGTGGTGAGCCTTATTGGTTGTGGCCAGCGGGTCCTGTCTTGGTTCAAAGATCTTCATGCCACATACCAGCGCATAAGGAGATAATGATGCAGTGATGCGAATGACTTCTCCGTTTAACATGGTTTTCAAGCACTGGTGATACGTCGAAGGAATGATTCTGTTGTCGTGGAGCCATGGCCTTCCCAGTATCATGTGGTAATCTGGCTCCTTCTCGATTACCTCGAACCTTACTTTCGATTGTACATGTCCTACTGATAGATTCAGGTTGACGTACCCATACGTACTGGTTTGGTTGCCTTCGAAATCGGTCATTGTAGTGGAGTGTCGTACAACTTCGTTCGGCCGCACCCTGGACGTTCTGAGCGTCCTGAGGGTAACAACGTTAGAGGATGCTCCCGTGTTGATGAGATCTCTTTTGAATTCCATGTCCTTGATACGGGCTGTGACATGTAGGGAACGGTTATGGCCTTCCTATGCCATCATGTCGTCGTCGGTAAATGTGATATTATTGACGTACAAATCTGGCGTTCTTGACGTTTCCAAGCGCGAAGGGACCAAGGACACGCTTAATGCTATTCGATTGATGGCGGTGAACGTCTCCGTACTTTGATCCTTTGAAATATGTAAGAGTTCACATAAGTTTTTCACCAGTGAGGCCGCTTCCTGGCCTACGGGTTTCGATTAGCGATAAAGGCCGTTGACTTGAGAGCGATCGTTCGGGATGTTAGTCCCCGATCTGGAGTCTCGGGGCAAATAAACCGTTCGGTCTGCCGTTAGGTTGATGAGGAAGTCTATTATGACGTTAATCACATCTTTCATCAGACCCATGTTCTTGGTGTGGATCTCCTGAACCCGCACCAAGTCAGTCAGCCTTGGGATTCCTTCGTCGATTGCATCGTTGGGCGTTGCGTTGGGGAAAGAAACATTACCGTTCGCCTGAGTGGAACTTGAGTGCATGGATTTAGTCCTAAAACCAACCATCCTTCTGAGTTAGAGAAACGTATTCTGAAATTGATATTGGGACCGATATATCAATCTCCCACTGTGGTCGCCAATTATTTGTGGGTGAAAATAGTTTCTATTGATTTCGGTAATTTCGGTGTGTGGGTGAGAAATAAATTTAAACCCTAAATAATGTACTGCGTGGGTGGCACAAGGGTGCGGCTAGCATGGTTGGCATGCCTTGGCGCGGTGGGTGTGGCTGGCACGGTTTGCCATTAGCACAAGAGTACGGCTGGCATGGTTGGCATGCCTTGGCGCGGTGGGTGTGGCTGGCACAGTTTTCCATTGGCACAAGAGTGCGGCTAGTATGGTTGGCATGCCTTGGCGCGGTGGGTGTGGCTAGCACGGTTTTCCATTGGAATAAGGGAGCGGCTAGCATGGTTAGCATGCCTTGGCGCGGTGGGTGTGGCTGGCATGGTTTGCCATTCGCATAAGGGTGCGGCTAGCATGGTTGGCATGCCTTGGCGCGGTGGGTGTGGCTGGCACGGTTTGCCATTGGCACAAGCGTGCGGCTAGCATGGTTGGCATGCCTTGGCGCGGTGGGTGTGGCTGGCACGGTTTTCCATTGGCACAAGAGTGCGGCTAGCATGGTTGGCATGCCTTGGCGCGGTGGGTGTGGCTGGCATGGTTTGCCATTGGCACAAGGGTGCGTAGGAATTAGGGTTTTGGCCTATCGAAACCCTAATTAGTAATTAATTAGAAAAAAGTTACCCTGATAATTTTCTCGCAGACAAATTAAAGGGTTCAATAAATGTGCTTGGTTTGAACATTATTACTCAAGTTCTGTGGCATCACTGTCTGACTAGGGTTTTACGACTTTACCCCTAAGTTAAAAACCACCATCAACACTAGCTAATATAAATATGGGTATAGAATGTAGTACATTCGTGCTTATCAGCTCCATAAAGTAATGAACGGTTGTCATAATCATGATGATCCGGAATCTCTTATTGGATACGCGACATTTGTGGTAGAAACCACATCAATTGGAAACGGTAAGGTCGATGAAAGCGTGTAAACCAAGTGACATCGTTAAGAAGATTAAGGAAGATGATAAGAATAACTTGTCCACTTTGAGCCAAATTTACACGGCAAGAGCACCCTTTAGAAAGAGGGAATGAGATGGTAGAGCAGTTATGGAACAATCTCAGTGGTTAGCCGATCAACATGAATACATATGAGGAAGCAAGTATTGGAAGGCAAAGTGACTCATATTTTCTTGGCGCATCCGGAGATGATCAAGTTGGCCCAATGCTTTTTGTTAATATATTGTACATACAAGACCAACAAGTACAACATGCTGTTGCTAAACATTGCTTGCCATACTTTCGACAAGCAAACTTTCACGGTAGCATGGGGGTTTATGGATCGAGAGAATGATGTGAGTTTTACTTGGATGCTAGAGACCTTGAAGGAGATATACCGTGGCGATCAAACTCCGAGGATCATAGTAACAGATAAGTACCAAGCACTAATAAATGCCATAAGAGTGGTTTTTCCGGACGCTAAGCATTTTCTTTGCACATGAAACATACAATGCAATATTAGAAGTAATTGTGAGGGTCATATCCAAAAGCCAAAGACACAAAAAGGTACCTCGTGCATGAAAAGGGCGAAGACGAGTGTCTTCAAAAACTAACTCCGGAACAATGATAGGAGGAGAAGAAGAAAATCAAAATAGAGTATGAAGCAAATGGGTTACTATGGAAGGCTTTTCAACATCATTGGGATTTAATGGTACACTCAATGTCCGTGGTTGAGTTCGAATCTTATTTGGAGAATTTTATTGGATTATGGAAGAAGGATTACGAGAAATGTGTGGTTTATTGCTTGAAGGATTGGATCCATACAAGGAAAATTTTGTCTATGCTTACACCTACCAACACAAGCATTACAATAATGAGGCGACAAGTATCGTGGAAGGATCTCATGGACGTTTGAAGAGCTTGCTCCGAGGGTGCCAAAACAGTGTGGTTACGGTACAACACGCCATCCATGAATACACCAAGGATGATATCGTCAAGATAACCGCGCAAATGGAAGAGAGTAGCATGAAAATCATCACAAGCTACAAGGATTATCATTGTTTGATTAGACGTTTAAACTATAGGGTGTCTCACTGGGAAATCATTTCTATGATGAAGGATTACAAATATTATGTGGAAAACGAGATGGGGAGAGGGAGAATTGTATGTTCATGTATGACGATGACGGCCTTGGGATTTCCGTGTCGTCACATGAATTCCTTTTGAAAGCAACTAGGAATTCCTTTTGAAATCATTGATCCGTTTTGGAAGCAACTAACTTTCAAACCACCCCCAACCAAAGAACCACTCGAATTGTGGACACACATATTGGAAGAGAAATCATCGAGAAATTCGCAAAAAGGGATGGCTTGGCACGACAAGTTTTGATGTACGAACTAAAACTATCCGCTAACCCCCATATGGTACCGATCAGAGAACCAATGGTGCTACCGCCGAAGGGTAGACCACCTACCAACATGGATAGGAATGAAGAAAGGAAATAGTTTAAGGTTGCAATGAGTACCCAAAAAAAACCCGTTATTGAGTCATAAAAGAAACCTTTCTCAACATGAGTATGAAGACGCTAAATATGAAGGGGCGCGGGTTCCAAAGAAAAAGGGTCGACCAAAGAAGGGGGAAAGCGGGACAAGTAGCGCACAATCCAAGACTAATGTTCCAAATGTTCCTTCACAAATTGAGCATGAAGAGACACCAGCTAAGAGGAAAAGGGTTCGACCAAAGAAGATAGAAAGCGGGACAAGTAGCACACATATGGTCCTTTCAAATGATTTAATCTTTCATTAGCAACATGACGATCCAATCGATCCTTCTCAAGAAAGTCAAGCGCTTATAATAAACTATGAGCCAAACAATCTAATTGTTCCTTCTCAAGAGAGTCAAGCGAGTACAACACGAGTATCAAGGATACGTGCATGGAAGGGACAATCAAGACAAATGGGTTCTATGGTAACTCTAAGGGCCGCTCTTAGTGATGGAAGCACGCCTAGGGATGAACGAGGTAGACCCCATCGAATGTGTTACACCATATTCGAGGAGTATTATTCGGAACTTCCTGAATTCACACTAGTGGAAAATGGAAGTGAAACCACTGCCAGGACAGGAGGTAATATCGCAAAAACGCATTTGTGTTCCTCAACTCTAATTTTGAAGTGGTTTTTTCCAAAACGACTGTGTCTCACATTCCTTGATTTATTTAAAAAAACCACTGTGTTCATCATTCATATCAATTAACTGATGAACACAGTAGTTTATTTTGATTATATTCTAAAAAAAAATGGGATTTGATTAATTTGAATCTTAAAAGTGATTCAATTTGAATCAAAAGTAAGATCAAAACTAAAATTAAAAATAAAACCCAAATAAAGAATTATATTATATAAGATGGATTCAATGAACAAATTCAATCACTTTAAATCACCCAAGTTTAAAATATGAAAAATTCAGCACTAACAACAATGTTAAACCTCAAAAATACTTCAAATATCTTCATACGAGTTTAGCACTTAACCCTCAAGATTTGTGCCATATTAGCATGAGAGAAATAAAATCGAAGAAAGGTACCCAAGTTAAATGTGAAATTGAATGAAGTTCCCATTGCAATGGCCGACCACCATGACTCTATGTAGCTTGTTTTGCGCTTTGAATGTTGTGGGTGTTGTTATAGTTCACCAATGGCTCAACTCCTCTTATCCCAATCTGGTTCATTCCACATAACATTCTTTGCAACATAGTTCTTTAAATGGTCACTGTGAAAATAACAATCAACAGATTATTAAATGCATTAGTGACCAAGCTATAGATCAAGATGCGGTTAGGTGGGCTATATAGGCCACATTTAACAATTTTAAGATGAGAGAAATTGTTCTTTAAATTATCATGTAAAATGTCTGTAAGAGCCTGGGTTTGTCACCATTAGAATAAATACTCAGAGATATTTATTTGTAAATTATGGAAAAATAGGTGTTCAAATGGGACAAGGCATAGCTATTTGCTAAAGTTTGCAAACAAATTGCAAATATTTTTATAAATTTTTGAGTTAAGTAGGTAAGGTAATACCTATTTTCTTTCTGTTGTAGCTCCACCACCCAAAGAATGTCATTCGATGTTTAACTTCAAAATCCTACAAAAGCAAAAGACAAACATTAGCACACCACAATGCTCAAACTTGGATGTAAATGCAAATAATTTACGCCATCCATCTCAAGTCAAGATTAGTCATGTTTCTAGTTAACGCGGTGATATATAACGATACAGTTGCAATCAAACATGGATGGCTGTTACGATCAACTAGGAGTTTCAGTATTAAACCTGTAATGCAATTTTAGCATACAAAATGCAGTGAAACAAAAATATTTGCTAGCGACAGAAATGCAGATTAATACTACCCACTCATTGCGATGATTATCGGACACCGTTTGTGGAAATTCGATCATGGTAACCTTCCTATTATTATCAATCTATACAGGATAAGAGCATTAACTAGGAGTGGTCAAAATATGCAACTTCAGAATGCCCGACCACGAAATAATCTACTGGGTCTAAATTACTTACATGTTGAATTCATTAAAGTCACAATATATAAGTCCAACTTCATCCAAACGAATAGCAAGACCATTAAGCATTTCAAACACAATGTGCAGTTACGAATTTCTTTCACCTGCAATGGGTAGGAAAAAGAAAACAAATCAGTTATCATAAACTAGAACTTTCTACAAGACATTTCAACTATGTATAGCAGAAGAAGTGTATATATCGAAGTTACACAATCCTATACTATTATATATATGAACTCAAATGACAAGGTTCCAAAGTCTCACCATCATTGCCACAAACAGTAACAAGACAAGATATCTTTGAGCAACTGAGTTCATTAAATAAAGTAGTGCACCCTGTTGAAACGGCAAAATCCTTTAGGACAAACGAAAAGCTTCCAATGAAAATTAGAAAGCAACTATGAAGAAAATATTTCACTAAGGCATTGATGCGAATCTAATGCAAGATATTTCTTTGGCTGAGTACTTTAAAATCAATCAAAGCACCCACCAAGCATTCACGATGAGTGCAAAATGGTGAGTAAAATACTTAGATTCCAGTCATAAGAAACAAAATTCCCATCAACACCACCTATCTTCTTATCCAAAGAAGATGAAGAAAGGGGTTTGGGTTTAAACCTCAACAACATAAAAGTTAAGGTGATGACTGACATGTCAGGGACTCGGGAGGCTTAAGATTTAAGAGTGAATATGACAGTGGGTCTAACGGAAATGAAGTTCATAAACAAACTCGACCACAAAGAGGTATAATCCACATTCTACCACAGGAAAAACAATTTACTATGCGGAGTGGTAACCAATCAAAGAGGGTGCGCCGGGTGATACATGGATACCAATCAAATAGGGTACATGAGATGATACTTGGTATATCACCTTTTGGTTGGAGAGACTTTAGGCCGGAGAAACTTTGGCGCACCATGCATCCTGCATACAAAAGAAGCAAAAAGATCAATTCTAGCTTATACTACCAGTCAGCAACTAAATGGAAAATTTTTACATGCTATTCATATAAAACTTGTATATGACATAATGCAGAATTTTAGAGTCCCACTTATTGAACAGATTCGCAACAACTTCAAATTCTGGATCATATAAAGAAAATACCAGTTGAATTACTTACAACGTCATCTTTGAATTTATCATTCTCCTCTACACTTGATAGGTAAAATTTCTCCATGTAGTACCTTTCTTTGTATCCCGGCTGCCCTTAATTTTACCTGATAAGAATAGCATATCAAAGGTGTATTCATAGAAAAAAAAAAAACGTTAAGCTTTATCACTTATTAGCACATTAATTTTAGAAAGTATACAGTATCATCCCAAACACTTGACAAGTTTCTTGTGCATTTTCCAACTTCATATGAGAAATTCTCAAATTGCGAGACATAATCCAAATTAACCCGTAACCAGTAAGACAATAAAAATTAGTTACCAATTACTCCAATCTATAAGCACTAATCCTTATATTGATGAGTAAATTACAAAATTTATCTACTTGGGAGCATGGGCGACATTTCAACAATCCCCACCTAGATTCCTTGGTCCCATCCATTAATCACACATGTAAGTTGGAGTAGCACACATTATTCAAGTACATAATACATTCGATTACAATATAAATTCATCTCATCATCAAATTAATGATCAGGATCGGACCTTTGCAATTAGCTAGCTAGTTAGTGAGGATTATAGAGTAGTAGTAGACTAGTAGTTGATAAGAATAGCAACACAAAATGAAAGAGGCTTTCCGCGGTTATTTTGCTATCAAATACTTCACCGTTCTCCTATTTACCAACATAATGTGCACCGCACGCCACCAAAGCCGAAAGACAAGTACCAATTCAATCATAGCAAATTAACTCTCATTTCATTTATTCCATTCTCTAACTTGAAATATAAGTTGTTTGAATACACATATACAACACAAAAACAATACATATGAATACAAACATGTTAAGCACTTCATTAGGACATAGAAATAAACTCTTAAAAAGCGATTAAACCTTCCAGTCTTTCCCATACTCTCGATATATGCTTCATAAAAGCATTTAAGCTCTTCCTTGCTCCTCTAAAATCCAAACATGTCATTTAGCTTCCTAATCTGCATAGCAAAAGCATTTCATCATCAAGTATCTATACAACAGAAACAGATTTTGGAAACGCAAAGAAAAATGACTAACCCGGTTTTAGACTTGGGTTGTCTCATCAACCTAATTGAAAATATAAAGAAATGAACACCAGTAATCCGTTAAAAGATTTTGAACTATGAAAAAATATGTAACTCCAACAGATATCAATTATCGATTTTACCTTGGTAAGGCCCTCCATATTCTCGAAATCACAAAGATTAACTTGATCGATTCAGATCTACCAGTTTCATTTCTTAGTATAAAAGCTGTATTAACAAACAGGAAGAAATTAAAATCCCTATAAAATTCCAGATACAAAGAACAATCCCCGATTTCACATAAATCCCTATTTTTTTTACAATAATCGTCTCCAAATTGGATTTTTATGAAAACCTAAAATCTTAAGGGAAAATTAAATCTAACCAAATCCAAATCAAATAAGAGAAAACAAAGATGAAGAATCATATGTGAATCAGAGAGTTTGTTTAATGAGAAACAAACTGTTGCTGCTAACCTTGGGTTTATCGGAGATTTGAGTTTTATGGAGAAGATAAGATAGAGAAAGGGGATCGGGATAATGAGCAAGGATTGAACCGATTTCTTCGAATTTTAGGTTTCTAGTTCCATTGAGGAGATGAAGAAGATGGAGAAGAGAGAGGCGCGGCTAGCGATTCTGCTAGGTTAGAACGATAAGAAAAATAAGAACGAGAGAGATGGAATTTTAAAAAGGTTTATAGAAATTTATTTCTCTAACAGTGGTTTTACAACTTATCCATAAACTATGAGGAGCTCAGAGTTTTTACAGAAATACCCCTCTATAAAACCACTGTGAGGGAAACACGTTTTATTTTTTTTGTTTTTTTTCTGATAAAACAACTGTGGCCCACAGAACCATAATTAATTACTGCCATAGAACAGTGGTTTTAGAAAATTCCAGGAAGTGGTTAAAAATCCATTTTTCACTAGTGTCAATAAGCCATATGTCTTATCTACCGACGATGTGGATGCAGATGGGAATTATGGTTATCACGTTGCGTTGGAACAAATAGGTCATATAAGTTTGGCGGACGATGAGAGCCTAACCCAATGCTAATATTTTAGAAAGACGATGGCCTTCCGCCTATAAGAAAACAAAGATTTTTACATTTCAATGATGAAGGAAGGTTCAAGAAAGGATAAACAAGTGAGATTTGATGAAATGGTTGCTAGTGTACAAGGGCAAAGGGGAATGAACAATTACCCCGGAGTATTGGATGAGCTTGCTTCTATGTGGTCATCTTTTGGCGGAAACTTAGAGTTGCGTTGTTCATTTATTTGGTCAGGGAACATATTTTACAAATGCTCCCAAGTACACCATTTGGGATGAATCGCTTAAGGATCGGAGAATTGTTTTACTCAACCCTAACAACATACATTATATCGGTCTCAGGCTACATGAAGATTGTTTATTACCAACATTGTGTAGGTTTCATTATGACTCAGAGCTCACCAAGAATTGGCTTGAAAAATACGAGCCCAACATGAAGCATTGGGAAGAGTTAGTCGAGCCGGATCAAATGAAGGGTATCCAAGTGTTAGAATGAGTATTTTGCTTTTGTTAATAACTTGAACTATCAGATGTTTATTTGTCGCTTTCATATATTGTATGGGTTTACGCAGGAACTATTATAAACCGATTCTGAACAAAACTTGTCTGGGATTCTTTCAGAATCAGTATTTATGGACGACAATGTAATCCGATTTTGGAAAGAAAAAGTTACAGAAGAACATACAATTTTGATCTCAATAATCGGATTACATATAGTCTAACATGATCCGATTGTGGACCATTTCCACTTTTCATAAAATCTTAAAATTGAAACTAGCACGGTTCTTTTTCTTAGTGTGAGCTTCAACTATCAAGGCCGTTTCGAAATGGTAAAACCGCTCTCATCTCCAAGCGGTATATTCATCCAGTGCTGCGAACCTCTCTCCTCTGTGTCTAGCGAGAAACTCGTTGTACTTGAGGCATAATTTCATCACATGATTCGTCGTTGAAAAAAAAATAGGATGGTTCATAATTATAGCAAGGCTTCTTGCTCGTCTGTTTAACGAAAAGACCCCAACCAACTTGAAGCCAAAATATACTCTCATCTTGATGTTATTTATGTAATAATTTTTAACCAGTTCGGTCTCTTCCTCAACATCCTTCATTCTTTCCCTTAGTTGGAATTGATCTTGACCTCGTTTCTTTGCCTTTAGTTTCTCTTCATATTTTGTCGCAGCCGATGACGATGATATGGTTTCTTTTCTAGTTATTTGTTTGCTTAACACTTCATCCATTACATTAGTATATTTGTTAGGTGATGAAGACGAAGTCGCGTTTGTAGTTGTTTGTTCACTTCTTTTGTGTATCTATTCTTCCATTGCCGCAATTGATTTGGTTGTTCGCTCGCATCTTCTAAGTGTGTATTCGATTGAATTGTTAGTTGATGATGATGGACTTGACATCTTCAAATGAAAAAAATTAACAATGGAGAAAGGTTTCTTTGGATTAGGTAGTGTATGATAGAGAATAGGATATCCTCTTTATATACACAAAGTACCAACGGCTATAATTTAAAATAAATAAATAAATAGCCATTAACAGTCACAATCGGATTATATAGATGCACTAATAATCCGATTCTTGATTTCTCTACAAATCCGAACTTGAACCCAGAATCGGTTTATGTGTGCATTAGCGTAAACTGATTGTGGTTGATGTTCATCACATCAACCCAGAATGGGTTATGTAGGTGCACAATAAAAACCGATTGCTTGTAACATCAACCACAATCATACGAATATGGTGCACACATAAACCGATTTGGTGGATTTTCAGAAAATTTGACGAGTGACTTTCAAATATTTAGAGGTAAATCATTGTAGAGTACCTCTAAGAGGAATGGATTAAAGAGATTTAACTCAATCACTTGAATTGTTTGTTTTTTTTTTTCAAAACCCAAAAAAAGAAATTATATTTCAATTGTTGTTTGTGATTGATTAGGTTTTAGTTTTGATTTTGATGGAAATTGAAAAAAAATTGAGTTTTGATTAATGATTTTTTTATTTGTTAATTAAGTGATTATGATTTTTTATTTGTATTGGAATAGTTAAGGTTTCTTTAAAGGTTAATTTTGTATTTTTACCATCATTTAAACACCCCTTATCCTTCTCTTAGGTTAGTTGAAGAAATTCATAGGCCCCGAATAATCACCATAGGCCCCAATTTAGCCTGGATATTTATTGAGAAACTCTAGTTCTGTGTAGCTTTTGTTAACAACAAATTTGTTAATATTTATTTTTTAACAAATTTAAATACTTCTATCCCATCTCTACGTAGAATCTTATTTGGCCCCACATCCCCCGAAAATGATGCCATACGAGTTCTTCGATCTTCGATGGCTGGTTCGTGGCTTGCTACTCTTGATTCAAAAACATCAACAATTCGATCTACAAAATACTCCTTCCTTCGAGGAGCATCTCTTTTCAAGGATGAATACAATCAAATCAAATGGTCGAAATTATTTCCGGAATATACCAGCATCTCTCCCCTATACATAATAAAAAATTGGATATCTTTGCGGTTTATTGCTCTTTCTCTTCGCGATCTACTTGTAGTTGATATCCTTATTTGTATTAGGGTTTTGATTATCTTTATATTTTTTGTGTATTTTGATGTTCTTGTTAATCTTGTAAGCGAATATGTAATCACTATTTTGATTTGAATAAATTGAAATTTGTTGATTGACCAAGAAAAAAAAAACAAATGTTGTTGTCCCCAAGACAATTGTTAATGGTTTTTTTTTTTTTTTTGGCCAAATAGTATCATTCACACTTACAACTTCGTGACACGAAAAGTTAGATCAGTACATCTCATTCATATAATTGTAGCATTGCTTAGAATAATTTTATAAAAATACTATATAATTTATATAGTCATAACTCGGCTTTACTAAATCTAGCTATAATAGCAAGTAGCAACCAAGTTCCACAACTTTTTCCCATATCCATAGATATAGAGAGCCATGGGATATTAGTTAGCTATTGTGAAAATTTGGGAACCACCTGATAGAAAGTACATTAAAATTAATGTAGACGTTGCCTTTATCCCAAATAATGGGGCTGCAGGATCAGTTTCTAGAGGTCAGAATGTTCTGTTCTTGGGTTGTGGTACCATCACATTTGACGCTACTTATTCTTTATTGGATGAGACCATAGCATGTAGATTGGGTTTGGAATTAGGGAAAAGATTTGGGTTCAACAAGATCATAATTGAATGTGATGATACTTGTTGATACATGAAAAAATATCCCTTAGCGGGCTTGGGGTGCCCTTAAGGATAAGGGATGTTTTGAGGTAAATAAGGGGGACTTGGGGGGCTAAGCCCAAACCCAAGTAGACAATACCCATAATGGGGAAATGACGAAGAAGGAATTAATCAAGAAGAAGAAGGTCATGATTAAGTAAATTGCATTAAGAGTAAATAAGAGGGGTTAGGACATGTATCATGATGTAGTAAAAGAGGGGCTTTTAGGAAAGCCTATAAAAGGGAGGTCAAGTTACAATGGAAAGGCAACTCTCTCTCTTACCACATTTGGAATTGTGAGGTCATTTGGTGTGGCTAGGATGGGTAGAACCTAAACACGAATTCACCCCTCAACATTTGGCGACCACGGTGGGAGGCCCGTGCCTAGCCCATCATGACACACCTAGAAGGCGCTAATTCAGGCGTGATAGGAAACCAAACGGCTAATCAACCTCTCAATCTGGACGAGGTGACGATGGAAGCTGATGATAGCGGGGAAGAAACACCAATCCTAGGAGTTATCAAGCAATCGGTAATCCATGGACCCCAGGATAGAGAGGTCACAACACCACAGGAAAAGAACAAACAGGAAGCTCGATTAACGAAGCCAGTATCATCAACCCTACAAAACATGCGGGAAGAATTGAATGAGCACTCACAAAGGAGACAAGAGCTTGAAATTTGGATAGCACAGAAGTAATAGCGGGACAAAGTACTCCGAAGAGGCAAAAAAGGTGAGGAACCCAAAGGCGACAAGACAACGGTGACATCACGAAAGAAATCACTTAGAATACTTAGAGCATAACTACCATGTGGTAAAACAAGACAACCATTGCCGTGTGAATATCCCATATCCACCGCACATTCGAGAATACTCGTATCTCGACCATCGAATCTCCAAAGTTCAAAGTGTACGAGGGTCAAGGAAATGCGCGAGAACATCTCAACCGATTTTTATCAAGTAATGAGCAATGAGCTACTAGATAGAAAATGTGTTTAAGAGAATTCCACAAGTCACTTACGGGCACAACGTTCACTTGGTATGACAACCTAAAGGAAGAAAGCGTGGATTCTGGCAGACCTTGTCCACACTCTTCCTTTGGAAATTTTACTCAGCCAAAAGGAAGATAAAAACAATAGACCTGATCAAGAGCGGACAGCGAACAAGCGAAGAAGTAGGAAAATACATCTTGCGGTTTCGGCGCTTGACATTGAACTATCACAAAGACATCAACGAGGAAGCTCTTGTCAAAATCTGTGTACGCGGAATGGTCCCAGCTTTTAGAAGGGGTTTAATCAATTTCAGGTTCCATACCTTTGTTGAACTAGAAGAAGCAGCTGAGAGAATCGCCGTTGCATAGAAGAGATGCCTATTGACGACAGTTGCGCACCACAATTAACGTTGTGTCGGGAAACCCACGCAACGTAAGGCCTAATACTAACGAGAGTAGGGACCAGTCCCACGCTGATGGCAGGAACCAAGGTAGGAATGGAGGAAGTAGGCGCGATTACAAAACACCACCCCCTCTCCCCTGCAGTAAAGAACGCGCAATCAACCACAGTAGATATCAACAAGATGGATAAAAACTCGGCTAGATACTGCTACTACCACCAAAGAATGGGACATCCAACGGAAGAGTGTTTTGCCATTTGAAGCATATTCAAACGCAAGCGAGTAGCTGGGGAACTCGAGATGACAAGACAGACGATCGAACATGATCCATTCCCTCGCCATTAACCCAAAAAAGAGAGAAAGGAAGAACGCGGAGTATAAGCCCGAAAATTGTAAACGCTTTTATCTTTTTGGTAAGAACAACTTTTTCTCATGATTGACGGGCAGATATCTCGAAAGGTCTCAGGGCATCCAATGGCGCCTGATTGACAGACAAATTCACAAAAGGTCCCGGGAATACCAAGGGCGCTTGGTTGACTGACAAATTCACAAATGGTCTCAGGATAGCCAATGGCGCCTGATTGACTGACAAATTCACAAAAGGTCCCGAGAATGCCAAGGGCGCCTGGTTGACTGACAAATCCACAAAAGGTCTCAGGATAGCCAAAGGCGCCTGATTGACTGACAAATTCACAAAAGGTCCGGGAATGCCAAGAGCGCCTGGTTTATCGACAAATTTACAAAAGGTCTCGGGACAGACTAAGGGCTTTGATTGACGAAAAATTCACAAAAGGTCCGGGAATTCTAAGGACGCCTGGTTGACTGACAAATTCACAAAAGGTCTCAGGATATCCAAAGCGCCTGATCGACTAACAAATTCACAAAAGGTCTCGGGACAGCCGAAGACGCATGATCGACTGACATACATGAAAGGTCTCAGGAATGCCAAGGGTGCCTTATCGATTCGAATCAAAGACCTCAAGGCGCGTTTCACTAAACGCCCGCTCTACCAAATATCCTTGAAGAAGAGGGGGATAAGGCGCGTTTCATTAACGCCCTCTCTACCCAACGTCTTTGGGGGGGAAAATGGGGGGAGTAGGCGCGTTTCACTAACGCCCGCTCTGCCAAATATCCTTGAAGAAGAGGGGGAGAAGGCGCGTTTCATTAACGCCCACTATACCCAACGTCCTTAAAGTGAAGGGGAATATGCGTGTTTCACTAATGCCCGCTCTACCAAATATCCTTGAAGAAGGTAGGGAAAAGGCGTGTTTCACTAACGACCTCTCTACCAAATATCCTTGAAGAAGATGGGGAGAAGGCGCGTTTCACTAACGCCCACTCTGCCCAACGTCCTTGAAAATAAAAAAAAATGAAAGAAGAAGAGAGAAGGTAAATAGGAAGAGTAGGCGCGTTTCATTATTGTTCACTGTGCCAGGAGCGCCCACATACTTCCCCAGTATCCACTCCACCCAATGCCCATTCCATTCGAACTAAGATGAGGGAATAGGCGCGCTTACCCCCACCAAGGACTACTGATCGAATAGTGAACCTATAAAGGCTCAGACTATACTAAGGACACCCGACAAACTAATGAACAAGAAGCCCCAGAAATGCCAAAAGGCGCCTAATTGACTGACAATATACTTAATCCCTAGAGACACTAGAAGCACTAGACGCGTCTAATTGATGAAGGAAGCGCGCACCTCATGTACCTGCCATAGCCGGCATCCTATCAAAGTAAATCACGGAGGATGGGTGAATTCCCACTTTTCACATCGCTCCCCACTAAGGGAGAGCAGACGCGATCATCAACAATGGGCACACTTAAAAAGGATGAAAACACTCTCATAGCCACACGCACATTTCAATAATAATACAAGAGAATTATAAGCAAACAAAACAGTCATTTAAATACCAGCAACAAGGAAAAATTAATCCAAACACCAACAGAATATCCCACAAGACAAGAACGAACAAACAACAAGTCCAGCAAAGAGAAATAAAGAAAAGCCAACATGGGAACAAAACGCCTCAAACAAGTCAGAGCCTTTCCAAATCCTGCCGTTTCTCCTCGAGCTCAGCACGGACTTCCGCTTCAGCGCCCTCAGCACGCAACACCTCGTCATTTTCTAACCAAACATCAACAAGCAACAGATTCAGCACCACTCTCTTGCTAGAAGTCATCTCCGAACACTTCTCCGGCTTCTCCTCCAATTGAGATATTTGACCATTAAGACGACCGCGAGGATCATTGCGGCTCTTCACGTTTACCAACAGCTCCTTTATCCACGCTATGGGGAACTTAACATTGAGTGCGGATTGCACGACAGCTTCCTAGCTACGCAACCTCGCCTCATCGGCAGGATCATACCTACACGGGTGAGCTGGTCCGCAATCTCCAAGAGATTCCTAGTCATGTAGCACAAGATAGGAACGAACAAAAGACCCTCCTTCACCATATGACCACCACCGCGCTCAACAATGTCTCTATAAGTGGTAGCAAAAGCAGTTGGAACCTAGAAGCCGTGAACTAGGGTGTGGGTAGCGGGATCTACCCCAGCCTCGGGGCACTCACCACCAAGGGGAAACGAAACCGCGCATCCTCTCGAATCCTCTGTTACAATAGGGTTGGTTGGAGCATCAGCAACAGGAGTATCAATCTGCTTCTATGACAGAACAGATGAACCGCTGCCATCTACCCTAGTGCGCTTAGAAGATCCATCACCACTAGGAATCACGCGCCTAGTCTTTGTCTATGTCGAGCTTCGATGTTTCTTTCCATTTCTTACCCATATCCTAGCGCCAACAGTAATATGTCAACAAAAGGGAAGGAAAATGATCGACACAAAAAAAAGAGAGAATGAAGACCATCCTCAGGAATCGACGAGCCTAGCGGAGTATCAGTAATCTTGGGGCGAGACGCGGAGGAACTAGAAGATGAATCTGAGTCACTAGTGGAGCCTGGCAAGTGAGAGATGAGCACCATTGCAAAAACAACTTAGATTTATAAGAAAAGATGAGAGAAAGTAAAAGAGAGGGGAATTACAAGAACAAAGACATGTATTAAATAGGAAGTTACATGCAGGATCATTAACGGTTAACGCCACGTAGGATGAGGACCCACCAAAGGTCGGCCATTTGGACCGGGAAGGACTCATTGATTGCAGAACGACACTAGGAGACACCGGAAGTTCACCCATGCCACATAGGTCTCAGCCCTGAGAGGATTAACTGATGATTTATAAAGACGCGGTGACACCCAACCAGCTCCAGTGGGGAGGCTAACTCCTAGATCCCTCAGCCGATCCACAAACGAAGGAGTTAGGTTGTTACCCACATCCCTGGGGGGCTGCGATGCGCTCCTCCGATGGCTTTGACGAGGATGAAAAGGCGCGTCATTAACAGAGGAACAAGGGAGTGGAGTAGAAGACTGGTTCACCTCCCGCCTAGCTTTCTTCTTTAGACTCCTCTCAGTCCAATCACATTCAGGCATGTTCAAATACTCCTCCATCATGTAGGAAGGGGGTTTCTACCCTAGGCGATCGGAAGGAGGAGCTTCCTGGGAAGTGATTTCCGCCACCCATCTCAATCAAAATAAAGGGGTGAGCGTAATAATGAATAACAAAAATACAAGGCAAAGGAGGTAGCAAATACCTGAGGCGCTAAAGGACTAGCAGACGACCTCACATTTAGCCGCGGGGGCTTGCGATCAGAAAACGACCCCTTCTTTAGTTTCGCAAACTCATGACCCTCGGGCGGGGCCCAAGAGGTCACCACTGGATCCGAGCGACCTTTATTAGCTGGAACGAGGTGATGCTTAGCGGCTCTGACATCATCAAGCTTGATTACGTAGACGCGTGAAGTTCCCGAAGATCTTGGACAGTCAAATCACGAGGGGAGATGATTCGCGCAAGAGAAAGTTTAAAGATCGACGCCTTAAGAAATCATGATACTGGTGTGCCCTTTCAGTAACTGTTAAAGGCCGCGCAGAGATAGGTTGCTTGAACGAAAAATCGATCCCCCGATCAGACAAACGAGTCGCCCCTTTGAAGACGTAACGGTTGAAGCTAGCGACGATGTCCTCGATACTATGAGGAACCCCTTGATCAAACCCCACTTTCCGAGCTGCGCGATCAGGATTATATGATATGGAGTTGAACTTACTAGCATAGAAGCCAGGAAGATAGCCGGTTAACACAGCCATCGCTGAATTAAAATCTGCTTCCGACAAGAGCTTAGTAGAATCCAACTCCATATCAAAAGGTGCAAGAAAACCATAATGCGTCGTACCTGAGCGACCGTCTTGGTAAGGAAATGGTTCAAAATCCTTAGCCACATCCAAGTGTTTGCCTAGATTGCCCCTGGGTATTTTCCCTTTCAAGTTCCAAAGAGCCATCTGCAGGTAGCCATAAACAACGGGGAGCTTCTTGATTGAACCATCATCCTGCTTAACATCTTCCTCGCGATGAATGGCGAGTTCATTTGGCTCCGGCGCGCATGGGGGAACATGCTCCCAATACCAAGCTTGCATAAAAGAAGCTGGGATGTAGGTTTCAATCTTGTGAGATGAACCCACCGTCTGCAGATCCCGACAGAATAGATCAAGATGGCGGTACAGACCACCTAAGAACATCGACGCGAGCGGAAAAGAGACGCCGCGAGACAACAACACCGCCATTGGCACAAGCTCACCTTTAATGGTATCTTGGGGACTGTATTCGAACAAATCATGACAAAGCCAAAACAAGATAAAAGCGGCTAAATCCGCGCGGGGATTCTTCTTCTTGCGTTTGGGGGGAAGCACTTTCTTATCAACTATCAGGGGAGCCCAATATTTTAACCAAAGAGGAAAATAGGCACGGCGATTAACCTTAACAACCCAGTCGGGATCAGAGTCTGTTGGATTTGACGAGCCATGAACTGCCTCATAGGCGCGGATAGAGCTAGATAGCAGTCGATCGCCGGATGAGTGTTTAGGAGGAGCTTTTTTCTCTTCTACCCACTTGGATTTCCCCTTCCTGGCGGACGAAGATGCCTCATTTTTATCCGCGGCCTCTTTTCCTTTATCTCGCTCTGAAGGCGCTTGGGTTTTCCGCACTAGTTCACGACGAGAATCATCTTTGCACTTCAACAGATAAGTACATAGATCCTTATCCTCATCATTTAGCGCTCCATAAACGGCCGCCTCGTCATACGGGTGACTACCATGGATCGGCAACCCCGTAAGAGCGACTACATCTTCTAAGACGATGGTAGCTTCTCCCCACGCTGTGAAAAGGGTATGAACAGGGAGGAGCCCAACGACGAAAAGTCGCGTTACATCGTGGATGCATCTATTTACCTCCCGCTTAAGGGACGAGTTTATGGCTTTATCAATGCTTGCCCTCCGAAGAGCAACAACATGGTCGGGGTTGGAGCGTATACAAGATACCCGGTGCGGCCACACCGGATGAGTCTTTGATTTAGATCGAATATCGATAATGGGTAGGTCGTAGTCTCCACGATGAATGGCCATCCGCTGATACAGTCTTAAAAGCGAAGGCATCCATGGTCTCCGACTTGGGCCGCATAATCCATCTAGGAGCGAAGGATAAGGCATCACAGGAGGGTTTAGAAGGCGAGAAACCAGGATATCTTCTATAGGGAAAGCGCGCTTACCTCTGCGGAATTCCCTTAACCTCAGTGCGCGCTTTAAAGCAGGCACACTTGTGAACTCGGCTATTGTATATGACCTACCATCTGCTGGGACGAGTAAGATGATCTCATCCTAATCGGAGTATTATGTCTCTTCAGAGCCTTCATTAGTAGGTTGTTCGGACTCACTACTTTCTTCAGACGAAGAACCACTGGAGGAGCTACTAGACATGGTGAGTGTATGGGTGCGTCTAGAAGAAGAAGTATTAAGGGGAGAATGGATTGACAACTCTATATATAGAGAGTTCTATAAGTCGAATGTGGCGGTTATGAATAGGGAATAGTAATCGTCGAAGCGAAAGGAAGAGAGGTTTTGCACGACGGGAGTTAAAACGTCGCCCACGATCACAAGCTCAATAAAACGAAGAGACATGTTGTGTAAACAGGGAGGCGCCCAAAAGAGATTATTTGACTATTAGATTATTCGATAATTAATCCAATAGTCAGGGGATTAATGTTGATACATGAAAAAATATACCTTAGCGGGCTTGGGGTGCCCTTAAGGATAAGGGATATTTTGAGGTAAATAAGGGGGACTCGGGGGCTAAGCCTAAGCCCAAGTAGACAATACCCATAATGGGGAAAGGACGAATAATGAATTAATCAAGAAGAAGAAGGTCATGATTAAGGAAATGGAATTAAGTGTAAATAAGAGGGATTAGGACATGTGTCATGATGTAGTAAAAAGGGGGGCTTTTAGGAAAGCATATAAAGGGGAGGACAAGGTACAATGGAAAGGCAACTCTCTCTCTCTCTTACCACATTTGGAATTGGTCATTTGGTGTGGCTAGGACGGGTAGAACCTAAACATGAATTCACCCCTCAACACAACTAATGTCACAGATGTTGTTTGAGGTGACACAAAAAACATCCCATAGAGCATTAATTATGTTATTCGATAGGTCAAAGATGTTATTATATATTTTGTTGATGCAAAATTTATTTACATTCCAAAAGTGCAAATAGTTTGGCTCATTCTTTGTGTGCATAACCATATAAATAGTTGGTGGAATGTTAATTCTCCACCCTCATGTATCCTTTCAAACCTCAATTATTGAGGTAGTTTAATAAATGGGCTCATTAGAGTCCCTTTCCCCTTCAAAATAAATAAATAATTAAATTCCTATGGCACGGTTCAACATAAAACATACTAGGGAATTATGTTGGAAAAACACTGGGTTGCAATAGAAGATGAAATAACACAGGAAGAGATTGTTGTACTGTAAACTTTCAAGGCTCATAAGATTTCTTTTAGGCGATTATTTCTACCCTCCCAATATCAATTGGCGATTGCAACAGGTATGCGAAATAATGCCTTCAGGATACAATGAAAGCCATACAACAGAAAAATTGGATTCAAGGTTTGCACCCCTTGGCCCAATCAAGAACACACTAGAAAAGTTTCTGATGATGCTTTAGAAAGAGAGAAAACAAGTTGAATTGATTATTTTTAAGAATGGGAGAATGCCTTCACTATTTATAGGGATATTCATGCCTATTGGAGATGCCTCTTCACTTCCAAAAGACACATAAGGTGTCTATTGGGAATGGTTGTCTTTTATGAACTATCACACCTATTAAAGGTGTCTCTTCATCTCCAACTAACATCCATTGTGTTTATCCCACACAGAATACTTCCCCGTCATAGCGGCAAACCAAAACATAAAACCATTTTATTTTCTAGGATATTGAAAATATCCAACAATCTCCCCCTATTTTCAATATCCAAAAACATGAAAATAAAAACAAAACTTTTTAAATCGAGTGGCCGCATCACACAAGTGACGCCTACGTACCCGGAGTGGGATCAAGCCAACGTAGTTCAAGCACAATTGAGACTAAGCATCATCGTTGAAATCAACACATAAATGATAGGTATCTTTTGGATTTGAACCTTCACTTAGTGTAAGAAACTCAAAGCCTTATCGAGATTCTATGGTGAAACCAGTCTTGAACCAAGTATCCCTTATGATAAAACGGAGTCTAACACATATTGATTTCATAAATCATGTGTTCTGTAGCCAAGCACGTTAATGGCCATGTGCTTATATCCTTGATTCATGAGTCTTCTTTAGAGAACGGTCTTCTTCTCTTAGGAAACGGCTTTGATTTCCATACTCATATAGGTAAGTATCGAAGGTGTTTCTGCGAGACACCTTGTGATAAAAGTTAGACTTATTAAGGATTTATATCCATCATGTTTTCTTGCAGAAACCAGCACTAATTAGAAATGGGAAGTTTTATATTAGTGCTCCATAATCTCTATCCATAACTTGTTGGTACCACATTGAACCTTGTTTATCTTTTTCAAAACATAGGTTGGGTTTCTGCTATGGGAGATCAACCTTACTTCACAAACCTTAGTCCCTTTTCTTTATACTTCATTGAAAACATTTCCTTTGGGAGACTTTCCATAAATATGTCCGCCAAGTTTTTCTCCGTTTCAATGGCTAAACCGCAATTACTCCTTTCGAGTAATTGACTTACCGTTCAATGTACAAGACTTGTATGTCTTGACCTTTCATTATAAGTCTTTGTTAGAGACGTTATAGATCATAGCCTGACTCACAATTAATCAAGACCGCTTGAGATGGCTTCTTCCAAAAAATGGGATCTCTACAAGTTAGATTCTAAGCCATTCTTCCTCATTAATTACATCCATTTATGCAATCAATTTTGAAAACATTATTAAAAATGTTCCTATTTGATTTTACAAAATAATTGTAACTTCTCTAATGATCCTAATTAACATTTACGGTTAATTCACAAGAAGTCATTATAGACTTGCATACACTAGAGGCATAGAAAATTTGTAGGCAACTTGCTTGCTATTTTAACAAGCATATTATTACAATGAGTAACTCTACTCATGCCCAATCCTCTACAAATTTATACCCAAAAACATAGACAATGTTTATTTAACATTTTACATTATGTAATGCAAATGTTCATTATTTATGCATCGGTAATATCGTAACATCTCATCGTTGGATATTTGGTCGCGCGCCCAATCTTCCAATACGTTACATATTCACCGGTATTCCATTTTTGTTTTCGATGTCATTTAAGACATGCCAACTTCCAAATTTTGGAACTATAATTCTTTTTTGCAAGAATTATACTCACATCTAAATGTTTCTCAACATTTACCGATGATTTCAGACTTCTAAATTTATAATTCCTACCGCAAGAATTATACCCATACCAAAATTGAAGTCTCAAAATCATTAGTGATCTCCATTTTGGTTCTCTAATCTTAGAGCATTCATGACAATACTTTTCTAATGTCACGCGACCAAATTATGTATCGTTAACACTTCTTTGATTTGTGTTAAGTACAAGCCAATTCTTTCGCAAAACATGAACACAAAATTTCTAAATAGAAATCTTCAAATCCAATGCACTGATACGGATTTGGCTTTCTTTGAGCACTAAAACGGTGGGGCTATGGAGTCCTTCCACCGTACTCAACTAAACTCATGTTTATCTTACACACGGTGTTGTTGCACACACAAACTCGAAATTAAAATTTCTCGGAACAAATGATGCCTATGTGAATAGAACATTCAATTACTATTGGATACACTAACACCCATGCATGAATAACCGGTAATCAACATCATTTAAATTCAATCAATGTATAATTAAGAAATGGTGATACTAACCGTTTTCTAATTCCATGTTCCAACCGATTGATTCATCTTTGCCATACCATCATCCCAAATATGAATTTTCTTAACTCTCGATATCACGAGCATCAGCAAGGCGGGAGGATCCATTGGGACGACTTCTCTGTATGCTTTCGTTTTGCTCTTCCGGTTTATTTTCTTTGATTCCGAGACAGTTCCGTACATACCAAATGATTCATCAAAATCCTTTTAGGAAAAAAACAAAAAATTCACTTTGTCCTTTCTCCCTTTCTTGTCCTTCTAGTCACAAAAGAAAATTAATCGATTATCAATAATTAATTAATAATACTAATATCAATAACTCAAAAAAGGGAAGAACAAAGAGTTTTCATGATAAGAATCAAGATCCCCAAACATCCTTGTCTCTTGCTCGCGTCCAACCGTATATTTAGATCATCACCAAATATTTTGAAATATTGTGAACCCGTTCACAAAGTCTCTCCTGAACGAAACCCAATATAATGAAGTAGGCAAAAAACCCAAGTGTATCTTTGTTGCCAGCAAGCTTTTCTTCAACGATAACCAGTCACCGTGTTTCTTGTAAAATGGTACAATCATACTTTCATCCTCCATTGTCGAAGAAACTAATCGTCTAAAACTGTTGGAAAAAAACTGAGTTGCAATAGAAGATGAAATAACACAGGAAGAGATTGTTGTACTGCAAACTTTCAAGGCTCATAAGATTTCTTTTAGGCGATTATTTCTACCCTCCCAATATCAATTGGCGATTGCAACAGGTATGCGAAATAATGCCTTCAGGATACAATGAAAGCCCTACAACAGAAAAATTGGATTCAAGGTTTGCACCCCTTGGCCCAATCAAGAACACACTAGAAAAGTTTCTGATGATGCTTTAGAAAGAGAAAACAAGATGAATTGATTATTTTTAAGAATGGGAGAATGCCTTCACTATTTATAGGGATATTCATGCCTATTGGAGATGCCTCTTCACTTCCAAAAGACACATAAGGTGTCTATTGGGAATGGTTGTCTTTATGAACCATCACACCTATTAAAGGTGTCTCTTCATCTCCAACTAACATCCATTGTGTTTATCCAACACGAGAATACTTCCCCGTCATAGCGGCAAACCAAAACATAAAACCATTTTATTTTCTAGGATATTGAAAATATCCAACAAATTACACGTCCGCATCGGCATGGGCTATTTCGTGACATCGTAAACTCAATGTTAAAACATCAATAGGCAATTATATTTTTTCATTTTCTTCCGGTATTAATGTAGTTTTAATTGTGGTAAGTAGAGTATCGTTCGCTCGGACTTTTTTAAAGATTTTGATTTTAGACTTAATGAAAGAAATACTAAAACAAACTAATTACAATTGATTTTTTTTTATCAAGGAGAGATGAGTCTAGGGCTTTGGATTTCACTACTTCTAATGATGGTAAACTCAATAAATAAAACTTTGACATAATACTCCGACTTTACTCAAAACAATTTTTGAACTCAATCTCATGCTTTGGAAGATATAACAATACATGCTCTTTTTTATGACTTTCGTCGCTATTCTAAGGCCTAATCCTCCTTCGCTTATAAAAGAACGGTAGAAACTACCCAAAACAGTTTTTACGAAGCATGTAAAGAAGAGAGAATTTCTAGACAAATTAAAACACAATTTTTGGAGTAAATATGCCAAAGAAATTAATTAATAAATATTACCCATCAAAAATAGTTTCCTCCAAAACCCTAGAAAAGAAATTTAGCTGCTCATAGATCGAAGATTGGAGAAAATTTCATTAATCATTGTATTAAAAATAAGAATAAAAGTGCTTACAATGATTTTGAGAAATATAAGACTGTCTCTGAGGGTCTTTATTTTCCACTGTTGAACAACGATAGTTAGTTAACTTTGTCGTTGTTTTTAAGTCTGCTCCTTTACGACGGCTTTTGTTGGTGCTTTGTTCTTGGTGTTCTTGAGCAGCACCAGCAGAAACAGAATCCTGCAACTTGTGATTTTGCCTCTCTGCAACTCTCCAAACTTCCCCAAACTCTTCCTCGTCTCTCTAGGACTCGACCCAATGTATTTATACACTACAGCATCGATTAAATCTCTCCTTTTCTTTCACCTCAAGCTACGGGAAAAAATATTTCTTTTTATTCTTCACGTGTTTCCCTGTATCACCGAGACTCAACAAAATCTTCCCTTATTTTCTCACGCGTATTCTGAGTTAACTTGTAAACTCAAACTTCCCTTATTAATCAAATCTTCCCATATCGCACGTAACTTCCAAACCCTATATTCTCCTCAACTCGTTTTCCACGAGAATCAATTATCCGCCCAACCGGATCAAGCAACGCCCATAGCATCCCTGTTAAGACAAAACAGTCCATTGAACCCGATTCGACGATTTAATCTCGTTCAAAATCTCCCAAAATCCGAACTCAGTCCGTCATGGGGAAGAATCCTTTTTCCCGCCAAATATCAATATTCAAAAGGTAGGGATGACCTCCCCTTATCCAGACTAGGGTGCCTATAGTCGTGGGGTGGAAATAATGGCTGTGGGGTGCAAATAACTGTGGATGCCCCTTATCAATAGGGTGCCCCTTATCCAATGTGAAAGGTCCAAATAGCAAGTGTCCTCCGGAGGTGTAATTATGACTTTTCCGGGGAATCTCCAGCATACTTCCGGGGTGCCTGTAGTGCGTCTTCTGGGTGCCTTTAGTAATTTTCTCCCAGGACCACTTTTCGAGCCAAATTCGCCGCAAAAGCTTATTTCTCCAAAAACACCTACAAAGACATAAAATACCAAAATAAGTGCAAAATCGAGTATTAACATTACAGAGAAGTGAGACTAATATAGACACATAAATGCGTCTATCAAATACCCCCAAACTTATTATTTGCTAGTCCCGAGCAAATCAAATCAAATAAATAAAATCCTAACTCATTTTATCGCAGGCATCGTCGGTGCATTTAGCGCATGCAATAAGCCTTTAAACCCCTAGGTGGCCCTAGTGGCCGAGTTATAGTCTCGGGAGGGTTTACAAGAGATATACCCACAAAACCTTTACTCCAGACCCTAACTATCTACGCAGAACCTTGGAAGGCACTAAAGAATCTCCTTGGTTGGCATACTTATCGACTACAGGAGGAAGTACCCTGATGCGAAATTCCAATTGTTGTACACGAGTTTGCACTCAGCATACTAAAATTCATATATAAGTGACAGAGCTCTACTCAGATAGTCTCACTATGGACATCGATATCGAGGAGTCAACAAATCACATGGATAGATTAAGAGATGGATATAGAAAAACATAGATGGTTTTGATGTTAACTAAGGTGAATGGTGTTTCCCATATATCACGAAGGCCTCCGCCAAAATGAACCTATCTTAATGGATCGAGATAGTGGTTTGGACTAATATCAACACACCGGGCATATACAAAGGAACCGGTGGTCAATAATCCTAATTCTAGGTCAACACAACCGGCATATACAAGGGTTCCGGTGGTCGACTTTATTTAATTTATTAGGTTGGTCAGATGGTCTGGTCTCAATTTTTTTTTTTTTTTTTTTTTTTTTTTTTTTTTTTTTGTATCTCAATCATTCTAATTCACCCTAGCATCGGTAACAACTTGATTCGTGGGCCCCACCTAATCACTTATAGAAACATACTTTAAAAAAGAAACTAAAAGCAGTGAAAAGGACTCAACGAGATATGGCGAAACTACCATGTTATTTCTAACACCCGAGCTCGTAATGCTTTTATGAATAGACTCTTTAGATGTTTCCATCTAATCGATTGGTTCCTCAACTCCTGACAACCAAAATGCTTCCATCCACTTAGATTGGTTAGTGCCATCCTTAATAAACATAAATTTCTAGGCTCTGGAGTTTATTTATTGCAACTGAAAAGTTTCTCCCACACCCCCAAACTTAAATCTAACATTGTCCTCAATGTTCTAAAGATAAAATTAAAAGCATGAACAAGGAGAAAGCTGTTACCATTTGAAGCAAAAGAGTTAAGGAAAGATATTACCGTGTTTGCATGAGCATGGGTTACCTCCCAAGAAGTGCTAAGTTTAAAGTCTTCAGCCAGGACATAAGAAAGAATTAATCACTTCATATCATAAAGCAATAACAGAAACAATCATGGATCATCTCGCATCAAAAAGTGTTAATACGAGATAAAAGGAAGCGCAACAAACCAAGAATAAACATAGCACACCCTTGCCTAGTTTCTGTTTAAGACAACTACATCTAGTTGTGGTTCGGAGTTCCAGTTCTATAAAAGGGGTCTAAATAAAATATTTTCTTGAGATGCACCTCCTCATAAGTAAGATCCGAAATATCGGGTTCTAAGGTCGGAAAAATTTAGAAGCACATAATAATAACTCGAATAATTGAGGATCCTCTAAGTCAATCGATTTGACTTACAGGTTGACCATAATGAGAGTGGTGGTCATTCTTAAGCAAATGTGTCAATTCTATTTTCCTAAAATAATTAGGTTTAGTCTCGAACTTAATAATTGACACATCCAAAACATATACGTTCCCACAATTGGTTGAAAAATATTTGGTGGGAAAACAAAATCAATCTTGGTATCATAGCCCGAGTAAAACCACATCACCCAGAGGATGGGTTTCTAACAACCGAACTTCTTCCCGGACATTATTAGGTTGGAGAACTAGTATGAAGGCAATCGGCACATTGGTTGAGGCACATATATCAAGTCCCAAGTGAGGGATCTCTTGTAAGAGCTAAAGGTAAGGCACATGGAGAATGATAGTCACCCCCAAACTTAGAGTTTTGGGTGTCTCTAGATAGACTAATTTGCAATTTCCTAATTTCTAGATCATTGAGAATCCCGAAAATAGTCAATTGCTTCTTGGAGGTCATATTGCAGTGACACATCCTCATACATGTTTAAAAGCTCTACGAGTTCATCTTCTTCGTCTAAGAATGTTGTTTCTAAATCAGAGACTCTAAAACAAGGTTCTCGAATAAACTCTTTCCTCTAAACCAATATCGGCTTCAGTAATCAAAAGGAAATACTACATCGTCTAAAACGGGAGTATCTCTAGTCAAATCCTTGTCCTTTTGAATAGGTGAATAATTATTAAAATTATTTGGATTTGAAATAGAAATAACATTATCATTATAAAGCTCAATTGGAATATCAAATTCTGATCACTTTGCCTACATATTTTGATTCTTCATCAACACTATCCTCGTCATAACATGAAAATGGTTGAACCTCTTCTAAACAAGTAGTGTTACCAATTCTAACTCGTCATCTTGATTATGCGAATAACTATTCTCATTTTTAAGGCGAAATTGGTAATCAAGATTATTAGAGCAATTCTTTCGTTCTTCAAAACCCTAGTTTTCTGTAAAATCTTGAGGGACTCTTCGATAGGACGAGTAGGACCGGAAGAAACGACCAACAGTTTGAGAGACTCTTCGATAGGACGAGTAGGAACGGAAGGATCATAATAAGGACTAGTTTTCAACCTGCTTTAATTAAGTCAGTCCAAAGACGAGGAACTAGTCTTGTAATATTCCTTATTTTCTTGCTCGTATGACTGCACGCGCGTGCGAATAGTAATTTGGCTCACTATGATATGAACCATAACCTTGAAAAGGTTGGTGTTCCCAACCACTATGCACACTTGTGGTCAAAGTAGTAGTGTCCATTCCGAAAATCAGTCGGATATTCATTGTATTGGCTATTGTAATACCAGTTCGACATTATTTTTGTGCAAATGCAAATGCAAGGTCGACTAAAATGGGTAGGCTCAGGTTACCACAGCAAAATATACCCAAAGGTACGAGGCTGAGTGTGACGGACCAGAAAATTTTCGCTTCCAACGGGTCGGGTTACGACCCGCTTGGAAAGCTCCACTTTCCGATACGCCACTAAAGAAACCAAATTTTCGAAGGGTCATTTAAACCGACAATGGATTTCCATTGTCTTTACCGCGAAAACACAATGTCTCTTGCCGAGTAGTCCGATACCAGCCACCGTTATCAAACAAACGGTCTTAGGGTTGCCACCCGTAGGTGGGGTGCCAATTAAGGCCGACGTAACGCGCCGTTATCAAACAAACGGTAATTCAATGCCGGGGTAGTCCGATACCAGCCACCGTTAGACTAAACGGTCTTAGGGTTGCCACCCGTAGGTGGGGTGCCAATTAAGGCCTGGCAATTCACGGTACTCTTTCAAGCTCAACCGACTATCTTTCTCGAGATGATATGAACTGCTCAAAGAGCCAGCAATCATTTTTAAGTCGACGGTATGAATTGTCTTAAAACGACAACAACCACCCCTTTCGGATGATAGTAGTTATTTCGCACGATAATAACCATTTCCTAACTCACTGGCCGAGGCAGATGATATGAATTAACTCAAACGGTAATAATCATCTCTTGTCTCACTGGCTGTATGGTTATCAAATGGTATGAATTATCTCGAAGACGCAACCATCATCTCATTATTAGGTAGTATGAACAGCCGATCGCAACTACCTCTTACTAAAATATTTTATAAACTGCTAGGATTGCAATCATCTCCGAATAGATGGTATGAATCGCCAAGCAGCAACCAACACTTTTAGATGATATGAACAACCTTGCGTGGTTGTCTTTGAACCGCATAGCGGCTGCCTACGTACCCTCTTCGTTGCTCGAAGGGATCAAGCACCCGACCGTAGTTCATCATTTTTGTTTAGATAGTATGAACTACACATAATAGTAGCAACTATCTCTCATCAAATATCAACTAAACTTAATTGAGGAATATGTATAAGCATACATAAGAAAGCAGCATAACCCAAAAATATGGACTGTAGTCTGTCTATATATTTCAAACCATAATTTGTGGTAAACTATCTTTCCCTGCACATATAAGCACAGCAAGCTAAATAACCCAATCAATTAAGTACTCACCTCACAACCACATCAAGTACATTTATAAAATCTATATAAACAGATCCGAATCCAAGTAATTATGATTACTAAAACTACAATTGTATTTCCCATTGGCATGGAATTACTATCGACATATATGCCGGATATACTATCAATACAGTTCAGAAAATTAAGCTTGCAATACTCATAAATTAAGTTACGACAAAATTTATGGAATTTGATTGATTTTAGTAGAAACAAGTACCCAGATCAGACTTGGTGTCATATAAAATGACCAAGTGAGCTAGTAGGCTCATTTCTGATATCTACCGGGATTCCGGGAACCCTCAAAAAGAGAATCCAAAAGGTGAAGCACCATAATACACACTCAAATATCAGTATGAGCTATCCAAAAGTCCTTGCACTGTATTTCAACGATAGAAGTCTATACATGTTACGTTTAAGATGTATATGCTGTACATCTTGGTTAAAAGAACAAATCATTTTACTAAATCGAATTCAATATTCGAATATGGGACCATAAAATGCGAAAACTAGAATCTGTGAATGACGTCACAATAAAATGAAATATGAACAGAAAGAGAAAAGCGAAAGTAAAAGTAACAGCGCAAGCACGAACACCCTGTGATCTTGCATAAGTTATAAGCATGGCTATTTTTTTAGCACAAATCAAGTTCAATCTCTAGAAATGCAATTATTACTCAATTGCACCGCATCTCAGAATGAAGGAGATTGGATAGCACACGGTACGACTAAGACAAAAAGGTGCCATCTCATTTTGTTTCCCAAATTCTGGCACAAACGTCTACCGGGGTATAAATAGCATCTCCACCTAAAAGCTACTAAAAATCTACGAACGGTATACCTTCCCCATAGATAATCAAAGAAATGATGTTCTCAAAATATTTCCTTAGGTTTTCAGAATCAGCGGCAACTTAATTAAGGAGTTTTGAATTTATTAAGTCAAGCCCTTGGCTATCGAACGATTAGTACTAGCTAGGGAATGAGCTACTGGCAACCATGTCAAGTGTAACAAATAACAATTAACATTTTCGTACCACGTCCTCGATGTCTAAAATATATATAGAATCACATAGAGATTTCATTTTACCATTAAGCTATTCTAAACAAGTTTCCACACTATACAGCCACATACGTATGTAAAGTATGAATACTAAGTGAACTGATAACACAAAAATGAACCATCTCCAGGTTGTGTTCAAAATGTATCATTATGCTTAATCAGTACATGTATATATACTACACACATGATGATGCACGCACATGTACACTAATTTTCCACTACCAACTGACCTCAACGGCCACTACTACCACCACTACAACACTATTACTAATTCAAGCAACATAACTTATTAGCTAGCAGCTACATACATCCTTGTCACTACTTTACGAAATTCAGTCACAGTATATGACACCTTTTAGTATCAAATTACATTCGATCGTCTTGAAAATTTTACAGTACCTTTATAACTCAGCTTACCACAACATATTCGAAAATCAGCACATTCTAATGGTTAATTAAAAAGATATACGCATTACAACATGGCTGATTTTGGTATAGACACACAGAACTCAGTTACGATTTTCTCACACTTTGGTGTACCTAAAGTGATCAGAACTTCTTGAAATTTCTACAGTAGGTTACCTACATATATATAAACATCATACTAAAATTTCAGCTTGATCCGATTAACGGATAATGAGATAAATAGGAATCAGTCCCCTATTCGGGATTTAAACTCTGCAGACCGTAGTCATATGATGTGTAAGCTTTGCAGTAGCAAACGTGACCTGATCCGCATGAAAATTTTACTGTACTTCTATAACATGTTAAACTACGACATACTCGAATTCCAACAAGTTCCAACGGCTGAATCTAGAGATATAAGCATAACAACAACATACATTCAAGGGTTTACAATTCTCATGCAAGATGTTCCAAGCATGAGTAGGTCAAGAGAAATTCCCACTATACAAATCTATATGATAGCAATTCATGATGATTCATACATACCCAATTCATCAATTTACAGAAATATCATGAGCTATATCAAACCCCAATTTTCCAACCAAGAACCCTAATTTACAAATATCTAAAATCTAAATCATCATTGAACAAGTTTATAACGAAAGTATTGAGAAATAGCAACCTTACCTTTGTTGCAAATAAACTCCATAGCTTGAATTCAACAACTCTCTTGCTGATTTTCTAAACTTAGACTACCACTTAACTCCACCTCAATCTCCTCCATCCAAAACCAATTTGAGCCAAAGCTATATTAATCTCTAGATTGTTTTATAAAATTAAAAACTCTTTCCAAATCCATGCAAAACTAATAAGATTTCTCCAAATAATGCTATAATCTTGCTCAAACTAAACCCCCAAAATAAGATACCCCAACTGATGTGTTTTTCAACATCATTAGCAACTCAATATACTCGGATCTCTATAAGGTTTACTAATATATGATTCACATCATGTTCTTAAACTTGATTTCAAAAAGAAAAGTAATTCACCAGTGAAAGGGGAAAAAAAATAGAAAAGGATCCTCTAAGAGTTGGTGTTTCTCGTTTTTTTATTAAAACAAAACAACACACGCGTACAAAAACGAGAAGAGTAAACTCAATGCACAGACGCGTGGCTAGCTACATGCATAGCTATTTAGGCACCCAACAATTTAAAATAAGGCAGGCTTTCTATTTGGGTACTCACATTTATAATTTGGGCAACTTAAAAGTGTTAGATTACTAGAGCTTTAGACAATTTGAGCATAGAATCAAGTTAACGGGTTCACTTAAACCCGAGAAAAAGGACGTACTGTTACACCATTAACACCTCAAAAAGAACTTCGTCCCGAAGTTCAAAAGAAAACCAAAAGTACAGCGAATTACCTGTAATCAGCACAAGCAGACCACGGATGAGTTCCAACATGCACAGTCCCGTTTGAATCGGAACTGCTCTGATACCAACTGTGACGGACCAGAAAATTTTCGCTTCCAACGGGTCGGGTTACGACCCGCTTGGAAAGCTCCGACTTTCCGATACGCCACTAAAGAAACCAAATTTTCGAAGGGTCATTTAAACCGACAATGGATTTCCATTGTCTTTACTGCGAAGACACAATGTCTCTTGCCAGAGTAGTCCGATACCAGCCACCGTTATCAAACAAACGGTCTTCCGGGTTGCCACCCGTAGGTGGGGTGCCAATTAAGGCCTGACAGAACGCGTCGTTATCAAACAAACGGTAATTCAATGCCAGGGTAGTCCGATACCAGCCACCGTTACAGCTAACGGTCTTCCGGGTTGCCACCCGTAGGTGGGGTGCCAATTAAGGCCTGGCAATTCACAGTACTCTTTCAAGCTCAACCGACTATCTTTCTCAGATGATATGAACTGCTCAAAGAGCCAGCAATCATTTTTAAGTCGACGGTATGAATTGTCTTAAAACGACAACAACCACCCCTTTCAGATGATAGTAGTTATTTCGCATGATAATAACCATTTCCTAACTCACTAGCCGAGGCAGATGATATGAATTACCTCGAACGGTAATAATCATCTCTTGTCTCACTGGCCGTATGGTTATCAAATGGTATGAATTATCTCGAAGACGCAACCATCATCTCATTATTAGGTAGTATGAACAGCCAGTACTGCAACTACCTCTTACTAAAATATTTTATAAACTGCTAGGATTGCAATCATCTCCGAATAGATGGTATGAACTGCCAAGCAGCAACCAACACTTTTAGATGATATGAACAACCTTGCGTAGTTGTGCTGAACCGCATAGCGGCTGCCTACGTACCCTCTCCGTTGCTCGAAGGGATCAAGCACGACCGTAGTTCATCATTTTTGTTTAGATAGTATGAACTACACATAATAGTAGCAACTATCTCTCATCAAATATCAACTAAACTTAATTGAGGAATATGTATAAGCATACATAAGAAAGCAGCATAACCCAAAAATATGGACTGTAGTCTGTCTATATATTTCAAACCATAATTTGTGGTAAACTATCTTTCCCTGCACATATAAGCACAGCAAGCTAAATAACCCAATCAATTAAGTACTCACCTCACAACCACATCAAGTACATTTATAAAATCTATATAAACAGATCCGAATCCAAGTAATTATGATTACTAAAACTACAATTGTATTTCCCATTGGCATGGAATTACTATCGACATATATGCCGGATATACTATCAATACAGTTCAGAAAATTAAGCTTGCAATACTCATAAATTAAGTTACGACAAAATTTATGGAATTTGATTGATTTTAGTAGAAACAAGTACCCAGATCAGACTTGGTGTCATATAAAATGACCAAGTGAGCTAGTAGGCTCATTTCTGATATCTACCGGGATTCCGGGAACCCTCAAAAAGAGAATCCAAAAGGTGAAGCACCATAATACACACTCAAATATCAGTATGAGCTATCCAAAAGTCCTTGCACTGTATTTCAACGATAGAAGTCTATACATGTTACGTTTAAGATGTATATGCTGTACATCTTGGTTAAAAGAACAAATCATTTTACTAAATCGAATTCAATATTCGAATATGGGACCATAAAATGCGAAAACTAGAATCTGTGAATGACGTCACAATAAAATGAAATATGAACAGAAAGAGAAAAGCGAAAGTAAAAGTAACAGCGCAAGCCACGAACACCCTGTGATCTTGCATAAGTTATAAGCATGGCTATTTTTTTAGCACAAATCAAGTTCAATCTCTAGAAATGCAATTATTACTCAATTGCACCGCATCTCAGAATGAAGGAGATTGGATAGCACACGGTGCGACTAAGACAAAAAGGTGCCATCTCATTTTGTTTCCCAAATTCTGGCACAAACGTCTACCGGGGTATAAATAGCATCTCCACCTAAAAGCTACTAAAAATCTACGAACGGTATACCTTCCCCATAGATAATCAAAGAAATGATGTTCTCAAAATATTTCCTTAGGTTTTCAGAATCAGCGGCAACTTAATTAAGGAGTTTTGAATTTATTAAGTCAAGCCCTTGGCTATCGAACGATTAGTACTAGCTAGGGAATGAGCTACTGGCAACCATGTCAAGTGTAACAAATAACAATTAACATTTTCGTACCACGTCCTCGATGTCTAAAATATATATAGAATCACATAGAGATTTCATTTTACCATTAAGCTATTCTAAACAAGTTTCCACACTATACAGCCACATACGTATGTAAAGTATGAATACTAAGTGAACTGATAACACAAAAATGAACCATCTCCAGGTTGTGTTCAAAATGTATCATTATGCTTAATCAGTACATGTATATATACTACACATGATGATGCACGCACATGTACACTAATTTTCCACTACCAACTGACCTCAACGGCCACTACTACCACCACTACAACACTATTACTAATTCAAGCAACATAACTTATTAGCTAGCAGCTACATACATCCTTGTCACTACTTTACGAAATTCAGTCACAGTATATGACACCTTTTAGTATCAAATTACATTCGATCGTCTTGAAAATTTTACAGTACCTTTATAACTCAGCTTACCACAACATATTCGAAAATCAGCACATTCTAATGGTTAATTAAAAAGATATACGCATTACAACATGGCTGATTTTGGTATAGACACACAGAACTCAGTTACGATTTTCTCACACTTTGGTGTACCTAAAGTGATCAGAACTTCTTGAAATTTCTACAGTAGGTTACCTACATATATATAAACATCATACTAAAATTTCAGCTTGATCCGATTAACGGATAATGAGATAAATAGGAATCAGTCCCCTATTCGGGATTTAAACTCTGCAGACCGTAGTCATATGATGTGTAAGCTTTGCAGTAGCAAACGTGACCTGATCCGCATGAAAATTTTACTGTACTTCTATAACATGTTAAACTACGACATACTCGAATTCCAACAAGTTCCAACGGCTGAATCTAGAGATATAAGCATAACAACAACATACATTCAAGGGTTTACAATTCTCATGCAAGATGTTCCAAGCATGAGTAGGTCAAGAGAAATTCCCACTATACAAATCTATATGATAGCAATTCATGATGATTCATACATACCCAATTCATCAATTTACAGAAATATCATGAGCTATATCAAACCCCAATTTTCCAACCAAGAACCCTAATTTACAAATATCTAAAATCTAAATCATCATTGAACAAGTTTATAACGAAATTATTGAGAAATAGCAACCTTACCTTTGTTGCAAATAAACTCCATAGCTTGAATTCAACAACTCTCTTGCTGATTTTCTAAACTTAGACTACCACTCAACTCCACCTCAATTTCCTCCATCCAAAACCAATTTGAGCCACAGCTATATTAATCTCTAGATTGTTTTATAAAATTAAAAACTCTTTCCAAATCCATGCAAAACTAATAAGATTTCTCCAAATAATGCTATAATCTTGCTCAAACTAAACCCCCCAAAATAAGATACCCCAACTGATGTGTTTTTCAACATCATTAGCAACTCAAAATACTCGGATCTCTATAAGGTTTACTAATATATGATTCACATCATGTTCTTAAACTTGATTTCAAAAAGAAAAGAAATTCACCAGTGAAAGGGGGAAAAATAGAAAAGGATCCTCTAAGAGTTGGTGTTTCTCGTTTTTTTATTAAAACAAAACAACACACGCGTACAAAAACGAGAAGAGTAAACTCAATGCACAGACGCGTGGCTAGCTACATGCATAGCTATTTAGGCACCCAACAATTTAAAATGAGGCAGGCTTTCTATTTGGGTACTCACATTTATAATTTGGGCAACTTAAAAGTGTTAGATTACTAGAGCTTTAGACAATTTGAGCATAGAATCAAGTTAACGGGTTCACTTAAACCCGAGAAAAAGGACGTACTGTTACACTGAGGTTTGTGGACTTTCAGCTGGTAACTCCCATAAGGCCCAAGGCACGGGTTCAGCTTACTAATCCACGAGTTTTCCTAAAATCGGTAGTCTGACGATGCAATTGGTGTGTGCACGTGTTATATTTTTTTTTTAATAAATAAATAATATAATAAAAATAAACAAACAATATATACAAGTCCAAAAAAAATATAGAAAAAAAAACTAACAAAAATAATATCTCCGGTTTTCTCCTCTTTTTTTTGGCAAGTTCGACTTTCCACTTTCCGTTTCAAGCAAAACCTGCACAACAAAAACAAAAACACCAAAGACGTAAAATAGAACAAAAAAATTGAATAAAAATAAAATATATACAAAACCTAAAACCTAAACCTAAACCTAAATACAAGTCTGCGTCGGCGGCGCCAAAAACTAATGTAGTTTTAATTGTGGTAAGTAGAGTATCGTTCGCTCGGACTTTTTTAAAGATTTTGATTTTAGACTTAATGAAAGAAATACTAAAACAAACTAATTACAATTGATTTTTGTTATCAAGGAGAGATGAGTCTAGGGCTTTGGATTTCACTACTTCTAATGATGGTAAACTCAATAAATAAAACTTTGACACAATACTCCGACTTTACTCAAAACAATTTTCGAACTCAAACTCATGCTTTGGAAGATATAACAATACATGCTTTTTTTTATGACTTTCGTCGCTATTCTAAGGCCTAATCCTCCTTCGCTTATAAAAGAAACGGTAGAAACTACCCAAAACAGTTTTTACGAAGCATGTAAAGAAGAGAGAATTTTTAGACAAATTAAAACACAATTTTTGGAGTAAATATGCCAAAGAAATTAATTAATAAATATTACCCATCAAAAATAGTTTCCTCCAAAACCCTAGAAAAGAAATTTAGCTGCTCATAGATCGAAGATTGGAGAAAATTTCATTAATCATTGTATTAAAAATAAGAATAAAAGTGCTTCCAATGATTTTTCAGAAATATAATACATCTCGAGGTATTTATTTTCCATTGTTGAACAACGATAGTTAGTTAACTTTGTCGTTGTTTTTAAGTCCGCTCCTTTACGACGGCTTTTGTTGGTGCTTTGTTCTTGGTGTTCTTGAGCAAAAGACACGCGAGAAACAGAATCCCGCAACTTGTGATTTTGCCTCTCTGCAACTCTCCAAACTTCCCCAAACTCTTCCTCGTCTCTCTAGGACTCGACCCAATGTATTTATACACTACAGCATCGATTAAATCTCTCATTTTCTTTCACCTCAAGCTACGGGAAAAAATATTTCTTTTTATTCTTCACGTGTTTCCCTGTATCACCGAGACTCAACAGAATCTTCCCTTATTTTCTCACGCGTATTCTGAGTTAACTTGTAAACTCAAACTTCCCTTATTAATCAAATCTTCCCATACTGCACGTAACTTCCAAACCCTATATTCTCCTCAACTCTGTTTTCACGAGAATCAATTATCCGGCCCAACTGGATCGAAGCAACTGCCCATAGCATCCCTGTTAAGACAAAACAGGTCCATTGAACCAGCCCGACGATTTAATCTCGTTCAAAATCTCCCAAAATCCGAACTCGATCCGTCGGGAAGAATCCTTTTTCCCGCCAAATATCAATATTCAAAAGGTAGGGATGACCTCCCTTATCCAGAGACTAAAGGTGCCTATAGTGTGGGGTGGAAATAATGGGTAAGAGGTGCAAATAAGCGTGGATGCCCCTTATCAATAGGGTACCCCTTATCCAATGTGAAAGGTCCAAATAGTAAGTGTCCTCCGGAGGTGTAATTATGACTTTTCTCGGGGAATCTCCAAGATACTTAGGGGTGCAGTAGTCGTCTTAGGTGCCTTTAGTAATTTTCTCCAGGACCACTTTTCGAGCCAAATTCGCCGCAAAAGCTTATTTCTCCAAAAACACCTACAAAGACATAAAATACCAAAATAAGTGCAAAATCGAGTACTAACATTACAGAGAAGTGAGACTAATATAGACACATAAATGCGTCTATCAGGTATTGCCAAGAAGCATAACTCGACAATGTCACGCAGAATAACCCGTGATGCCTAGCTCATAGTGGATGTAGTAGAATCAATGGAGAAAAGAAAAGTTAAAAAAACCTGACTCACACACACCAAAATGAACCCCCTGCTAACTTCATGGGTGGGGTAGTGGCCCCACGTGGACCCACCCAAAACTGTAATAGGAATGTGTATTTTTTTATATGTTCCGGCAGAACTGTTGTAAACACGTATACTGAATATATGGGAATGTTTGATTTAATGTTAGGAAATTGTTATTGTCGTGGCGGTGGTGGATATAGATGATGTTTCATTCGAAATAGTTTCTCCCCAAGACTAAAATTGTGCACCGGTTAAAAGGGGTGTGGATCCCCTGTCCCCAGCTCCCCTACCCCTCATGTCCCACCTATTAAAATTCGACACGTGTTCCAAAAATATTAACCGAATTAATTCTGCTATTATTATTATCTTACAAAACGGAACTGTTATCTATAATAAGGGAAAGTATTCTGGTTTTATTTTATTTTTCTCTAATCTTGTTTCGTGATTATGATCTTTATAACATTGAGAAAAAGGTATGATAGTAAGAACAGGGTAGTGATTCTTACATGGCCATTTGTTTCTCTCTGCCTTTCAACACTTTGAACTTGAACAGTCTTGATCCATAAAATTGTTATTGCATATTAGTCTAGTGAACGATGTTCTTACTAATACTACTTGTTTCTTCCTCCATGATACGCTCGATAGCCGTATAACTTTGAAAACTCTATTAATGATATAATAGTAGTCATTGTAGTCAAAGTCCTAATCACAGTGTAATTTTGGGGAGTCTGATTTAAGGTTGAACTCTATCTAATTGATGATTCATTTTTTATCTCTTTATAAACCTAAAGAATCTCCAACATTTTATGATAACTAAAGGAAAAAAAAAGATCAAATCTGAATTTGTATAAAAATCTAAATCTCAGGAAGACAATGAACACGGCTGCTTCAAAGTTAACGGCGTTAACTAGGTGGTTATTGAAATGACGAGGGTACCCAAATATACCTCAATCTAAAATTTTTCCTACCTATAAGTCCTTTCTCCAAAAGTGATTGTCTATGGACTGAGACGAGACAATACAACTAATCGGTTCACACTTCGCGTGATCGTCTATGGATACGAGATCGAGACAATACAACAACGAAGTATGTTTACTTGATAAAAGGTTCGGACTTAGCCAAACACAATAGGATTACTTATCAAGTAAATAGGAATCAACATTTGTGTAATTTACTTTAAATTATAATAACAATAATTATAATTACGGAAAATAAAAGTAAATGACACAGCAAGATTTTGTTAACGAGAAACCGAAAATGCGAAAAACCCAGGACCTTGTCCGCACTGAATACTCACAGATTAAGCCGCTATACAAAATCAAACCAATTTTGTATAGTTGAGACCAAGCAACTAAACCTATAGTTCACCTAGTTCCGTCTGTATTCCCACGCCTCCGACCTGTAATAAGTCACGTACTTGGAACAATTCATTTGGTTCGTATTCCAAATAGTAAAGGAACAACAAATCTGTTTGGTATTAACTCTCTTCAACCAAGTATTATCAGTTCGACAAAGGCTCTTCTGTTTATCTCAATAAACTCTTTCGTCGGGTTCTAAGATATATCTTATTATCAACTACCGAAGTAATTGTTAAGATTTTGCAATCAATACTTTTAATCACAAAGAATTGTATTGATGCCGATCTACACAACTAATCAATCTAATCTACCACAAGGATAAACTGATTATAGTTGCATCCTCTTTCACCGAAACAAGTATTGTGCACACCAAAGATTATGAATCCCAAATCAGAATTCTTCAAAGTCTTCTTTGTCTTCAAATCTTCTTAGATCTTCAATAAACACTTGCACACAATCAACTTGAATCTCTTGTGATCAATCAAGCACAAAACGGAGTCTGTTAACAATGGATTATCACAAGACTTCTTTAGATCTACAAACAGTCTAAAGATCCCCGTCGAAACTTCAATCTAGTTTGAGTGAATCTTATATCAGAAGAGAAGATTCTCAAGCATAAACAAACTAGGTGCAATCAAAGTTCAACTTTTAGTCAACGACAAAAGAATAGTTTCAGTTAAGAAGAGCTTATTGTAGCTGAGCTGATTTGGTCGTTGAATACCTTTAGCGACTAATAATCATTGTAAGCCAATTTAATTATTTTTAATACAATGATTAATCAAATTTCTTCCAATTTTCTTCTCATGAGCAAATAATTTATTCTCTAGGGTTAAGGAGGAAACTACTTCTTTTATGAGTAATTTTTAGTAATTATTTCCTTTGGCATATTACTCCATTTTTGTACTTTTAATTATTTTATTTTTCTTCTTCATATGCTTCATATTAATTGTTTTGGGTAGTTTTATTCTGCCAATCTTTTATAAGCGAAGGAAAATTATGCTTTAGATTACGACGAGAGTCATAAAAAAAGTGCTTGTAACGTTATATATTCCAAAGCATGAGATTGGGTTCAAAACTGCTTTGAGATAATCACGAGTATCTGAAAAAGTGGGGGTACAATAAACCTCACCCAATATTTCGCTTAGCAATTTGTATAGACTAACTCCAATATACTTTTAAGAGAATCAACTAGACAGTCAGACTCAATCTTAATAAAAAGGTATATCAAAGACTTATATCTCAATTTATCCATTCAATCCTTACTCAAACAAATAGAAATCTGCGAGCCTGATTGAATATAAGAGAAATAACTTGAATGGCACCAAAGACCAATGTTCAAGTATCAATCAATTTCAATCCACAACCAAAGGTTGGATTTACCAATTGATCGATTCAACGCATAACATGTGATATTTAATTACATAACAGAATATAATGCGGAAAAGAAATAACCACAATTCTAAGTTTTGTTAACGAGGAAACCGCAAATGCATAAAAACCCCTAGGACCTAGTCCAGATTGAAAACACTTCGTATTAAGCCGCTACATACACTAGCCTACTACAAACTAACTTCGGTCAGGTGTAGAGTTGAACCCCAATCAATCTCACAATGATCCAAGGTACGGTTGAGCTCCTTACATCTCTCGATCCCAAGGGATACTACGCACTTGATTCCCTTTAGCCGATCTCACCCACAACTAAGAGTTTTACGACCCAAAGTCCAAGACTTTAATAAACAACTCGTATCACACGGAAAAGTTTACAGAATAGATAAATCTATCTCCCATGAGAAATACCTACGAGTTTTGTTCCATCTTTTGATAAATCAAGGTGGTCAGAACCAATTGATATACTGAGACTTATATTTAGAAAAACAGCCTAGAAATATCAATCACCTCACAATAATCTTAATCGACTAGCGAAACAAGATATTGTGGAATCACAACGATGAGACGGAGATGTTTATGACTACTTTTTTATCTTGCCTATCGGAGAAATTAATCTCAAGCAAATCTTACGATTGCACTCAATCACGATAGAAACATCAAGATTAGATCACGCAACTACAAAGAAAATAGTTGGGTATGGCTTCACAATCCCAATGAAGTCTTCAAGTCGTTAACCTACAGGGTCTCGGGAGAAACCTAAGGTTAAAGGAGAATCGACTCTAGCTTATAAAACTAGTATCACACAAGAGGTGTGGGGATTAGGTTTCCGGTTGCTAGAGTTCTCCTTTATATAGTCTCCAAATCGTGGTTTGCAATCTAAATTACCTTGGTAACAAAGCATTCAATATTCACCGTTAGATGAAAACCTGATTAAATTCAAGCTAATATCTTTCAACCGTTAGATCGAACTTAGCTTGTTATACACAAATGAAATGGATGTTCATTTAGGTTTGTGCAACCGTACCTAAACGTGTACACCTAGTTGGTTCAACAATAGTTAACCAATGTGAAAAGGCGAGGGTATCCAAATATACCTCAAGCTAAATCCTACCTATAAGTCCTTTCTCCAAAAGTGATTGTCTATGGACTGAGTCGAGACAATACAACTAATCGGTTCACACTTCGTGTGATTGTCTATGGAAACGAGATCGAAACAATACAACTACGAAGTATGTTTACTTGATACAAAGGTTTGGACTTAACCAAACACAATAGTATTTCTTATCAAGTAAATAAGAATTAACGTTGTGTGATTTACTTTAATTATAATAAATAATTATAATGCGGAAAATAAAAGTAAATGACACGGCAAGTTTTTGTTAACGAGGAAACCGCAAATGCGAGAAACCCCGAGACCTTGTCGCACTGAATACTCTCAGGATTAAGCCGCTACACAAATTACACCTAACTTCGTATAGAGACCAAGTAACTAACCCTATAGTTCACTTAGTTCCGTCTGTATTCCCACGCCTCCGACTTGTGAATAAGTCACGTACTTGGAGCAATTCCTTTGGTTCGTATTCCAAGCAAGTAAAGGAACAACAAATTTGTTTGGTATCAACTCTATTCAACCAAGTGATATGAGTCGGACAAAGGCTCTTCCGTTTATCTTAACGTAAACTCCTTCGTCGGGTCCTTAGATCTATCTTATGTTCAATCACCCAAAGGTAATCGTTTAAGATTAAGCCAATCAATACCTTTAATCACAAGTAAACGATTGACGCGATCTACTCAATTAATCAATCCAATATACCACAAGGATAAACCGATTATTAATTGGATCCTCTTTTACCGAAACAAGTATTGTGCACACCAAAGATTATAAAACCCAAGTCAGATCTTTAATATCTTCTTTGTCTTCAAATCTTATTAAATCTTCAATAAAAACCTGCACATAATCACTTGAATCTTTTGTGACCAATCACGCACACGGAGTCTGTTAAGAATGGATTATCACAAGATCGTCTTTAGAACTAACAACAGTCTAAATATCCTTGTCGAAACTTTGAACTAGTTTGAGTGAATCTTATATCAGAAGAGAAGATTCTCAAGAATAAACAAACTAGGTGCAATCAGATTTCAACCACAGTTAGTCAATCAAATCAATCGAAAACAAAGATAAACCGTAATTATCTAGTTTCCCACCAACGGGTCATGCTAGAGCTTCTCATTCCCAAGGAAGACTTTAAATTGAGCGGCTGTAAGAGATTTCGCTTAATTAGGTTACTCTCCTCTCCGAATAGGCGGCTACAACGGTAACAACAACAAAAGAGTAAATATATTGTTACGAAGGATTAGTTTGCTAGAAAGGCAAACTTCGTGTATTTATAGACAAGGAAGTTTGGACACCAAGGAATTTCCAAAACCGAAAATATTATCAAGATATTCATAAAAGCACAAATTCGGTTTTCATAATTTCTGAAAATGCTATGTCCAAAAATAACGATCGAAATCTCTCGGAAAATCTAATTAGTAAATGCACATTACTAATTCTGTAATTTCCCTACAAAATGAAATTAATAACCTTAATTAAAAGATTTTTAACTTACTTATGTTTCGATCCAGGGATTCTCTTCCCTTAGCCGTTAAGGAATATCTTTGAACAATTATAGAAATAAACATTCACAGCACGTGTTCAAAGTTTGTCGACATCTTAACTTTGTAAGTTCTCTTTCACACTTACAACCTTGAACCCGATTTTCCACACTTCCAAACAAGTTTAGAATTGGTTCATCTGACTTTCAAGAACTATTTGATTGATCAAACTAACATTCAATCACAATCATGGGTTTACGGTTCTACCAAAACAAGTTTCGGTTCTACCTTCATGTGAGTGATAAGTGTAGAATACACGGTATTTACTATCTAGAGCTTATGCTTTCTTTGCTATTTTTCTTGTAAATTATGTATTTTACGCGTGTTTTTGAGTTATTAGGTACTCTTGAGTCATATGGAGGAAAAGAAGAATAAATCATCCAAAACCGAGTTGAAAGAGCAACAATGTCATTTCATGGGCGAACACTATCTGGAGCCCAGATAAGGTTAAGGGGCAACTGTTGTGAGGAGTATTAAATGCAGCCAGCTGTGGTTAAGGGGTGACCAAATATTATAGGGCATCCACTGGGGTATCCCTTATCTTATGCAGTGGGGTGTCATTATCCGTGCCCAGCTCATAACCTTACTAGAATAGAGAGATGTCCTCTCATTCATTTCATTTATGGAAGTTAGAGAAATAAAGCAATGTCTGCTGCTTTGTGATCAAGAGAGGCAGATTGAATCCGAAATTGAGAGAAGAATAATCGCTTTTAAGGAAGAAACTCAGGAGGAATTGAAGTTAGAGATCGAAGCAGACACGAAATATGAGGTTTCTAACAGAGAGAATCAAAGGTTTCTTTGTGTCGATTTGATGAATCGGAGGATAGCAATGGATATTTGAGTTATGAAGTGAATTAAAGAGATGGGTCTACAGTGGATGTGTAATTGGTTCAGTTTAGGGTTCACTGGTTGAATGTGATGGATCTGTTGTGATTTTCAAGGGTTTCGAAATATTTTTGTGTTGAGCAGAAAAAATGGGTTTTCAATGATTGAGATAGAGAATCGAAGATTGGTGACTTCTTTCTTTGTTGAATTGAGGGGTGGAACAAATCTCGGGTTCATAGGATATGTTGGGATTTTGTTAGTGAAGAATATTAGGTCTTGTGATGGAAATTGCTGGTCGTGTTAGAGAAATTGAAGTTAAGAAGAGCATAGAAGGATGGGTATTCATCAGTTGGGTCAAATCCATTTGGTTTTGAAGTCCAAGATGAGAAAAGACAGGGAAGAATAAGAGCTCGTTTTAATTGAAACAGATAATGAATGAAGAAGATAAGGAAGTTTTTAGAGTTCTCATTAAGCCAATAAGGATGGGTCTGGGTTTGTGTATGAATTTGAATGTTGCAGGGAAGCAGATAGAGTGATTCGAAATCAATAGCAAGTTCCATATCTGCATTACCAGCAAATTACACGAGAAATCTTCGTAAAAAGGCCTGGTCACCATTTGTTGAAGCTTTGCATGATCGCACTATTTATTGATGTGGATTGCCATGGGTTTTGGATGAGAGTTGAAGTTGCATATAAGAAATTATAGTTGTTCAAGCATATGGTGGAGGAGTTAAGGTTCTGAGATGGAGAATGGTCTTGTAGAGAAGTTTGAGTGTATGCAGACGAAGTTGGAGTTCGACAAGAAGAAGTTGCTGCCATTGGCAGTTGAATGAAATAGTGATGGCAGTTGCGGCTGGATTCGGCAATGGAACTGGTGAGAAATCAACAGTGAAATCAGTTTTTGAAGATGTTGATTGTCATGGGTTTGTTAATGCTGGTGACGATGAGTAGGCAGTGGCGATATATGATGGAAGTCGAAAGAGCTGGAGTTGGTTATCACTGGTGTTGGCAGAGAAGCTAGAGTATCGGGGTTGAGTCTGGTTGATGATGATGGCTGCTTTCATTCACAGGGACCGAGCAGTTCAGGGAATGGTCGTGCCATACGTAACCAATGATGCAGAGAGGAAAATGGTGATGCTGACTTTAGCCTTAGGTTGATTGAGAATGGTTTACATGGTGATACAGTGGTGATTGCAATTTTGGGTTGAACTGGCACGAGATGGATGTGAGTATTGCAGGGAGTGTTGTTAGTCAAATTACAAGTAGATGTATGTTAGGACACAGGGTTGCATTGCAGTTTCCATGTGTTGGTGCAATGTGATTGCGGAGCATTAGTCTTCGCTTTCGGTGGTCATGGCTCGAGGAAAAAGGTGAATGGGTGAGTTGTTAGTGCAATGGCTTGGCAAGACGATGAAGTTGAGTACATATGTGTGCAGTGAGATGGGGGTGCTGATGCTGATGATCAAGAAGAAAGAATTAGAGCAACAATTGATGTAGCTGCAGACTAGTGTTATTGAGGCAGTAGAAAGTGCAGGAGTTAGCTAGATTTTAGGGAGTGGTTTGGGTTTACTTGGCTTGTTGTTGTTGATTGGATTTGAGTTGAGTTGCCGAGTTGCTGGTTTGAATTGAGTTTCATCTGAATTCGTGTTGTCAGTTCCATGGAACTGACAATGGAACCGAGTTGACTCAACCCAGTGAGTTAAGTGACGTGACTCAGTCCGGATGGACTTGGTTTTGTTTTGAATGGGCTTCACTCATGGGCTATCTGAAGCGACTGATTTTTGGCAGACAGGTTGCGACCTAAGTTAAGAACCATTATTTGGGGACCATGGTTTTTTTGGGGGGACCATGGTCTTATTAGGCCACCTTCCCTATAGTTATAAGGGGTGTCCTAAAGTGTGGAAATGACTAACCTACCATTAACCTAATTTAATTTAAAATTAACCTAATAACCACCTATATATATATATATATAAAACCACCACCTCCTCCCACCACCGCCGCCCACCACTACCACCTTCGACTACCACCACCACCAACCACCACCACCTCTATATATATAACTTAATTTAAATCATCAACATATTTACCCTTTTACCTAATTAAAATTATAACTAATCTACAACTTCTTCTTCCTCTATTCTACAATTTTTCTTCTTCTCTTCTTCATCAATTTATGATCATCTAACCCTGATCATATACAAATCTAATCAAAATCATCAAGTTTTTAGCCTGGTCGATTCATTGAATTTTCATCGTCGATTAATCAATCTTTTATAAACAAACCTATCCATAAGTATTTTCCCACAAACCCATTACTTCTAATTCGTTTTTGATTGAAATTTTGAGAGTAGTTATCAAAATATGGTTTAAATGGAATTTGATGGCATGTTCGGTTAGGAATAGTTTAAAAAAACTAGTTTGCTAACAGAACATTAAAACCATGAACACGAAGAACACTTCGGTTATCACAAATTATTTTTTTCTTAACCGAACTCGTAGTTCGGTTGGTTTAAAGAAGGCTAAAACTATTTTCTAACCGAACTTTACCAATATTGCAACAAAAAAAAAAAATGTAACCGAACTGTGATATTTTTCCCACTATGTTGATTTTTGATTTCACCGAATTTTGCCCACCATGTTCGGTTGGTTCGCAAAGAAGGCTAAAACTATTTTATAACCAAACTTTACCAATACTACAAAAAATCAAATGTAACCGAAATGTGCTATTTTTCCCACTATGTTGATTTTTGATTTAACCGAACTTTGCCCACTATGTTCGGTTGGTTCGCAAAGAAGGCTAAAATTATTTTCTAACCGAACTTTACCAATATTACAAAAAAAAAAAAAAAAATCAAATGTAACCGAACTGTGATATTTTTCCCACTATGTTGAGTTTCAATTTAACCGAACTTGTCCCACTATGTTCGGTTTGTTCGCAAAAAACCTTGACAAACCGAACTCTTAACTAATTGTGTGTAGTTCGGTTAGATATTGGTTGGTATGAAGTTTGCGAAATAACCGAACTTTGTACACTTGGTTCGGTTACATATAGGTTGCGAACCAACCGAACTTCTAGACCCTAAAGTTCGGCAACATTGCGGGCAAACCGAACATTACTCTATAAATCCTATAAACAAAGTTTGGTAACCTGTGTGTTAACCGAACGACTAAAAACCTCCATTTAGAGCGAGTTCGGTAACCTGCGTGTTTGGAAAAAGTAACAGAACTACACTTTGAGATGTGTTCGGTTACCTGTTCTTCACATAAGGTAACCGAACAAGCCCAAATCTACTTAAAAAATTTACATTTTTTTTGAAATTTTGGATCAATTCAACCAACATTATCTAAGTTTGAAGCATACCTGGGTACCAAAATACTCTTCCTCCGATTGTGGTTGGTAAAATCCATGTTTTACTTCTTCATCTTCTCTAACTTTACTCTCTCAATAATTCTACTTCTTTTTAAAAAAAAAACATCTGATTTTTTAATCTCACTAATTATCTTTAACTTAATCATTACACTAACTATTATTAACACTAACTAATCATTACCCAAAATTAATCAGGAAGGTAATTTAGGTATTAATAAAAATATCTAGATAAGGGGTGACCTAGATTTACTTCTAAATGTCTTACTAAAAATAGAACCATGGTCCCCCCAAAAAAACCATGGTCCCCAAAAAATGGTTCTAAGTTAAGAACCTGAAGGTGATATAAAAGCAAGACCTCTCCTTTCGGGAGGAGAATCTTTGCTTCCACTTGTTTTCTAGGGTTTCACATGATAGTTCTTCTTTGCTTTCTATGATGATTTCCAAAAACACAAGTAACTAAGTTTTTATTATTGGTTGAAGATGTAGTTGGATTTTGCAACCAAGTTATGATTTTTATGAATTAGTTTTCTCTCAATATTATCGTTTGATTTCTACGGTTTATAATAATTGCATGATTGATATATTGCAATATGATTGAATGTTTGTTTAGTTAAGTCTAGAATTGATTGAACTCACATCCATATCTATAGCTATTTTAGGGTTCATCATCGAGCTGATAACCCCGAATACGAGTAGCATGATATGATTATGGTTTGTAGTGATACACTCTTGTAATTATATGTAGAGTTTGACCTTTGTCCAAATTGTTATGCGCAATGTATGACAATTGCTTTGATTAGCCTATTTATAAAACTTAATTCTCCTAGGAATTGAACTTAATTAGCGCAAGGCGTTAGGTTATTCTTTAGGTAGAATTCACATACGCATCTCTAATGTATGTGTTGATGACTTAGGAAATTTCTGAGTATTCTTGCAATAAGGTATTCTAGGGATTTTGATGATAGCGAGATTAAATAGGAATTTTATTCATATATTCAAAAACTTGTTTACAATTGAAGATGAAACCTTTATCCAATATTTTCACACCTTTGATTTGCGTGTTTATTTCTTTGTTTGCTTTTACTTTACTTTTTAGATTATAAAATCATAAAATCCCCCCTTGTTACCTATAGGAAACCATAACATATTGACAACCCAAGACCTCTCTGTGGGAACGACCCTTTCTTGCACTTGCTATATTTAATATTTTGAGTAGTGAGAAAGTAATTTATTTTTGACGCATACAACAGCGATCAGTGAGTATTGTGCATAGTCACACTAGCTTCCCAAAAATTCGGCTGACTAGGTACTAGGATCGGTTCCCCACATATATATGTTATCTAACTTATATGTGTTGCACATGTCCATAGGATCGGTTCCCCTTTCAGCTATAAACCTTGTTGCACCCCATACAAGGATCGGTTCCCTTTGATGTACTGCACCCCTTACTAGGATCGGTTCCCTTTACCTTACAAGGATCGGTTGCCTTTCCCTTACAAGGATTGATTCCCTTTCCCTTACAAGGTCAGACATACAAAATCCGATCATACCACAGGTGATTACTTAAGATCGGTTTTACTAATAAAAGTTATACCAATGCATAATTCAGGCCTTTGTGAACAGTTCTACCAAGAACACAACAAGTTGTGAGCGGTTATACTCTATCACACATATTGGTTGTTCATAAGATATGCAATGAATAACAAAACCAATAACACCTGACAATTTCCTTTTCGGTTCACAAACAAGTTTATGAACTTACTTCCTTAGAACACATGTAAATATTGTTCCCTATGATGAAATCCTCACCTCATACCCATACATAATCACAATAGCATTCAAATGATTATGGCGATGTCTTATCTATAAAGTTTAATGGTTAAGCAATAAACCTCGTATTGTATTCCTTAATACTATGTCTATCTATAGTTCAAATATGCTTCGCAGTTATGTTTTCAATATGCACGACTTGAAAGATACGTTAGGGAATGAAACAGTTCAAGTCAAATATCACTAACCTCAAGCGGAAGGATGATTGTTGTCGTTTTAGCTCCTTGCTTCTTCACATCTTCAAGTCTTCGCAATACTTGTAATGTCTCATATCCTAATACTTTCTAGCTAACCGATACGAAGTTTAACTCTAGTACATAATCAAGCGACTCTTAACGTGAGTTTTGATTCACTAAAATATGACAACCAAACTTGACATACCAACGCTTGGTGGGTTCAACCGAGCCATGTTCTAACAATCTCCCCCTTTGTCAATTTTAGTGACAAAACTCGTACATCATATGGATAAACAAATTACAATAATTCATTACAATCCGCTTGATTCCCGATTCAACAAAAGACACGGAAAACGCTTTACATTCAATCCTTGAAAATGTCGTTGTTGACATTATAATAACAAAGCTATTACCCCCCCCCCCTAAGGAAGATATGTAGATATTCAATCCGCACATCTTTGTTATACCAATCATATGACATGTTACTCCCCTTTAGTCTGTGCTTTCACTCTTTCGTTAGATAAAAACATTCAAGTACCAATGTTATTTTCCCTAGCGATGCCAATCAATATAAATATCAATGCCAACATCACATGTTTACTCCATATATTTCTCCCACTTTTTGTCACAAAAATGACAAAGAAACGAAAAAAATAAAGGACAACACGAAAAGAATCTTACAAATCCCATAATAGACTTGCAAACCCGTAGAGTTAGGCACGAGGGTTCCACACATCTTGTTCTGATAACCAATATCAAAACCGAAACTACAAGTAGTCTTATTTTGATATGTTACCAAGGAAACAATTGTAGAAATAATTTTTCCAATTTAGTTTAGCAAACCAAAAACAACTAAGCATATTAGTCCATTTGCTAAACCGATTGTTCAAAAACAACCGCTTAATTCGATAAGACCAAAATAAATATAAACTCCATTTTTCTCACCAGGTTCTAATTATCCATAAACTTAGACCTTTCAATTTTAACAAGACAAATACTAGGTTAGTTAACTAGCATTTCTTGTTTAGGCATTCGATTAGACTTGAATAACCGAAACCTCACTTTGATAAGTCTAACTAAGATCATAATTAACTTAGTTTCTTATCCGGAATCGAATTGGACTAAACAAATCATCCCGTACACATATTATTTCGTTAAGCCATAAATAATTCATACAAACCAAAATAAATCAACTTGCATAACTATTCACCTCAACCAGAAGCAATTGAATCAACATAGACATTATAAGCACCGCAATTTTGTAAGCCTAAACGATTGATACCATACAAAAGCAAGATAACAATAGTTTTTCTTAACCGGAACCAATTGAATCACACACACATCAATTGTACCGAAATTTGGTAAGCCTAAACAATTGATACCACACAATAAAGCAAGATAACAATAGTTATTCTTAACCGGAACCAATTGAAACACACATCCACACACACATCATGGAATAAATATCAATTGAACTGAAATTTTGTTACAAAAGCAACAAATGTATATAATATAAACTAGGAGGCTATTCTTAAACAGGAAAACAATTAACTAACAAGATTGTTACCTCAAATTTCGCATCCACTTCTCCAATATGATTGCATCTTCCCAGGGAGAATTGATATCGAAATATCACCACGTTGTCATCCTTATGCGTGAACAAAAGAATAACAACACACCTCAACCTTTACCGTGAGAAAGGTTGAAAAGCATTTTAACAATTGCAAGCAAAATTTGAAAACCGTCGAAACACATATTCTTTTATGCTAAACCAAAACCGATCCAACATATTGTGACTTTTTCACATATTGTTTCTATTAGAACCCCTCATAATCCTTTGATAAAGCCTACCTACTAGGGCTAGAACTTAATCCTGCTAAATTAAAAAGTCACCCAAACCATGAGAGTTCACAATATATGAGATCGAATATTAAGGTAGTAAACCGAAATCAAACATCCCATAAACATACATAGCAATGAGTAAAAGCAATTAAGCACATGCTATGTAAACCAAAAACTATCACAAGAAAAATTACTCAAACAAATAATTTTATTCATAATAGTTTTATTCATAATAGACCAATACAATTAATGAAAGAAATCAAAAATTGATGTCTATTAAACTAGAATAAGTATTCTGACAAATAACTTAATCTCTAGTGGTGCTCTTGTTGTTCACTGAGGTCTCTTCAGTGTTCAAACTCTTAAAGCATGTCTCTAGGGACTTTTCCGCAACCACTTCTTGTTTTTCAAGTCTTTCAACCTGATTTTCATATCGGCTATATCAGCTTTTGTTTCCTTAATCTTATCCTTGAGCCAATCTTGATTTCAAACCGTTATAATGAGATTGGTTCTTAGTTCCTCAAAACCTTGAATATAGTCAATCATACTATCTGAATGAATCCACTTGGTTTTGGTTGGATCTTGAAGGTTGTAAGCAAACAGACATGACTCATCTTGTGATCCACAGAGCTATCGAGAGTCATAATCGGACATAATGCCTTTCTTTTCTCCTCGTATTGATTCCTTGACAATCCTTAACTTTTTAGCTTCCCTCCTTATTAGTCTTTGAGACACTGCGAGTTCATTGGAGGCATGCTCGGTTATGAATAATATATAAAAGGATTTCTCGTAGTTTCGAATCTGGGACAAGATAAAGTTTCTCCTCTTAAAAGAGTCAACTTTCGGACCAAAGAGACCTCGGGAAAATCCAAAAATATCAAAAATATATTTCATTTCCTTAGTCCGAAATTCTCAAGGTGGAAGGATTATTAAAAATCCGAAAATTCCAAATATCACCTATTTTTTGGAAAATCATGTTGAACATGAACAATTTTAACTTCCATGGGTTCGCAAAAATCCATAAACTTATCACAGATTTTTTCTCGATAAACAACTACACAATGGTACATGTGCTCCTGTTTTATTGTGCCTTTCCCATCCAAGATTATGAGCACGAAAGGATGAGAAAGCACAACATACGATACAACTAAGTTGCATCGGAGTAAGCTTTTTCCAGCTTACAGTGAATATCAAAAACATGGTTCATGTCTCTCTTAGGGAATTTCTGCCCAAAATATTTTCTCCCAAGATGATGATCTTTTCTAACTCTAGTGATATGATCATGTGGAGAAAATGTACTAATGTGAGAATTCTCGGAGATAGCTAGATCTCTCTAAATTCTTTCAATGATATTTTCATACGAGTTTCTCATTCTAAGGACTTCCTTATTAGTCACATTAGTGTGATCATCTGAAACAACTATCGGAAAATCCCGATTGTTTCTTTTAGAGATTCGCCCTTTCCCTTCTTACAAGTCGTTCCTCATCAAAACCCAGGTGTTTCGATATGGGTGCGGAGGAACCTTTTTCCGAGCGATTATCAACTCTTTCCTCTAACTCCTTTGAGTTGATCTTATCGGGATGTAGTATAACTGCCTTTCTACCCGAGGAATAATCTTTCGCTTTTTAAGACAAGAAACTTCTTTCTCAAAAAAATTCCACCGTATGTTGAAGAAGTATAAGTTTCTGTCAAGTGACTCAAAGTTGTATTCCTTAGAGTCATCAATAATCGGTTCAAAGTTTCCTTTGGACAAGATTTCGTTTGATCTTCGTAGATCTAGAAGTCGGTTTCTCATCCTCTTCTAACTTGATGTAGTTAGGCAAACTAACATCATCTCGATCTATTTCGGATGTGATCAACCCGGTTTTGTCACAATATGTAAAATTCGAGCAAGGACTTTTAGTTTCCTCATCGGGGAAGAAATCACAAATGACATCATTAGTCGAGGAATCATGGGACGTGTCTCTTTATCTCTGTAAGAGATTTACCAAGAGCTTCTAGTTTGACAAATGAGATTTATTTTCTCTTTGGCTGCCCGTTCGATTGAATGTCCTTTTCTCGATCTCCGTTTAAGAAGATTTGACTCTGTCTTTAAAATGAGCACTTTAGAAGACAGAGATTGTATAGGCTTTAGGAGTTTTACCAACTCTTTATCATCTTCTTCTCTTTCATCAGAGATAGACATAGATGCTTTCGTAACTCCTGGATCATGAGTTAAGGAAGTGGTAACATCTTCAACATTTGAGTATTCATACTCTTGCATAACGTTAACTGAATCAGACATAAGATTCAATTCTTATAGGTTGGATCGCACCAAACACAGATTGTTATATATTTTCGTGTTTGCCCGCTCTGATACCAATTGAAAAGGCGAGGGTATCCAAATATACCTCAAGCTAAAACTTTTCCTACCTATAATTTCTCCTAAAGTGATTGTCTATGGACTGAGTCGAGACAATACAACTAATCGGTTCACACTTCGTGTGATTGTTTATGGATACGAGATCGAGACAATATAACTACGAAGTATGTTTACTTGATACAAAGGTTCGGACTTAACCAAACACAATAGAATTGCTTATCAAGTAAATAGGAATTAAAGTTTGTGTGATTTACTTTAATTATAATAAACAATTATAATGCGGAAAATAAAAGTAAATGACACAGCAAGATTTTGTTAACGAGGAAACCGCAAATGCTGAAAAACCCCGGGACCTTGTCCGAATTGAATACTCTCGTGATTAAGCCGCTACACAAAAATTACACCTAACTTCGTATAGTTGAGACCAAGTAACTAACCCTATAGTTCACTTAGTTCGTCCGTATTCCCACGCCTCCGACTTGTGAATAAGTCACGTACTGGGACAATTCCTTTGGTTCGTATTCCAAACGGAAAGGAACAACAAATATGTTTGGTATCAACTCTATTCAACCAAGTGATATGAGTCGGACAAAGGCTCTTCCATTTATCTTAACATAAACTCCTTCGTCGGGTCCTTAGATCTATCTTATGTTCAATCACCCAAAGGTAATCGTTTAAACGATTAAGCCAATCAATACCTTTAATCACAAGGAAACGTATTGATTCCGATCTACTCAATTAATCAATCCAATCTACCACAAGGATAAACCGATTATTAATTGGATCCTCTTTTACCGAAACAAGTATTGTGCACACCAAAGATTGTAAAACCCAAGTCAGATCTTCAATATCTTCTTTGTCTTCAAATCCTCTTAAATCTTCAATAAAAACCTGCACACAATCACTTGAATCTCTCGTGATCAATCACGCACAGAACGGAGTCTGTTAACAACGGATTATCACAAGTTCATCTTTAACTAACAACGGTCTAAAAGATCCTGTCGAAAATCTAAACTAGTTTGAGTGAATCTATATCGAAGAGAAGATTCTCAAGAATAAACAAACTAGGTGCAATCGATTTCAAACCACCGTTAGTCAATCAAATCAATCGAAAACAAACATAAACCGCAATTATCTAGTTTCCCACCAACGGGCGCGCACAGAGCTTCTCAATCCCAAAGAAGACTTTAAATTGAGCGGCCGAAGAGATTTCGCCTAATTAGGGTTACTCTCTCTCCGAATAGGCGCTACTCCAAATAACAACAACAAAAGAGTAAATCTAATTTTACGAAGGATTAGTTTGCTAAAGGCAAACTTCCTGTATTTATAGACAAGGAAGTTTGGACACCAAGGAATTTCCAAAACCGAAAATATTCTCAAGATATTCATAAAAGCATGATTTGGGTTTCATAATTCTCGGAAATGCTCTGTCCAAAAATAACGATCGAAATCTCTCGGAAAATCTAATTAGTAAATGCACATTACTAATTATGTAATTTCCCTACAAAATGAAATTAATAACCTTAATTAAAATATTCTTAACTTATTTATGTTTCGATCCTGGGGTTCTCTTCCCTTAGCCGTTAAGGAATATCTTTGTACTATTATAGAAATAAACATTCACAACACGTGTTCAAAGTTTGTCAACATCTTAACTTTGTAAGTTTTATTTCACACTTGCAACCTTGAAACCGATTTGTCACACTTCCAAACAAGTTTGGAATTGGTTCATCTGACTTTCAAGAACTATGTGATTGATCAAATTAAAATTCAATCACAATCATGGGTTTACGGTTCTACCAAAACAAGTTTCGGTTCTACCTTCATGTGAGTATTGTGCATAGTCACACTAGCTTCCCAAAAATTCGGTTGACTATGTACTAGGATCGGTTCCCCACATATATATGGTATCTAACTTATATGTGTTGCACATGTCCATAGGATCGGTTCCCCTTTCTGCTATAAACCTTGTTGTACCCCTTACAAGAATCGGTTCCCTTTGATGTACTGCACCCCTTACTAGGATCGGTTCCCTTTCCCTTACTAGGATCGGTTCCCTTTCCTTACAAGGATCGTTTCCCTTTGCCTTACAAGGTCGTACATACAAAATCCGATCATACCTTGGGTGATTACTTAAGATCGGTTTTACTAATAAAAGCTATACCAATACATAAGTCATGCCTTTGTGAATGGGTTCTACCAAGAACACAACAAGTTGTGAGTGGTTATACTCTATCACACATATTGGTTGTTCATAAGATATGCAATGAATAACAAAACCAATAACACTGGCAATTTCCTTTTCGGTTCACAAAAAGTTTATGAACATACTTCCTTAGAACACATGTAAACATTGTTCCCTATGATGAAATCCTCACCTCATACCCATACATAATCACAATAGCATTCAAATGATTATGGCGATGTCTTATCTACAAAGTTTAATGGTTAAGCAATAAACCCCGTATTGTAATCCTTAATACTATGTCTATCTAGAGTTCAAATATGCTTTCATAGATTATGTTTTCAATATGCACTGATTTGAAAGCTACGTTAGAATGAAATGAGTTCAAGTCAAATATCACTAACCTCAAGTGGAAGGATGATTGTTGTCGTTGTAGATCCTTGCTTCTTCACATCTTCAAGTCTTCGCAATACTTGTAATGTCTCATATCCTAATACTTTCAAGCTAACATATACGAAGTTTAACTCTAGTACATAATCAAGCGAATCTGAACATGAGTTTTGATTCACTAAAATATGACAACCAAACTTGACATACCAACGCTTGGTGGGTTCAACCGAGCCATGCTCTAACACAATGGTTATCCATATGAGCACTTTCATATCAACCTTATTCATCTTCACCATAACTAGTTCAAGTGACTCAAAAGAACTAGTTAGTGAAAAGACGAAGGTACCCAAATACACCATAATCTTTTTATTTGATCACAACCTATTCAATCTCTGTCGTGTATAAACCTCTTGGAGCAACAATCACTCAAGGAATATTTCAACACAGTTTTCACTTGAAATAGGGTTAGTCCGGATTGGCCTAACAATGTGAGAATATCAAAGACAAGTGGAGAAATCCAATACACTTTGTGTGATTGTCAATGGATATGAAATCGAAACAATACTACGACAAAGTATTCACTTGATAACCGAAACCTTATAAGATAAATATCAAGTGCCTAGTTAACGTACAAGTGTAATTACTTTAATTATAATATAAAACAATTATAATGCGAAAATAAAGTAAAGCGCACACACCAGAATTTTGTTAACGAGGAAAACTACAATCTTGTAGAAAAACCCTGGGACCTAATCCAGATTTGAATACTCAATGAATTAAGACGCTACAAAAAGTAAACATGCAACTTCGTGTAGACAATACTAAGTAAGCTAAAATCCTAGTTACTCAGCTTCAACAGTATTCTTGTTTTGACGATATCTAGCAGAACCGAAGTTCTCAATAGATATTTGATACTAGATATCCTAGCAGAACAGGCGTTCTCTTTAGGACTTAACTCTAATATGTCTTCTTAATGGTTCAATCTTTCAAGACAAGATTCCTTTGGATCGTATTCCAAACAGTAAAGGATAAACTATTTGGTAACAAAACTCACTTTATAATCACAATACCGAAATATATGATATAAGCACGATTAAGGATCTTCTATTTTTAAGACATGTTACTGTATCCAAGTTCCTCGGTTACAAGATCAAACAAGACATTGATTACCGAAATAATCAGTCTTGATTACAAGGTTTATGATAGAATAACAAACTACTTGTTGATCTTAAAAAGGGTTATGTTTATTGAAAATAAACAACTTCTTTAATCCCGGAAAATCAGGTCACAGAAAGTTACACTAAGATCAAAACACAAGAACAAAAGTCTTCAAATCTTCAAAGTCTTCAATCTTCGATTTAATCTTCAAAGTAACAACCTGCAAAAACAAACTTGATTCCTTATTGATTTGTCGCAGAGAATAAATTACAATGGCAAATCAATGAATTTATCTTACGGATCTAGAATAACTTAGATCCGTAGAAACGTTAAATCCTTGATCTAGTTTGAGTGAGCCTTATATCAGAAGAGAAGGTTCTTGAGAATAAACAAACCAGGTGCAATCAAAGATTCAACAACTGTTAATCAATCAAATCAATAATCTAAAACTAAAATAGCAATGCAATCATCTAGTTTCCCACCAACGGTACTAATAGAGCTTCTTGATTCCATGAAGTCTTTAAGTGAGCGACCGTAAGAGATTTCACCTAATTAGGGTACTTTCCTCTCCGAATAGGAGGCTCCACCAAGAATAACACAACTAGGTAGTTTTGCCAGCTCTTAGGATAGTTTTCTAGAGATGCAAACTTAGGTATTTATAGATCAAGGAAGTTTTGACACCAAGGAATTTCCAAAACCGAAAATATTCTCAAGATATGCAATAAATAGCAAAATTCGGTTTTCATAATTCCCGTAAATAAGATGCTCAAATCTTAATATTGACATTATTCACGTATCCACATTAACCACATATATTTTCGGTATCTCTAATATTTCTAGAATAATAGAAAATTCGAAAAGATATTTTTAGATAAATTTTTGTGTTAAAAACACAAAACGTGCTCAGATTGGGTTGAGATTTCTTGTAGCCGATTGCACAGGTCATAGGATCGGTTCCCCCTTGTTGCACCTCTTACTAGGATCGTTTCCCACATATTTATGGTATAAACTTGTATTTGTTACACATGTCCATAGGATCGGTTCCCCCATCACTAAAAACTTGTTGCACATGTTCATACCATCTCAGGTGATTACTTAAGATCGGTTTCACTAATAAAAGTCATACCAATACAAAGTCAACCATTATGATTAGTTTTACCAAGATACATAAACACGTTTATGAACGGTTATACATAATCACACATATTGGTAATTCAAAAGATTTGCAATGAATAACAATACCAATAAGCCTAGCGCTTTCCCTTTCAATTCACAAAACAAGTTTATGAACGTACTTCCTTTAAACAAATGTAAACATTGTTTCTTAGGATGAAATCTTCACCTTTACCCATATACATAGTCATAAGAGCATCCAAAAGATTATGTCGATGTCATATCTATGAAGTTCAAAGGATAAATATTATACTTCGTAATTCAATAAATTCCTTGACACTTTGATCATAATAATATAACTTTGCATGTTATGTTTTCAATCTAAAATATTTGAAAGACGCAAGATAGATATGGAACAAGTCAAGTCATGGTTACTAACCTCAAGCTGAAGGATGATCTCTTTGTTGTCTTCAATCCATCTTCAGATCTTTGTGAGTAACTGGAGCACAATACTTCTATCATTTCTAGTCTAACCTATCGAAGTTGATTGTAGTTTACATATTAAGCGACTTGAGTTTTGGAATTAAATATCACAACCAATCTTGAATACCAACGCTTGGTGGGTTCAACTGAGCAGTGCTCTAACAGTTAGAGAGTTGTTCGATTTCTTAGATCTCATAGAAGTATGTAAGACACAATCGAAGCAAAAACGATTTTGATTCACTCGAATCAATTCATGAACATTATAGCCACGGTTTGCAAATATGCATTCCTTAGTTTATATATATCTTAGTTCACGAATTAAACTTTTTTTAGAAAATAACCTAGTTAAGTACGTATACTGGTACGCATACTTAAGTACCCGGATTGAGTTTGTTTTCAGTTCACAAACTTCAGCAGAAATTCATGGGATGTAAACTTCCGAAGTGTGTGTATGGGTACGCGAACTTAGCTTCCGGACATCCTGAGCAGCAAAGAACGCATATCTTCGTTCAAGGATTTTGGACTTACACAAGTATGATTTATCACACAATGTTTATATCCATTCATGGTTATATATTCTAAACTCTCATTTCAATCATTGAAACATTCTTATAGGATGTTAAATAGAGGTTATTCACACACTATTCTTCATCAAAGCGATTTTCAAGATATTGAAATAACCAACATGACTTTCGTCACTTGTAAAGATGAACTTGGTCAAAGCGAAAGCTTACCAACACATATTTCGAGAAATAGATAAGCGAGATAAACTCGGCTCGAAATAGAAAATGTGTATAATCGAAGTCTATATAGCAATACGACTTTTGCCTAAAGATAGGAGATAGCGTAGATAGACTTTTAAGTGATAGATAAGTTCAAGTCTCCGCATACTTTTTAGTCGATGAAGATCCACCAGTTCCTTTATTAGTTCTTCTTCTTTGCATGATGAACGTCGTGGAGTCTAGATCTCAACTACACTTTTTATCCTAGTCCGAGACTTATCTATAAGTAGACTAGAAATTAACTAAACTTGACAAACAAGCTTGAGATAGCAACGCTTGCGAGTTCGACCGAGCAGTGCTCTAACAGTATTATGTACAAGTATATTTATTGAGTTTACATCATACGAAGTAGTAGAATCCCAGCCCTAGATTCATATCTCCTTGGTAACGAAAATCAAAGTTTATTAGTTTTTCTTTTATTTGTCTTAAACCAAATCTTTAAAAGAATCTGAGCAACGAATCCCTTTCCCTACCACTATTAAACTACATCATTATGCACTTGATTCCCTTAGACAACGTCCTTTACATCATAAAAGTTACTTAAACCTTAGTGAATACTTTTGATAACAATCTTCCCTAACACACAAGCCTATTTGATTTCTCTTTTGATATGTTTCAATCTAGGTTTGGAAATATGTTTGTTGTATACAAATCCAACAAACCTCACGAGTCCAGAACACTTACACTCAGTAAGATGAGAAGTATGGATTACTAACCACCTCTCAAGAACAATCCAAACAAATCAAAGAAGAGTTTAGATATGTAATGACTCGTCCCTCCACCGATATTTTCCCCACTTAGCCACTGTGGTCATCTGGCAGTGTGAGGTTTTCAATGGGCCTCGCTGCGCCCAGGCACGTTCAACTGCAGTGTTTTATGCCAACTCTGGAGCCAATTATGCTGAAAAGGCCTCGGTGATAGGAAAGGACAAACCATTACTTATATTTTATTTCATCGGCGAACCACTGCCGAAATCGGGGTATTACAATACCACCACCTTAAATTGGAGTCGTCCTCGGCTCCTGATTATATTTTCGAGCCCAGATCTCCAACGTTTCATGCCCCTCATGAGAGAAGCACCTGGACTAACACCGTCCAGCGTACCTTCCCACCCTCGACAGATGACCTGTCATCCGATCTAATACCATTTGTATTGACTCGTACCTCCACCGATATTGTCACCACTTAGCCATTGCGGTCATCTGGCAGTGTGGGGTTTTTAACGGGCATCGCTGCGGTAATCCAGCTGAAACTTCCCGTATGGTCACCCATCCTTAGATTACTCCCGCACGAGCATGCTTAACTGCAGATTTTTCTGCCAACTCTGGAGTCAATTGTGCTGAAAAGGCCTTGGTGATAGGAAAGGACAAACCATTACTTATATTCCATTCCATCGTCGAACCACTGCCGAAATCGGGGTATTACAAGATATCTATCTCGAGGAATCACATGAATATGGGAAGAAGAAAACTTTGAGATTTCTATCTGTCTCGTTCTTGATCCAAGATTACGAAAACCTCAAAGATCAATAAGAACAAGATCCAGATTCAAGCACTATCGAGTAAAAGATATTCTTATCGGGCTTCACGAATCCCTGAGTGAAGACTCTAAAGTCGTAACTCAAATATGTATCTTAGAGGAAACAGTGAGATTAGTTCTCAAACCGCACAACCACACCATATTAGTCCTGCAAGACTGGATATCGATTCTCCTATTTGTTTCATCTTCAGCCATGCACATATTAAAATCTCGCTATGCATTCCTAATGATCAATGTCTCCAAGAAAGATTCTCCTGAGAATATAATGTCATTTCTCATCACAGCTAGACTCAGCGTTGAGGCTGAGTCTACTGGAGGAGGTAGCAAAATGTGATGGTCATATCTAGACCGGTGTCACCAGTAGTTGTTGTTGTAGTGGTGATGGCCGAAGTAGAAAGACAAGCAGCGGTGATGGACGAAGCAATTTAGATGTTAGTGGCTTTTCATTTGACCTGCAAACTTCAGAACTCTGTTGTTTGTTGGGATGTTTTGTTCTGACCTTTCTTGTGAAAATGGTTGTAACTTAGAGCATTGGCATTTCGCTTTTGCATATATTGGTGTATTATTCTTGTTTGTGTTGTATTTTTTCTTTGCACTCCCTGCTTCTTTGTTTGTAACTTCTTTATTTTTTAATTTACCGATCAAAAAAAAAAAAACTTAGTTTCTATCGATTCGGGAGGGATAACAAATAGCCTCTTTTTAGGGTCATAAAATGGCAATGACTGAATGTAACCCATATTTTGAATAACACAAACTTTGCTTTAAAGATAAACCTAACTAGGGGAAAATAAACTAAACAAAATAAACTCCCAACAATAATACCTCCCTCCTACGTGACGTGGCGGCACTGTATAACTACTACCTTACCTCCTCTAGTAGACTTAGCCTTAAGGTAAAGCTTCCCCTTTACAGGCTAGAAACAAACTTTCCCGTTGCATTCCTCCTCTAGTAGACTCACCAACAATAATACCTTTAGTTTATTTTATTCTTAGGGGAAAATAAACACCCAATGTTGTGTTTAAAACGAAATATAGTCTGCCTCGTGCTCTCATTGACAAAATAGTTTAACCTACTTTTGTGTTTCTTCTTGGAATAGGAAAACGAGTGCTCCTGTGAAACAACATGATGCTGAAATCAATACTGGCTATGTTATAAATGGTTGCATTTTTTCGAAGATGCAACTCTCATCAACAAAATCTTTGATTGTGGTAAAGGCTAAACCGTCATCCTCAATCATTAAGAAGAGATCTCTTTCCTGTACAGGCCGTCGTGACACTTTTATCAGACTAGTTCGTGATAGAAGGGCTCAGGAAACCTTTTTGATAGTGCTATCGCGAGCTAAGAAGCTCATTCTTCATATCTCGTTTGTGAAACCATACATACTGCCAGTATTAGAAGACTACTCATTGGGTACCGATGGAGAACGAATGCTTCCTAGGTTAATGAAGAATTACAAATATTTTGGTTATCTTTGCAATTTTAGTTTTAGAATTTTTAATAGGACTCATCGCGTTGTGCTCTTTTCCTTAGTCAAGGTTTTATCCCTTTGATTATGCATTTTCCTTGTCAAGGTATTTAACGAGGCAACATATGCGTGTCCAACACTTCCCGGTGGTTTTATCATTTATATTTCTTGTAACATCTTTAATTTGGCAGCTATCGTAGATAGCTATACTCCTATTGTAATGTTGACTCACTTTGGGTCTTAGTTTTTAATGAAATACCTTATTCACAAACAAAGAAAAAATAGTCTGCCGCGTGCTTTGCTCACTTCAAGTATTTTACCACATTTTAAATATAGAAGTAGAGAATCCAGAGTTTAGCATCCGAGGAATTTCTTTTTTAGCCCCCGAACATAAAACTCGATTAAAGCTGTTGATGCAGTGCCTCAAGGATAATTGGCAAAAATATAATCCTTCGACGCATTTATCTTTGGACGTGCCTTCATCAAACCGCAAAATAGGCAAACTTTGAGCAACCTATAATATTTAATAGTGACAACATATTTTCGATTATTTGGTAAAGGAAAAGCTATTGCTTGTGGTATGGGTTGATTGATATTGATGTGAGTTTTGGTTCGAGCAAATTTCCCCTAAGAAGTAGCTTCATATCCCCGGATTGGGCGCGTCTTACCCAATTGTGAAACAAATTCAAAAACAAACATAGCAGATAGATTTTCAACCGGAAGGCCATGGATATGTAACCCAAATTCAACCGTCTCAAACTTGTAATCCGATGGAAGTTTCTCAGGCAAACATCTTTCTAAAGCGTAACGTTCATCTTTAATGATCCATGGGGTACCATCTAAAATCATTACCGAGTCTGCCTGAGATTCAAATTTGATCTGAGACATAATATGGATGATTAGTTTTCCAGAATTTTTGTGATATTTCTCTCTCAGTATTAATCTGATGAGCTTTTGCTTTGATGACTTTGAGGACAAGGCAATTCTGATGATTAAGTTTTGATCCCGGGAAATTTGTATTGAGGTTAATAGTTGATGAAGATTTTTCCTGTGATAAAAGGTTGGAGAAATGTTGCACGAGATCATTTTCAGCATTAAGATGATCGGAGTTCATTTTGGCAGTAAGAGAAATAAGCAGGGGAGTAGAATCCAAAGTTGGCGATATTAAAGGTTTGAATAAACCGATCAGAAAGAAGAAATAACTTACAGTTAAAACTGTAAAAAGGCGGTTATTTAGGCAGTTATTGGAAGTTAATTAATCAAGACAAGATATAGAAGAACTCATGGAGTGAGTGGAGGGGGGATAATGGTATCAACACTGATTTCCTTCCGGGGAAACCAGGTTAAGTGGAAGAAGTAGAGGGACTTGAAAATTTCAGAGAACTTTGGAGAAGACTTGGAAAACCTAGGAATTTAGAAATGATTGGTAATGATTAAATGATTAGGAATTGGTGGGATGAGTAAGCATTAGTGAAGGAAATCAAGGAGAATAATGATTGGGATTGATTAAGTCATTAAGGAATCAACAAGAACGATGAAGAAATTCTAGGAAAACTCGAAAGTTGCAGAGAGGAGATAGGTGCGGACAAGGGGAAAAACGCGTAGCCATAGGAATTTAATTATACCGGTCTACAGGATACTGGGGGTACTGACAAAAATTAACAAACCTAGGGTTCCATCCGATCTTTTATTTTTATGAGCCTTGATTGATAATCCCGTTGAAAAAAGAAACAGTAGAAACCATTTTTCAGAAGACGAGCAGGAACATCAAAAAAAAATCCAGAAAAATAAAGATCCAACACAAGAAAATTATGTTTCGGAAGTGAATCAAGTATAAAACAAAGCCATAAAAACCACCAAAAAAAACCCAAAATAGATGGAGTAGCATCAATTCATATCAAGGACAAAATTTCCAAACAAAACCTCCCATGAAGTCGAATCTCAAAACAAAATTTTCTCCGCCAGCAGATTTACTAATTATTGCATGTTCCAGGTACACCTTCCCTCTCTCGATTTTCAAAGCTGAAGTAAACTCCTACTCCTCCCTTGCGGTTTTCAAAGGTAACTGATAATCCTAGTTCTCTCTTTGAATTTTCAAAGCCAGCTGAAATAAAGATGATGAAGCAAAGTAAATGCAGAGTATCTTGATAAATAAATAAGAAGATGATACAAAAAAAAAAAAAGATGCACTGACAAGTTTAATTCTATAAGCCTGAGTATCAGAAGTGTATCTTGATAAATAAATAAGATGATAAAAAAAAGAAGAAGATGCAGCCGAGTATCAGAAGTTATAATGAAGTGATAGCTTACCTCTATTATAGAAACTAGCGGAACAAGGTAGGACCCAGCGAAGTTGAGAAGGTGAAGGCTTCAACTCATTATGTATAATTTCCAGCTTTTCATTTACCTCTTCAAGGGATTCTTCCACAGTCTCCAATTTGTCATGCATTTTTGTTAGTATTTCATCAGGCGATGCAGCCGAATTAGCAAGCACCGTCTCCATGTTAACGATCTTTCCCTCAAGTCCTGCAACCGACACTTCGAGAATCTCCATCTTTGACTGAATATTAGTCAGTTTTTCATCGGGAGATGCTGCTGAATTGGTGACCAGAGTCTCCATATTTCCCTGTTTTTCATTTACTCCTTGAAGTGATGCTGCTATATCACGGAGCACCGTCTCCATGTTAACGATCTTTCCCTCAAGTCCTGCGAGCGACACTTCAACACTCTCCATCTTTGACTGAATATTAGTCAGTTTTTCATCAGGAGATGCTGCTGAATTGGTGAGCAGAGTCTCCATATTTGCCAGGTTGTCCTTAAGTACTGCGACAGAAGCTTTGACACTCTCTATATTTCCCTGTTTCTCACTTACTCCTTGAAGTGATGCTGCTATATCATTGAGCGCTTTCTGTACAATTTGCAGCTTTCCATTGAGTTCATTCAATGATGATTTCAAAGTTTCTTCCTTGCACTGCTGTTTACTTATTTCTTCAACTGACTCTGCCACAGCAGCAAGCTTCTTGATCGCATTAACAACCTCTTCATAAACCATGTCTATGCTAGTTCCAAAGAGATCAAACACAAACTTGGCAGCCATTATTGATGACATTAAAAGCATCAAAAGTGTCAACAACTTCCCAAGACGTGTTTGACGCGATGTAACCTCATCCAGCTTTTCGATGATACCACAAAACCTAGCATACACCTTACCCAAACTAGAAGTTTTTTCATCATCTGGATATGGTCCTTCATGAACCTGCATAATACACATGTAAGAAAGGGATGGGTGAGTGTGCAGGGGAAGACATGTCAACAGTTCAATCAGTTTAGGTAAACAGCTATAAGTGCAGTATGAGCGCATCCTATTTTATTCAATCCACAGTTAAATCAAGGGTTGGGACGTTAGGTAAATAGCAAAAAATGCAGTATGAGCACATCCCATTTCATCCAACATGTCAACCAGTGACAACTACAATAGACACCACCTTGTAACCAGTACTGAGAAAATCAACAAAAGAACCAGAATTGAAAAAATCAACAAAAGAATCAAAAAAATGTGACAGGAAATAGTTACTTCACCTGCTGTTGATATATGATAAGAGCATTAGAAACTTCTCTTTTAACAATTCCTGCACCTTGGGATTGAGGAAGATTTCCTGTAGAAGAGGTTGATATGAGTCTGTAACTAGAGAAGGGTTTGGAAACCCTAGGAACTTCTCTTTTATCAATTCCTGCACCTTGGGATTGAGGAAGATTTCCTGTAGAAGAGGTTGATATGAGTCTGTAACTAGAGAAGGGTTTGGAAACCCTAACAAATTTGATAGGGGAAATTACAGATCTCCATTGGATCTTCTTAGGTAAAATTGATGTAATCATTTTATTGATAAATCTTAATCTTGCAGGAAACCCAAAAAAAAACTAGTGAAGAGGTATAGAAAACCGGGAAAGTAGAGAAACCAGATGAATAGGGAAGTGGTTTTGAGGGTGTAGTTTCATTTCTAAGCTGAAGAACGTTTTGTTTTAGAAGCTTTTTCACATTACCCCCCAAACAAAGTGATATTTAGGGGCTACTACCTACAAAACCACTGAGGTTCCAGTCACACTTCCATATAAAATGATATTTTAATAGTCTAGACACGTTAACTACCACACACACACAAACAGAGAAACTTCAAGACCAATTGACCTAAACTAAATTTGGGATGTTTCAAAACCAATTCACCTAATCTTGTATGTATGGATAAAGGGAAAGTACGTCCAAACTTCAAAGTTCAAACAATAAAAAACCATGCATGGATAGGAAAATTCACGGGACAAAATGAATGCTGGGAAGAAATAACTACCTTGTCCAATAATCTTTTGATCTCGATGAGACGACGAGCCAAGACAGGATGCTCACGAACAAAAATTCCACTGTGACTTGAGAAGAAGATTGAAGGAAATATCTGAACAACACAAGTCGTTTCACCATGTAAACAACAAGTTTAAAACTAACATCTCATACCACCAATTAAACCTTTGGGCATAATTGAAAAGTTGTCACCATCATCAAACATGATTCATTTCAAACTTCACTTTTATGAATTACCTTTGGGTTAATTTATACTTGTAACATCTGAAATAAATCATCGATTTAAAAAAAAAAAACATCTCAAATAAATCATAAGCAAACCTTTCTTTAACTGAAAGCTGATGAAGAATTCTCTAATGGATATAGCATATCTGGTCCATGAGCAATAACCGACCTTAAATCTTTCTTAACCGAAACGATGAAGAATTCTTTGAATTGACATAGAAGATGGTCCATGAGCAATAATTGACCTCGATGTTCTTCCATCATCATCCTTTTGCTATTTTATTACCATATAAAGAAGTAAAAGTCGATTATACCCAAACCTGAGTTGTTGTAAACAGAAGAAAATACTTGACAACCACATGTAACCAACATCTCAATACATGAATCCTTTACAACTACTTCAATACCCTTTCTACTGATCTGTTTATCCCTTTAAAAACATGTAGGAAGAATTGAAAATACACATCTATGCAACAGAAAAAACCAACCCAAAACTGCCACCATAAAACGCGTGTTGTAGGATAAATAATAACTAGGTGAAATAGAAGTAGAATGTTGAAATTTGAGTTGCATAATCATCGTGGAATAAACTTAAATATGATTAAAAAGATAACGTTATGCTGAAACAGATCCAATCCTAGTATTATCAAACTCTTCAAACATGTAAACCAAGTATTATCATTTCATAAACAACAATATAACTCCATACTTGATATGCAGGTTCAACACTAGCATGAACTTCTACTTCTATTTCCTCAAACTATAATTGAGGGATAAAACTGATTCACTTCAGATTATAGGAGGTTAGAAGAGAGTCTTTGTCATGCTTGTCTCACTAACCTTTTCATCATGAGTTGAATAGACACCTCATGGCTACATGAAACAAATCCTACTTATCTTTACCTTATCTAGCATTAACCTTAAGAAAAATTAGTCTCTAGTGTATGATTAAACCATAACATACCCTAATACGGATTACTACTAACCAACTTAATTTAATCAGATAACTTATACCAACGGAGATTTGTTGCAGAAACAATAAAAAGCTAAACATTCCTTGCCTTCAGGTTTACACTCTGTAATTTCATATGATTTCCTAAATCCATTTTCAGAGCTATTGAATTGGTAGAACAGAGAGAATAGACGATAATTCTTATCTAATAGTTGAGATTTGTCTAATTACAGAGGAATGAATAAATTTTTTTAATCAATCCCGGTTGAAGGATGGGCATCTTATTTGAGTTGTGAGACTGTTGTTATGTCTAGCAGGTATGGTGGAGATCTCATGTTTCTTAGAACAGCATTAACTATATCCATTTGATCGGTATAGGCACCTGAATATAACCCTCCACTGACTGGCACAGTTTCACGATAACAATTCTTTGTAGCTGGAGTAGAACTCGTTTTGTTGGACTGCAACTGGAGCAAAAATACCAAAATCAATCAATTATTTCTACTACCTTTCTCAACTGTGAAGATATGCATCTCATTTTCCAGACCCACTTTCAGGTTGTCAACATGATGCAACTCCTAGCCAGATATATTTTGTAGCCCATATTGGCTGTTAGGTGTGCACATTCCTAAAGTAAAAAACTGGTTGATGGTCCCCTACCGACATATTGAGGTCTAATGAAGACTCAATTTGAAACATATCTACAAAAAAATCATAAATACTGGAGTTTATTCTGTTGGGATCCATGGACAAAAATAATAGCCTGTACAACAGGTGGCTAACGTGTATAAAATCTAAGTCAATATGGGAAGAAGGCAGGAGAACTGCACGGACAAATAAAAGTTTGTTGATGAATAACATTTACCAGAATCTCTTTCTTAGAAGCTGTGATAGACTGTGAGACACTGTTTTAACACCACTTCTTTAAAATCAGCTGATAAATGATATGAATGCCACTCTTCAACAGCGCTATACCATTACCTCGATTGCAGATGAATAATACTAGAAAATCATCAATGCTTTTTTAGGGACCTAGTCAGTAGGTCAGTATTCCTGTGTGGTTTCAGAGTGGTTTCAGAGTACTAGTGCAAACTGCAGTAGTTGTTTTAAGCTAGATACATCACTACATGGGAAAAAACTTATTTTCTGCCCATTTACTCCTCTCAAGAAGACAACAAAAGCATTGAAACTAGTAAACCCTAAACAAAACCCAATAATGGATGAGAGAGAGAGAGAGAGAGACTTACTCATAGGACAAAGCAGACGAAACTAGAAACTAGAAACAATGCAGGAGTTCTGTTAAATAAACAAAGCAATTTCCCAATGGACAACCTAGAGTTCTTGTGGGACTTGATTTTCTAGTTTAATTTCATTCTTAAGCGCAACTATTCAGAAAAAAAAAAAAAAAAAGAATATGAGATTAGCTGTACAAGAAGAGTTACTAGACTGTCACATACGGACACTTCAAACCAGAATGTGCAAGTGAGTTCAGCCTGTGCAACAACCAAACTCGTCTCAATTAAGCATACAAGATCAATACATAATGAAACATAGACAAATATTTGGCAAGGAGCGAAAAGAAAATTTGAGTTTTACTTTTACCTCAGGCAGATGAACTATTTAGACACAGAAATCCGAGCCCAGATAAATGACCAGTAAGCGTCTGACACCTAGGTAGACGCTTTGAAACAGAAAACACTTGGCTCTATTCAATGGTCTTACTCGTAGAAAATCAAAACCATATAAGCTGCTTCATGGATTTGTGGTTCTTCCCATTTCTGCCAATCAGGAATCCATTTCAGTAATATACTTCTGTTACAACACTCAATTCCTACCAATTTTACTGGACTTCATAATTCAATATGCAAACCATCAAACTTCTGACACAGTCTAAGCAAAATCAAATAATAAAAAGAATATAACAATCTTGTTCTATTTCTAAGTATACGGATTTGTGAACATGTGAGAAAATTATGCATGGCATACAAGATTTATGTTCAAAGAGTGCAAACCAAGATCAAAAGGAGCACAGATAGGGGATTTACTGAGACATTGTACGCTTGGCACCATCCATGTAGTGTTGCAACAGTCATTGGACCCACACCGCTGAGAACTGGAGTTACCCATACAGCTACTTTACATAACAGTGAGCAGGAGAAATGGCTTGAAAAATAACAGTGACTTTTGTTCTATCAATGTTATCGTCTACATATTTTGCCCACGTTCTTAGTCCTTTCTCATATGCAGCTAAAAGATCCATCTGATTCAATATAATCCAGACTACATTCAAACACGAACATATTAAAATTTCAAATTGACTAGTAATGTCACAGTGATGATAGTAATGCCGGAACTCGACTACATCCTAATCTACTTATAAAGGAAAAACAAAACAACCCCGTTGATCAAATAATCCATACCCTTGAAGTCCTCCAGCATGAATCCACCAATGTCCTGAATTAAACACTAAAACATCTGCCCCTTTCCAAGCTTCAGCATTACTCGAAATATCATCAAATAAAGTATATGCTTCCCTTGCTGCCTTAAAAAATAACAATGTCACTCCATAATCCTACAGCACACAATTAAGTATAATAATTAGCCTTAACACTTTCTCTTAATTAAAAAATATGTTTTAAGGTAATAATCAGGACTGCTAATTACCAAGTACCCGAAAGTTAAAAGAGGATTAACTTGTGTTTGAGTTTCCAAACAAAGTAAGGTAGGGAAACACAAACCTATTCGGTTGGATTCTTGTACAATTAGGAATTAAACACTACCTCTAAAGTTTTCTCGCTATCAGAGTTATTCACGTCCTCTTCCACATCTTCATTTATGAAGTCCGCTTCTGAAAGAGATCTAGCTTTTGTATTTGCAACACCTCTTTCTTCGCTTCAGGATCCCTATCCTCATCATCTGAGCAATGAAGTGAAGTAAAACCATAAGGGCAATTCAAAGATCAATGCTTGCTCGATACTATCACTACCGTACATCAAGAAATTAGTAAAACAAAAAATTTCACTCAACCCTCTGTAATCAGACAAATCTCAACTATTAGAAAAGAATTATCGTCTATTCTCTCTGTTCTACCGACTCAATATTCTGAAATGGATTTAGTAAATCATTTGATTCTTTATCTCTGCTATCAGGTAAGGAATATAGTCTATTCTCTCTGTTTTAAAGATTCAATAATTCTGAAACGGATCTATCAAATCATATGATTCTTTTAAAAAAACTTCGTTCAATCCTCTGTAATTAGACTCTCTGTTCTACAGATTCAATAACTCTGAAATGGATTTAGTAAAAATCATATGATTCCTTCCAAGAAACTATCTTCTGAATCTATCTTTATTCAATTCAACACAACCTCTATATTCTCCCTTTGAAAAATAAAATTTCCAGAAAGTATCTACCTCAATGTAATCAATATTAACAGGGACTAATATAAGGATGTCTCTATTCGAAAAATTAAATCTCTATTCGAAAAATTAAATTAAATTAATCCAAGATTGTATTTGAGAAAGGATTGATTCAATATATTATTACTAATTTGACCAAAGAAGAAGAAGAACATAAAGATTTATCTTGGAAGAAAAAATAAGTAATTTGTTCTACCACAAAGAAAATTGAACCAGTCGAGAAATATTTAAGTGTTGCAATAGAAATTGAAAACAAAGAACGTAAAAACACCGAACTGGCAACCGGATCTTGATTCAATTTTGTTTCGATGTAGAACAGAGAGAGAGAAATAAGAACAGAGAAAGAGGCAGAAAAGAAGTGAGGGAGAAAAATAGTAAAAAGGAAAAGAATAACAGAGATAAATAGAGCAGTTATTTTCTTCTGAGCATTTTTGGCAATAATACCTATGCTATTCTGTGTCCTCCTATTCGCCCTACTCTGCACCCAATCCTACGTGGTTAGCTGAATTGTCAAATATCACGTGGATAGTACATTTTCTCTTTCTTCCGTGTATTTTCCAACTCTCATTTCTCTTCTTTCTTCCATGAAAACAAATCTTCCCATATTGAAAATCATTACATCTGATCTATCTCTCTTATAATCCTAATTGAAATTGTTGCAAAGACCAAATTGAATGAATTGAAAACACTAAGTAAACTCCATAACACTTTTAGTTCATGGTGTTACTGGTTCAGATTTTGGATCTATACTTCAAATCTGTAATACTATTTGATAAACGAATGCAAAGAAATATCTAAAAAAGATTTCTTTTTTTTCATAACAGCAACAGAGATTTGTATAGATATTTTTTCAAAAAGAAAAAAGAAGGAAGATGGAGAAAACTTAGACTAAGAAGTTTTGTAAAGAAAAAAGAGAAAATGGAAATGCTCTTCTCCGCCCCCAATTAATAAAACTCTCCCTCATCTTCTTCTTCTTTTCTCTTTATTCTCTGAAACAGATTCTTCCCAAGTTTGAAGAAATATAAAAATCCTATCTCTTAGTCACTATAATTCCCAATTAAATCAAAAGAGCAATCAAATTTGAAAAGTCATAGCCTAAGATTCCAAGAACACTTGGCTTACTCTTTTTTTCAGAACCGAATTTTAATTTCCAGAACTTGTTTGTGTTTTCTGTTTCTGCACAGGACTTTGTCTTAAGGAACAAAAACATGGGTTTTTTTAATCACTGATTTAAATTTTTTAACAAATTAAGTTTTAAATACTGATTAGAAACATGGGTTTGATGTGAAAGATGAAATTAAAGGTGGGGTTTAGAACATTTCATGGTATAAACAGTTAGAAATCCATGAGATTTAATAATTTCTTTTCATATTGCCTTCTAAATAAGGAACGGTGATTTTAATGGAATTTCACCATATCTATCCATTAATGTGCAGTTAACCTCAACACACCGAACACTTCATGTTAAGTTAAATTTTGATCGCAGACATTAAGGATGAACTGATGAAGATGGAGAAGAAAAGATGGACACTTGAAAGTAGATAGAGAATTGGTTGGTTCTTTTGTTAACAGCTAAGCTAACACGTCACATTGGGCGCAAAATGGGGCGTTATTGAGGGCGCCGTGTAGCATTGCCGTATTCTAGGTTATCCTATAATCTTCTTGATTATCCCGAAAGCTAGGTTGATTAAATCAAGCCCATGGATCGCCTGATTCTTAAATATCTCATCAAAGTGATTTGACAAGGCTCCAGTCCACCATGGATGTCAGTGGGTCACATGAAATCATGTTTTTAACACGGTGAGTCACTGGTAATGACTTTTTTTTTTTTTTTTTTTTTTTATCCATCTCCTTTTGGGTTGCACGGACACGGACTCGGCGACACGGACACGACACGACGCTGACGCGGACACGATTCCATCCATAAAAAATCAGGACGCGAACGCGTATATATATATATATCAACAACCTAAACACCCAATCACATCTCTCACACCACGTCGAGAGTTGCAAAACCCTCCCCTCTCATTGGCCGGTGAACAAAACCCTCGCTCCTGATTGGCCGAAATCAAAGTTAGTCCTCTTACATTTCGTGGCCGTCAATTTTTAATAGAATATGAAATCTGGACCTTCGGATTAGAGGCAAAATCTACAAATATCTTTTGTGAGGGCCCGGACGATTTTTTTTTTTGGGAAAAAAAACGAGAATTTCTATGTAAAAGTAAAATCAACATATATAAGTTTTTTTTACGAGATTTACATGCCAAAGCAAAAAATCTTAGAAGATCTTTAGGGTAATTCTTTTTAGGAAAATTCCAAGAATTTCCATAACAGAAGAAAAATCATAAGTTTTTATGGAACTTTTTTATCGGTAATTAATGGAGTAATCTATGATCGTTGTAGCATTTAAATAAATAAACGGAAATACTTTAAACATGGCAATTGATTTGTTTTTAAGTATTAAATTTTATTAATTTCCATATAAAAATATTTTCATTAATTTACATGTTTTGTTTTTATACGTAAAGTACTAAAAATAGATATTTAAAATCGAAATTTGTAACAAAAACGAAAAAAAAATATACGGAAAGATTTTTTTCCGTATTTTTTTAAATGCCGAGAATCCCACAAATAACGAAATAAAATCTATCCTTAAACATGTAAAGATGCGTAATATCTTTCAAGAAAAAATATGGACAATTTTTTTTATTTGAAGCATATATAGCAATAATTAAACATAACTATCCTAAAATATAAAAACTATACGAATTTATAGATATCGATCAAGCCGAAGGTATTATTTCCACGACAAAAGTATTATTTATGGAATTTTTGACGTCCGTATATATATATATGAACTATCAAGTATCCGAGGAAAAGCCAAATCCTGACGGTTTCCCAGTGGCTTCTCTTTTCTAGGATTTGTGTTGAATCTGTATTTTTTTCAGCTACAAAACGGTTTCTCTTTTGGTTTCTTAATTTGGTTTATATTTTTGTTTAGATATTTATAGGTTGTTTATATCGTTTAGTTTGTTTTTTATGATTTACTAGCCCTTAACCCGTGTCGTAACGGCACGGGCCATGATGTTGGTTCATTTTTAATATATCGTATAATTTGTGTCCCGAATACTTATCAACTCCTTATGATTTAATATGTGTTTGTCATAAAAATAGTTGGGATTTTCCTCACTTTTTTACTTTGTTTTTTCCTTTAATATTTTACCGCCGGAGATTTGCTCAAACGAAAGAAATATAATCTTAACTTCTAGACACTTTTTTATTTAGGTTCATTGCTTATAATGAGATAATGCTCTACATGAACATGGAAGTTTAAATATTTTTTTTGGAAATATGTCGTCAGCAGCGCTCATCTCAGTGAAATCAACTAATCAATATCGTCCATAAAAGTCTCCACATGCTCCTATTTCGCTCCCGCTGACTCATGTATCATGGTCATGTTGTCGATCCTCCAAATAGGCAGAGAATAGTATTTTTTTGCATCGAACGAATGATACAAACTATCCAATGTGACATGATTTTCCTGTAATTTTCCAACACCCATTAGATGACAATGTTTAAAATGTGTACCCATTACCTTTTTGAAGGGATTGTATATATGAGAACCTCTGCCGTTAAATCTTCAACAAAGTATTGTGCCCAACAATCCGTCTTAACGAAGGCTTTGGTAACTTCAAAAGTCTTGGACATTTTGTCACTTCAGTATGTTCATACCTTCACTTGGAATACAATCTGGCGACACATTACCTTATAAAGAACCTTGAACACATATTGTACTCCATGATCCTATTTCAAATTAATAGATTGTTAATAGATCCTTTACCAAAAGTTGACATATTCTACGTTGAATATTTATAAAAAAAAAATTATGGTATTGTGGATCGTTGCTTTCTAAGAATGTAGTTTTCAAAATTGACCTCTTCAAGTCCCACGACTTTCTAAGTTTATATATCTTGTTTGTTTTTAACATTTTAGTTATCCATATTATGTTTGTTACTAACTTTAAACTTGATGTCATCTTTTACTGTGAACTTTATGTGATTTCAGAATCGAAATAGGTATACCTCTTTCATTCGTATCAAGTAATCCGTTGTATATCCCAACAATTCTTCTACAACAATTCCTTTCTTTTGCCGTTTCCGGACCATCAATAGCCATTATTTTCAAACGCAATCTATCTAATTTATGTTGATGTTATGTATTTACAATGTTCATTTTTCTTAAATAAGTAGATTGTGGAAAAACTAAAAAAAAAAAAAAAAAAACATAAGTATTACATCGGGTCTAAGTTACTATATCCAAAATACTCCGGACACTGCTTCTGGTGCCTTGTTTCCTCAAATTCCTTGTTGCATTCTAAACATTATAGGCAACACCAATCATTTACGAAGTGAGCTATTTGCGCAAGTGTAGTCAATGTACCCCTTGCATGTAATAATAATAACAACACGTCAATTTTTTTCAAGGCATCCAATTGTAAATGGTATGAATCTAATGGATTTGAATTATACCTCAATCTTAGATATCACCTTCTTTTCACATAACATAGCAATTGAGGAAGGACAAATCTTGACCACTCTTTACATACAGGCGCAGTTAGCCAAACTATGTTTTTGCAATTGTCTTACGTGAAAATTATTATTAATCCATATTTTAGTCGCCTCCTATCGAAAACCGATCTAATTAGTCCTATAGAAAGTTAATCTTAAATTTTTGACCTTATCTCTTGACCAAATTATTGAAGTATTCTCAGTCATGTTCTGCGTGTGATCTACCCATCTGTGTCTACTCTACCTTCTAACCCAGTGAATAAACCTATACATATTGATCCGTAATTTGATATTGTTGATTTGTCATCAAGAGGTCACATGATTTGAGAATGTAAAATATAAAAAATATTCTATAAACATCGGAGGCAAAATTTAGAGTTTTTATGATGATTTTGATGAACAAACATAATTTTGAAAAAATATTTAGAATGCAAATACATTTTCCCTGTCAATAAGGTTTTATATCTGGAATTGAGTGAAAGTTGTTGTCTTTGTAGGTAGTTGTCGCGAAACAACTCGACATTGATGGTCTTTCAGGAAAAAGAATGTAATAGTACTTGAGAGAGCGATAATGTTCTCTTACACGGGTACACCAATTGCCTTCATATAATACGGATGATCGAACAGTCATGATCATATTGTATTATACGTTCCGGTATCATCCTCGAAATATTTGGTTTTTTTCCTTATCAATCGTGCTAAAAACAACCAATTACATCTTTCACAATACAATAAAACTCACTAATAAGCAAAAACTATTATTATACACTACTATTACCAACACCCGCACCACCATAAAACCATCCACCGCCACTATTTCTTCCACCAATAGTAATGTTACCTTCTCCACCATTCACAAACACTCGCCACCGCTTATACTAAACCTACTTACACTACACCATTAGAATTAATATAGTTTTTAGTAAATTTATGTATTTATGTCAGATTATTAAAGGGACATTTATAATAGAAATTTAATTAATCATTTATCTTTGCCAAGGACAAATCCTGACAACTATTTACATAAACAAATCGATAATAAATAATTTCACATGTTTTGATCTTGATTTGTGTCGTTCGTTTAGTTATTACATAACATGGCAATTGATTGCACCAATTTTTTAAAATGGACATATGTTTTATCGAGTTTATTTTAACATTAGAATGATCAACCACGTTTTATACTTTATAATATAACGTTACACATTTTGTGGAGTTACGAAATTAGCATAATATGTTTTATTCACCAATACCCGCCACCACCATAAAACCATATGAATCTTTTTTTTTTTTTTATCCACCACCACCTAGCGGAGCCAAGGGTTGACTAACCCGGCTCTAACCCTTAAATTTTTAATAACTTCATAAATTTTTTAGTTTATTTTATAAGTAGTACTTTGTCCATATATATTTATGGTTTAGTCCACCAAAGTTTACATGTTTCTTTTTTTTTTTTAAATAGGCCTCCTCAATGTCAATTTTTGACTCCACCACTGCCACTATCACTGTCGCCCATCCCATGTAGGTTGTTGGACGCAATTCTAATTTTCAATCACAAATGTCATGTATGAGGTTTAGATTGAACAAACTTTCGTCAATTGATTAGTTTCATTATTATTTTTTCCGTGTATATATGCTTTTTTTGTATTTCAATCAATTTTATTGCAATCATGAGGTTGGATACAGGTGAAAAATAGACTTTGTATCCCATTTTACGATAAAAGAACAAAAATAAATATAATTGTGCTTGGATCCGCCCTTAACCACCACTAATCTTTCGGCCTCCACCTCCTCTACTACTCATTGTCGCAGAAAATGTCTATTGATTCTATTTATCAAAATAACTTATTAATAGAAATAAATATTATAATTAATTGAGAAAATATTTATAATTAAAAAATGATTAGTCATTTATTATAAGCAATTAGTGAAACACTAATTAATAAAACACTTTATAATGAATAGATTATTTATTATGTGCAATTAGTGAAACACTAATTAATAAAGCAATTATGGTATTTAAGTTGAACAAACCACCAATGTTGATTTATCTTTTCTATCAATTCCAACCAAGGTGGAACACTGGTTAGAGGCCACTCTTATGACACAATAGGTCAAGAGTTCGAACCTCCCCGTTATAATTTTTGAAATTTCATATCTTGACTTGAGTATTCATTTTTCATTCATAATATTGAAATTAATGCCACGTGTGCGAGTTGTAGGGGGTGGTCAGGAGAACCACATCCCTTGATTTATCTTTCCCACGGACAAATCCTGACCACCACTCAGACAGGCAAACTTAGCCTAGCTTTGTTTTGTATTCTTGATGTTTTAATTACAGTCAAAGGAGTAATATGAAGATTGTATTGCGATTGATGATTTATGTTTGTTTTGATTTTGTAGGTGAGAAAAAGTAATTCGAAGATTCGTGGTTTGCATTAATAATAGTCGCTAATCAGCATCTTCGTTGATTTGTAAGTTTAACCATTTTTTCTGATTTGTGTGTAATGTATGTTTTAATATGTAATTGGTAAATTAAAAAATATCTGGCAAAAAAACGAAATTTTTTTTTTTTTTTTGGGAGAAATCCGATAATTTCCATATTAAAAATAAATCAACGTAAATAAATTTTCATGATATTTTATTATTGGTAGTTTACTTTTGAATATATTTTTGTAAACGAAATATGAGCAATATATATATATATACGGAGGTATTTCTCAAAATTATTTTATAAAGTTATTTTGATGTTTTATCAGGAAATATTTGAGACGATCTTATTAATTTCCGTATTCGAAGAAAATTACTTGCCCTATTTAGAGATACCAAAATCTTTTGAGATATTCTGATTCAGAATTTCCATGTATGGAATTATAATTAAGGATATATGATCCTACGAAAATATTTTTTTCAATGTTGTTGAGACTAAAGATAGATTTTATTTTTGCCATTCCAATTGGATATATTTTTGCTAACAAATCTAGGAACTGTTAGAAACAAAATTGTCCATATATATATTTAGATTGACGCCAAATATAGTGGTTGATTCGCTGGCCTATTTTTCCAAATTTAGTGAAAAAATTTAAGAAATATCTTAGTAACCAAGTTACGGAGCTATATATATAAACAATACTTGGTTTGTGCTCGATTTGTTTGTATCTTCTCCCTGGAAATATCATAACCCTAACACGTATTAACTTTTTTCTGATTTTGTAGGTTATTTTGGGAAACTAATCTAAGATTTCCAAGCTAACGCAAATACTTACCACTCCTACTAAATATGGATTCTCATTCGCGATTGAAGATCCTATACCAAAAATATCTAACTCCAGGGATGTACTTTCTCTCTTCTTGAGTTTTACGTAAGGTTTGATGTTTTTCTTCTTGGGTTGAACAAAAACCAATTGAGTTTGCTAATGCATTATATGGGTTTCGTTTTGATTTTTTTCTAATTTGATGTTTAGATTTTCTGTCTGCACAGTATGCATACCCACAATGATGAATCTACTCCCAACTTCGATCCACAACAAGGTAACAATGTTTTCTTCTTCTTATTTGTGTAGTTACGATTCTAGGGTTTGTTAGTTTAACGTGTTTTTCGGATTTTTTTGGGTTTACTTATCACTTTTTTTATTGTTATTTTTCATTGATTTTTGTTGTGATTTGACGTTGTAGGTGTGAACAGATGTGTGGCATCTTCTTAGGCGTGATATTATGAACGGAAATGGTTTGAAGCTACATCAACTTGCACCCATAAATTTAATATTGGATGGTTGATGAGTCATAGTATGTTCCCTTTCCAAGAGTAAAATCTTAGTAATAAAAAAAAATAGTAAAATCTTAGAACGACGGGTTCATGTATATATGCTACGATAACACAAAATTCTTGGTTAAAAAATTGGTTGGTTCCTCACACTGGCATATGTTAAAATTGATTTTTAGGTTCACGAATGTGATGAATAATGTTTTTTCAAATATGATAATAAAGAATGTTCATATGGCAAGTGATCTTTTTGTTTGTTACTAAAGCTTTTCTTTTTTTTTTTTTTTTTTTTTGCAGTTTTCACAACCTCCCCAAGTTCCCTGTTTGGGAGTTGGGATAAAGTTCATTCCCTTGCTTATTGAATACGTTTCCTATTTATAGATACCAAGATCTTTTGAGATCTTCTTATTTAAATTTCCATATAACATCTAAAAGTAAATTTTAGATGTTTTTTCCATTCCAGTTCAATATATTTTAGCTAACAAATCTAGGAAACGGTGGAAGAATTATTCATCTATATTTAGATTAAGACTAGGGAAAGTTCGGTGTATTTTCAGAAATAAATCTGAGAGAAGTTGATCATTGTCAAGTTATGAATGCCTCAAAGAAAAAAATTGTCAAGTTATGCCGAATTTGGATCAGGGAAATTTCATGGCAACCAAGCTTCCAAGGTATATATAAAATACAAGGCTGCTGGATTTCACATTCAGTTACAGTCGCATATAGAATGCCAAGCTATCTAATTCGCACATTGAATGCATGGGTGGTGAGGAAAATCAGAAAACAATAGAAATCCGTGGACAAGGTTTGTAAGCCTGACCAAATTACCGATATATTACCAAATTATTTTTTTGTAAATGATTCTTTGTCTATTTTTAATTGAATATGTACGGTTGGTGTTACATTCATTCGGGATACAATAAGTTGGCAACTTTGCATTAATTTTTTTGCTTTTTTATGAAAGGGAAATCTTTGTTTTCTTCTCGTAAAATTACACCAACCTGAGAAGATTTTTAAATTAAAACAAAATGGGATCCTAATCTGATTTCATCAAGTGTGGATATGAGATGGATTTTTGGAGACCTTCTATTGATTTTTTTGGTGTACATCCAGGAAACCTAAAACTTCTGTTTCAGATTTTCTAACCAGATATTTCTTAGGGTTTAGTCCAAATTTTAGTTTTGTCCGTTCTATTTTGTTTTTTTCTTTCGTAGATACTCTTAGTTAATTGTGCATGTTCTAATTTTTCTCTATTTTATTTTGATTTTGTAAAGGTAGGTTTGTTGTATTTGAGATGAGAACACGGAGAAGAACTAGGACAGGTTGTGTTGTTAAACATGGAAGAATTATTATTTTGGTTGAATATTACCGCCATGAATAGGTTTGTGATGTAGATGGTACTTTGTGACTCGATGTGGATATGGAGAAGGGGATCTTTGAATAGACCGTGGTGCTGCTCAAGATGTTAAGAATCTGTGATGGAGAAAGTTCAGACGTGAGATGGGGTTTGGTGGTAGAAATCTATGTTTGCCACATGGATTCCAAGACATGGGTTTGAAGTAATATGCAATTTGCTGGAATTGTCCACTAATGTGAGTAGATGCATGTTCTTCTTTTTTAGTTTAATCTTTAATGTATTTTTTTTCTTAAAAGCATAAGTTAGATTACTTTTTATTTATTTTTTGATCGATCAAAAAGAATAGATTATAGGGCACACAAGCCGTGTGCAAGCAGAAACAATAAAGATGAGAACAACCCCAAAGGAAACAACTAGCACAAGGCTAGAACTAGAACTAAATATTGACAAATTCTAAGTTAGATTACTTTGTTATATTGTTTTTATTGGATGCTAACTAATAATGTGCAGGAAACAAATTTGTGGCGATGATGCATCATTGCAACAAGCTTTCAATCAAATGAGAAAAAAGCACGAACACCTAAGTTTGTCAATGTTGATGACTTTTGTTTCATACTTTACCATTTGTTCCAAAGATTGCAATGACCTAATATACACGAGATACAATGTACTAATACTAAACAGGGCCTCAACTGATACTAATGGCGATGAAAAGATTATAGTTGAAACGGGGTTCTGCAATGAGAAAGCGGATTACGTATAATATGATCAAGCTTCTTGGCTTACAAATTCATTCCACCTCGGGTACTACTTAGTTCTTTTTTTTTTTTACTGATATAATATTTATTTTTGGACTGCTGGCAGGACATCCCCGCATATGCAGTAAAGAATAGGTAGTCGTGCTACCAAGAATCCCTACTTTAGGTCAATCATTAGATAGCAGATTATCACAACTTATGTGGGTGGATGTCACAGGTGGAGATGCCTTCTTTGTATTTTTAATCTTATGTATACATTTTGCTGCTGAATTTCCATGAAATAAATATGTAACTCAGTAAGTAATACTAAGGCAAGTAATCTTAGTTCCGCGGAAAATTGGCATATAACCCGTTGCACATTTATTTATATATGTTTTTAATTTTTTGTTGTTGTAAAATTACAGGTATTAATATCTGGCAACTTAGTGTTTGATTGAGCTATGGGGATAGCTTCAAGGGTTGTTAATAATTTGGGTGGCTTACTTCTATTATGTTTTTTTATAGTACATTTTGCTTTGCATAATTTACATGAGCTACTTCCCATGAGTCATATTTTGTTTTCAGATTTTTTCCCCAACAACAGTGTTATAGGGAACTCAATGTGGAATCAAATAGTAGGGTAATACTAACCTTTCTTGCACTTAACTCGAGTGGGGATGTTGATGTTGGTGTAAACTCGGGTGGCATTTATGGGGAGAGGGTGAATTTTGCTTGAAACAATCTTTGGAAATCGTTATGCATAGTGTATTGGTGGACTACATATGGGATACCTTGCACAAAACTTAACTTTCTCTGTGGTCAGGTACTAATTTTCCTTTGTGGTTTTGTTTATCAATTCCAAATAAGATTTTTCTAGATGACTATGTAGCATGCATCTCCCTATGTAAGGTACAATGGGTCAGTATATGTACAATGAGTAAGTAGATAAATGTGAAAGAAATATATTACAATTTAGCAATATGGTAAGTTTCAGGTGTGAAGTTTATATTATGTGTTGGTGGGATATAAACTTAATAATTTTGTACGCGTAAATTTTGTATACCATTGTACTTAGTGTTTTCTTTCCAAAAATATTTAGGAAGCATATGATCAGTTATTCCGTGTGTGCACTAATATTGAACTTCCTAAATATTGCTGCAAAAGAAAATGAAACGCTTATGGCTGTTGGGACGGCATATGTGCAAGGAGAGGATGTAGCTGCAAGAGGACGTATTCTTTTTTATTCTATTAATGCTGGGAATTCTCAAATTTTGGTATCAGTCTGGATAACTTCTACAGAATTAGTCCATGGTTACTTATGTATTATTTTTGGGCTTATTATCGTTAGAAATTCATTCCTAAACTTATTTTCCAGGTCATCACTGCAGAAAGGGGCTATATCTGCTTTGGCATCACTGCAAGATCATCTATTGCTTGCGTCTGGTCCAAAGGTCATCTTACACAAGTGGACTGGTACGAGTAAAATGGTGCTTCATTTCATGATACCCTCTTCTGCATGTTGTAAAAAAAAGCAACCTATATGGGAGAGTGACAGCACCCAAACAAGTTTCAGGTATAATTAAAATCAATGCAGACGATGGGCTAGAAGTAATCGTGGACAGTTTTATATGTTAATCCTAGATATTGATGTTATACTCCATATTTTGGTTTTGAAAGGGTTCATATTTTTATTGTTCTTTTTGTGTTCTCCTATTTACTTAATACCGGATGCATTTAATGAAGGGAAAGTATAAAAATGAGTTGTGGCAGGGGCTGAAGCTGGAGGAAACATTAGAGCAAGTGAAATGTTGTGAACACGCATTCTATTATAATAAGGCCCATGTCCTCATGTGTTTTAGATTACTTTTTATGGAATAATTTTGGATATTAGTCTCTTGAAGCATGTTGTTATTTGTTATTTGTCGAGTTCCAGGAATGGTCGAAGCCATACCCAATAGAAAGAATATGTTATCTAAACACATTTCGAGTAGTTGTAGTAAAATCTGGCCAGTTGACTCTTTCTCTTTTCCAATGATGAATCATTTCATTGGTTTATCTTAATATATGCCGGTAAAGTTAATACATGAATTTAGGTTTATCATACCAAATTTCATTTCTAAAGGGTACTAGAATTTCCTATCCCTAAAAATAAAATAAAACTAACCAAAGAGTATTCAGAAAAAATCCTACGTATTTGACCACGGGTGCGGGGCGAAGCCCCGCCACACTAAATTGGCTAATTCCATCAGCCCCGGTGTGTAGCACGGGTTACATACTAGATGCGGTCTTCGTCGTCCCACGACCCTGGGATTCTTATCCTGATTGACCCCCGGAATTAAATATGTAATCGAGCATAAATACCTAAATTCATAAACTAACATAAATGCAATATTTATGTTAAGTTAGCATAAATAACTTAACATAAGTACCTAATTTCCTTGATTTGTAACACCGCTTACACGATTTACTACCAGAATTAAATACATTACAAATATATTCAAGTTGTGGCCATGGAGTGTTCATGACGTCCTCAACTTAAATTTTATAACCATGCGCATCTATATTAAGAAACAAATCTAAAACTCCTAAATATTATTCATATATAGATATTATATTGCCACAATTAAAACTAATATTAGATATTATATTGCCATAAATAAACTAGCATTGCAGGTTTTAATAGAGAACTTGGCCGACAAAACAGGGGTCTTGCTGCTATCGATATACGAGTGATCACGATTTACAAATGCTAACGAGGTTAACATTGCAAGATACAATTATAAATAAAGAACTTTTCTCACACTACTTCTTTCTCCAAAAAACAATGCAACGGTGAGAACAAAATCAGCGCTGCACATTAAAATATTCATTGGAACATAAGTACCTTTCCTTCGATACCTTTCTGATTTTTTTAAAAACTCTTTCGATTTCTCAATTGCAGATTTCTTTACGGCAACAAATCACGGGTTTTAGCAGCTACATAGGATACATAATATCAACTTCAAATCAGATCAATATGGAGTATGAATTAAAATATGTCTTACCAGTACTGTGTTTTGCTTACAGAAGTTTGCAGATATGATTTATGTTGAATTCCTTTTTTTCTTCTTATATATATTAAGGACATCTACAAATTCATCCCAAGGAAACGTTCAACCTAACAAGTCAGAGATTCAGACATACAAAAAAGAACTACCAAAAAGGGGGCATCAGAGGTAACAAGTACAAACAAATAACTGTGTTGACAGTGATGTTTTATATAACATGCTATGATTGTTGCACAAAGAAGACGAAGAGAAAGAGAGAAAGAAGAACAGATAGGTTAAGTACAAGGATTGTAAACTATGCAACACGGTTTGCCAGATAATCTGATTCAGCAACATAAAGTGCAACAGGCATACTAAACAGTTGCACAAGGAATAACACAGAAACTCGAGTCTCAAATTCAAAGAAGATAAAAGGCGGCAAACAAAAAGGTGGCATCCGAGGTAAGTATTATAAACCAAGAAACTTACTATCTTAACGGTCATGTTTGTGTTTCACTATGTTGGAGGTAACTTTTTAAGAAAATATGGAACATGCTATGATCGTTGAACAAAGGAGATGGAGAGAAATAGAGGAAGAAGAACAAATAAGTTCATCACAGGAATCACAAATTACAAAAATATAACACGGTTGCCCAGATAATCTGATTGTATAGCAGGAGGTGCAACGGGCATACCAAACATCTACACGGGGAGAAGCACGACAAATTGAGACTCGAAATCCAACGGATAAAAGACAACGAAAAAAGAGTGGCATCCGAGGTACGGATTGCAAAATATGGTTACTATCTTAACGGTCATGTCTGTATTTCATTGTATTTGCGGTGATGATTTAAGAAAATATACAACAGGCAATGATCATTGCACAACGAAGATGAAGAGAAAGAGAGAAAGAAGAACAAATAATTTCGGACTTACCCAGACAAGGATCACAAAATACTCTATATTCGAAGAACAAGAAGTTGTGTTTGGATCTCAACAAGTAATTTAAGGAAAAAAAAACAATATAAAGATACTTTGGATAATGATATTTAAGTTGTTTATAAGTGATTTATATGCAGGTTATATCATCGGTGTACCAAACACATGCAAAAGAAGAAAAACATCCGTAATTGTAAGACATATAAAAGAACGGACGAGTAAAGGGTGAAAAAAAATCAAAACCAACAAAATCTCATATTCACAATGATAGGAGAAGGGATATGTTCACGGCCGGTTATAGCAAGAATCGAAAGAACATGGAATGGAATCAACAATAAGACGGGACAGATGTATAGCTTGGAGATGATTCTCATAGATGCGGAGGTAAGACATCTTTAGCAAGGTATTATAACAGTTATTATTTGAACAAACCTCCTATTATAGCAGTTATTATCTGATAAAAAATGTAAACAGGAAACCAGATACATGCTTACATTAATCGTCTAAAGGATATTTCTTACTTCAAGGACATAATTAAAGATCTACAAATCATTCGAATCCAACATTTTAACCTACATCCATACCATGGAGGTTATCGACCAGTACCTAGCGCAAGAAAAATTTGGGTGAATACATACACGAGCGTGGTTTTTCTGACTGAAAAGGATCAACAAATACCAAGATACAAATTTTCGATATCAGATTTTACAATACTTAGAGAAAAAATAGATAATAAAACAGATCTAATAGGTAATACTAAATGTTGAGAATGTTTTTCAATAACCATGGCACTCGATTGTATGTATATGATAAGAATATCCAAACCGAATAATTATTTTTACAGATGTTGTTGGGATGCTAAGGAGTCTTTCAAAGAGTCAGATAAATCGTTTAAAAAAAAAACGAAACTGATGCACCCGCACATGATGTCTTGATACAAAGCCTCGGTGGAATTTCGATAAAGGCAACTATATGGGATAATCTTACCACCCAACTAAGTGATTATATCTTTGGAGACGAGGATCATATTTTAGCATAGATTGAAAGCAATGCGAGGATAGGACAACATTATTGGATGGACATGAACCTGAATTTTTGAATTGAACTAAACATTGAGATAACAAATGTGATTGATCACAGGGGAGATCTATTTGCAATCCAGTAAAGCTACGAGAATTTACATAAATCTCGATGTACCGGATTTGGAAATTTATAAAGAAATGTACGTCATGAGACATGCATGTTTAAATTAATCAACTTAATGTGTAATAAATTCTTTATGAATTTAACACTGGCACATTGGCAACAATAAATATGCATCGGTGGAAGAACTAAGTATTCAAACTTGGCAAAGGAAAAATTAATATTTGAAAATCGTATACCACTCGACGAAGCACTGAAAATGTTACATGACGAGGAAAATTTTAAGTGAGATCTTAAAAGTAATTCAATTTAAATTATATTTCGCTACCAAAAATATATTATGAATGAATCAAATACAATGCAGAGCGCAACTTTTACCATAAAAGTAACAATAATTGGAATTCAGTCAGGATCTCCGTGGTACTATACAACATGCCCAGTGTGTAGAGAAAAACATATATACATGGTAAAGAAACCATGGTGCAATACATGTGTAGTCGTAGTAAATGCACCAATGCCACGGTAATAAAAGTTCATAATATCTTATTGCGTTTAAATAAAATAAAAAATGAAAAACTAACTCAAGCTTTGTGACAGTTACATTCTCCAACTAATAATATATGACGGAAGTGGTGCAATCGCAATAATGGGACTTAATGGTGAAATGGTTGTAGACAATAGTAAAGTAACAAAAATGAAGTCATTTCCAACGGTCGATGTAAAGGTAACTAAAATTTCTTTAATAAGCAAAATTTACGGTCAAGGTAACTCAAGAATAATGATTTTATTTTGCGGAAAAACAAGGAAGACTGCGTTGAAGAAATATTAGATGCAACGGGAAAACAATGGTCTTTAGACTCATTATTGAGGAAAGTAGCTTTCTCTATCAAGTCTCATAGCACATGACATATTTCATTATGATGATGCCTTAGAGAAAGCATATCTATTTAATAGAAGAAAAAAAAAAAGGGTAACTACATGTACATGTTAGCATTATATGTTTCGTAGGATATAAATACAATTGGAGACCAATCATTATGTCCATACAGATCACCGGAGAAAGATCTCTACGAAAAACAAACAACTTGCGATGTATTTATTCTCGGGAAAAGAACAACTCTAAACACCTCCCAAGAAGGACCTGAAAATCCATACAGATCACTGGAGAAAGATCTCTACGGAAAACAAACAACTGGCGATGTATTTATTCCTGGCAAAGAACAACTCTAAACACCTCCTAAGAAGGATCTGAAAAACAAAAGGAAGTACAGTGACATGTCAATATTGATAAGGGTGGACGAACATGATAGTGAAGTGGCCGATATCATGGAGAGAGATCCTAACATACCAGTATTGGTCGAGATAGATGAAGATGGCAATGAAGTGTTAACTTATTAATAGGAATTATGGATAACATGATTGTTATTCTACTATAGTATATTATTTAAATTTCTTTAAACCAAAAACCAATCGTGAAAATTTAAACTAAATGGATTCAATTGACATAAAGTATGTTTAGCTTTTTCTACATTCGTGTTCGCTTTATTCGGTTCAAGGAAATTAACAGTCGATGATGTATATCTTCTACTCTTCTCAAAAATGACCCAAAATAAAAGAAAATTGTCTCTACAAATAACAGTTTTGCTTAAATTATTATTCAAAAATAATAATAATAAATGCATTTGTCTACGGGTGCGGGGCGAAGCCCCGCCACACTAAATTGGCCGATCCCACCAGCCCCGGTGCGTAGCACGGGTTAGATACTAGTTTTTAACTAAAAGCTTTGTTTAATTTCGTTTAATATAATGTGAAACTCACGTAACTTTGAAAATATATGTATACAATAATATAGAAAAATATATGTATACAATAATATAAAAATTGATTGGGAATAAATATGTAATTTTATATAAAGTAATATACATAAAAGTTGAAAAATTTCCTTTAAAACATTCTATCGTAGGATATAAATGAAGTTTTATGTTTAAATATTTAAATTCGATTATATATTTAGTATATACAACATTTAGCACACTGTAGGAAGTGGTTGAGTGGCTTGTTAGGTAGTTGAGCACCCTATATATCCGCGTTTGAATCTCTGTGGGATGTTTTTTATGAAAAAACTTTATAAAAGATAGGGTTGTTTTCTTATTTAGGTATGTCAAAAAAAAAATAAATTTGTTTCCATACGTGGGAAGTCAAATGTTATGATTTTACTAGTATACCCATAGGGGGACCACTTCTCTCTCTCCCTTTTCTCTCTTAACATAAAAGGGGCCACTTCTCTCTCCCATCTCCCTTATAACAAATGAGTGGGGACCAAAGATACATTAGGTAAAAACATGAAAATCAAACAAGCCTATCTTTTAGAGACGGAGGGAGTACAAAAAGAGGAAAAAACCAATAACTGCACCAGATAGCCCAGCCCATACGCGTCCGTCACAGGCCCATTCGCGTCCAAATCTGTGTCCAGACAACGTCCGAAAGTGCTGGGACGCGCACGTGCATGCGTCTGACACGCGTCGTGGCCATGTCAGATCCGCGTCCCACGTTCGTTAGACGCGAACACTGCACCAAAAGTGGTGCGTCCGTGCAACCCAGAATTCTCCTTTGACCAACCCAAATAACCACTAATCAAAATCTCCAAAAATGACACTATTACCTTATAGTATACCAGAACAACGCTGCCGTGGTGGTGAGGGCCGACCAGGAAAAAAAAAAGAAACAAAGCTACATAACGCGTTATACATTCTTTTTTTTTGTTGGATGTTATTTTTTGGACATACACATCGTTTTAGTGGTTGCAATCAAATTAGTGGTTGCATGAACTAAAATACGTCGGTATAAAATGTTATACATCCTTTGTGGTGGCTCCATAATTCGTTATGCATTTTTTCTTTCCTTTTTGTTGGAATAATATTTTTAGGCATATACTACTACCTTCGTTTCAGAAAAAGGGGTATTGTTTCATTTTTGCTTATAATAGACCAAACGGAGCGAAAGTATCACTTTTTCTGAGACGGAGCGAAAGTAACAATTTTTCTGAAACGGAGCGAAAGTATTACTTTTTCTAAAACGGGACGAAAGTACCATTTTTTTTATACGGGGCGAAAGTATGATTTTTCCTGAAACGGGACGAAAGTATCACTTTTCCTAAAACGGGGGGTGAAAGTATCACTTTTTCTGAAACGGGACGAAAATATCACTTTTTCTGTAACAGGGCGAAAGTATCACTTTTGACTTTTTCTAAAATTGAGCGAAAGTATCACTTTTTCTGAAACGGGGATGAAAATATCACTTTTTCTGAAACGGAGGCGAAAGTATCATTTTTTTCTGAAACGGAAGTGAAAGTATCACTTTTTCTGAAATGGGGAGAAAGTATTACTTTTCCTGATTGCATAACGGCTATGCCCTTGAAAAAATATGATACTTAAAGAGTTATAGTAATCGGATTAAATGGGAACGACAATTTTTTCTAGTGAAAAAGTAACCAAAAAAGGCCATATTTTACTTGTGACGGGAATATTTTAGGAATATTCTTTCCAGTCTTTTTATCAAATTGCACATTTGCGTTACTCTTTATTTTACAGAAAAAAGTGACATAAAAAGGATGAATATTTCATCCAATCTTTTTATCAAATTGCACATTACGTTACCCTTTGTTTTACAACAAAAAAGTGACCATAAAAGGGAGGGACCTTCGGGCCCTCCGGTCGGTCGGCCCAATAAGCAAAGCTGTGGGAACCCGGTGAAGGTACATATTTGGTTGAACTCGTCCAAAACCTATTAACCATGTGCTGGTTTAGATTCATTTTGACTCGGCGATTTCTAAACACCATTTTTTCCTGCTCTACCCTCCCTAGTCGAGTTAGGTTCCATATGGGGCTAGGTTACAAGGATCGAAAAATCATGATACTTTACTTATTGGGCCACCACTAGAGAAGTTACAAAGGATCCAAAAATTACAGTGGAAGATGACTCGATGGGTGTTTCTTCAATTCTTTAATTGTTGCTTTTACCTTTTATGCTAAAATGCTAGAAATCCCCCACATTTATACCCAAAAAATTTACACCCCTATGTATCAACGATTTATTGGCTTACTTTTAAAGCGGACCCCCTGTTTTTCCTAGGTGAGTAGGGTGAAGATTAAATTTACGGTGGATGAGAGTGACACATAGGGGTGTAAAATGGTGGTGTATGAAAGGGGATGGCCAGCAGCTTCGCCTTTTCTGTTCTTTCTGGAAGTTGGGAAACTATCGCATTCAATCCAGAGCCCTTTCTATTTGTCCAGAGCTATTCTGTGACAATGTGACGTCAGTGCCATACCGACATGTGATGTTCTTTTGAAAAAGAGGAAACATGTCGGCTCCACCCTTACTTTAATCACAAAAACCATATACACCTGTTGGATCATCATGGCATATTTACATTTCAAAGCTAGGTCACAAGTACCGAACCTAATAGTAGTTTCTTCTACGGACAACTTGACAGTTGCCACCACTCTTTGACCGACCTCTTTGACATCCCAACACCTGATAATGATAAAATAAAACTTACTGAAAAGACGTTATTATTCCATTGACTATAGGTAGGATAGCAGTGTCTCTATACCATTTTATTAGACGTTATTATATGGCCGGCGTAGAGATGCTTCCAAATGTCTCTGTACCATTTTATTACATTTTCTAATGCTCATGGGACACATAAATCCTTCTCCCGAAACACTTGACTTGATAATAATTAATAAATGACCTCTCCAGTGGGTGGTTGGTAGGTTGATTGATTGATTGCATTTCACCAGACGCACTTATTGGGAACGGAATCGCCCAACTCAATTAGTTGATTATCAGATGCGTCATTAGTCATTACCATGATTCGTTCGATCCAGCTCACTGATTCAAAATTCGGACCGGCACATCAGATTTAGTTTCCATTTTCTTATTGAACCCTCATTTGGGGCATACACAGACATTTTGGGGCATACATATGGATGACCACAACTAGTGTGGGATGATAAAGGGCGTCTAATGAGTGGTTAAGTTACTTAAATACCCCTGATTAATTAATTAATTTTAATATTAACTTTTTTAGTTTATTTTCTTTTAAATTTTTTTAATTTTTAATTTTTTGTTATAACTTTTTTTTGATTTTTTTTTTGATTTTTTTTTGAAAATTTTATTGTTTTCTTATTGCATGGAATTATTTTTTACGACAATTACAGAGCAAAGTTCGGCTAACAATAAAATCAAAATTATCAGCCAAACTTCTTTTTTTTTTCATCCTGAAAGTGTCGATGAACAGTTCGGCTGATAATTAAACACGAAGATGTTAGCCGAAATTCACTTTGTGAAGAATACTATTAAATTCGGATGTCTAATTTTTTTATCGAATCCACAAAACACAAGTTCGGCTGACATATTATCAGCCGAATTACGTATGTTTAGGTTCGGCATATCACTTGTCCGCCGAACTTAGATTCGCAAAATAAAAAAATTTAACAACTTTTTTTCTTTTTTTTTTGTTCTTAAAAAAAAATTTAAATTAAATTAAAAAATTAATTTTATTTAAAGAAAATATTTTTTTATTTTAATTTAAAAATAATTAAAAAATATAAATAATAAGGGCATTTTTGTCATTATGAAAAATGGCTAGATAAGGGCACCCTAAAACACTATTTCTAACCCTGTTTTTGTCTTATTCAATATGCCCCATTTTCTTTTTTTCATATATAGAGAACCCATCAATAAATGTTTGTTATGTAGAGCCCATAATTAGTTTAGATTACATATGTAACTTTCATCTAAATAAGGAGATTAATTCGGATTTTTTTGTTTTAAATTAATTATAATTTTGAGACGTCAAAATATATCCCTAAATTAACGTTGTTCCCTGAATTAACGTCTGTTCACAAAATTAAGTAACTAATTCCTAAATTAACGTATGTTGCCTTAAATTAATAAACTAACTCAATTACGTGGAATATTTTTCAAATAACAGATACCCCAATAACATTCAATGTGATAAATGATAACAGATACCCCAATACCATTCCAGAAAAATTTCCATAACAACCTATTTTCCTATTTTTAATTTATATCAAGGTAAAAACGCAAGTGAAAACACGAATTTCCATGTAAGGTAAAAATAAAACATTAATTAGGTTGGAAATTATTATTTTCATTTAAGAAACTCACGTGAACATTGCCAAAAGGAGAACTGAAAACAGAATCTACATATAAGGGACTTAGAGCATCTCCAAGAGAGGGTGAAAATTTATTCTTTTATGACACATAGGATTTTAGACCTTCATTTACATAAAACGCATCTCCAACAGTGGGTCCTATTAAGTAGGAAGGATGTCAAAATAAATACAAAGGTCTTAGAGAGAGTCTTATTTAGACATTGGGAATGACCTCCATGTCATCTTTTTTAAAATATTTTCAATTTTTATCTTTAAATAAATTTTTCTAAACCAATAAGAAAAAGGGAATCAATTTAATCATTATCCAAAAATAACAAATCTTAGAAATATGACCCTCACAATTGGAGATAGTTCATGAGCAAAGGATTACTATTTTTTGCCACAAACAAATCACCCCATAAATAAGGATCTAAATAAAAAATTCCACGTAGGATTTTTAGCACCCATTGTTGGAGATGCTCTTATACTTTTTACTTGCAATTTTTTTTTTCAAGTTTAAACAAATTAAACTCCAACTTGGATAATCACTAGTTTTCACTTTCTTACATAGGTGACAATTAAACTTTTCACTTTGTGTGAACATTTGATTTTTCACAAGATTGCAAATCCAGTTTTGTGATAATTCAATTTTTACGAAAATTACAATTATCACCATATATTGAAAATTGTAATTATCCTTAATGGAATGTTCAATCATGATTGGTATGGAACTGTGTTAATATTGTGCTTACTAGTAGCCACGTAAAATTAGCTTTTCTTGATGAAGCTTGAAGCAATATATTAGTATCCATTAATGGATGACTATAGGAAGAAGGAAAAAAAACGGAAGAGATAGATGAACGGTAGAATTGGAGAGAGATCAGCAAAACTGAAAAAGGTCATTATTTTAGGCCAAAAAAAAAAAAAAAAAAAAAAAAAAAAAAAAAACAAACGGTAAGGTAAGGTAACAATCCTGGTAAAGGGGCGGGAGGAATCGGTAGAGGGGCGGCATGTGTGATAGCAATGTCCCTTTTATTGGTTAGGAGGTGTCTATAGGGGTGTAGTTTTACTAAATTACCCTTTTCACTGAAATGGTCTAATTTACCCTTATTCTTTTGATTGAAAAGACTAAATTGTCCTCCATCATATAAACCTAATTAGGATGAGAATCAAAATCGGTTTTTTTTTTTGTTTCATCTTCTCCACTCCCATTGTAACCGTAAACACCACCTCCATTAAAGTTTGAAAATTCATCGTCTTCGATTAATCGGCGATTCGCAAAATTGATAATCGTTGATTGAAGTCTACATTATAGATGACGAAGAAGAAGAAAGTTGACGAAGATTGTAGCGATTCTAATCGAGCAAATGTTCCATTAGGTGAAGAACATCAATCCCAACTTCAAACCCCTCCACTTAGGAGAAATCATTTGGAATGACATACATGAGGTATGTTTTGCGGAACCCATTTAGGGTTTAGTTTAATATCTTCGTTTTAATTTCAACTTCTATCAAAAATTAGGGTTTTAGGTGAAAAATCAAGTTTCCATATCCTGGGTTTTTATTAGTTACGGTTGCAATTTGTTTCATTATGAACCGTATGTAATGCTTTTGATGGTGATACGGTTTGTAACAATTGAAATTGTTGAAATACCAACCGTATGTTCTTAGGACTGAGTTTTTATCCGATTTCGGTTGATAACTTACGGAATTACCAACCGATTGTTTCTCTGCATGTTAATTTTTTTGCTTACGGTGCCTATTTTTTGTTAGTTACCAACAGTGTGTATTAGGTACGGTTCATAATGGAATGCATTTGTAAGTATAATATCCTGTCTTTGAAAACCTTGTGTCAAGTATTGTTACGGTTGATAACGATAAGAAAGTTACCAACCGTGTACTTGGTTCATAATTGTGTACATTTGCAACCGTATATTGTCCTGTGTTTGAATTTTTTTGTCAAGTAAAGTTTATAACGATAAGAAAGTTACCAACCGATTCTATATACGGTTTGTTTAATTGTTTTTTTACGAACCGTATCCTTGATACGGTTTGAAAGCAGTTTGTAAAGTTACAAACCGTATATGGCTTTGGTCACATTTTTTTGGTTTGTTTGTTGCATTTTGTTTGTTCAACCCTTAGGAATTCATTCAAATTATTACTTGTGTAGGAATCGATAGGGTGAAGAAAAAGAGAGGGAATAACTTAACTCCGATTGATCACACACCCACCCTCGCGGTGACAAGCATTTAGGGGTAGATCATAGAGGTGTCCCCAAGAATGCGAAGAAGAAGAAGAATCAATTTGAGATTAGGCTTAGAGAACCATCTGTGGGTAACTATGGTGTTGAATTAGAAGGAGCTGAACCTAATGATCAAGAAATTGAAGAGGTAGGAGTTGAAAAGAACCACGGAAGAAGTGATGATAATGAAGAGGAAGAAGAGGAGGATGAAGAAGGAAATGGCGAAGAAGAGGAGGATGAAGAAGGAAATGGTGAAGATGAGGAAGAGGAAGAGGAAGAAGATAATGAAGATGAGGAAGAGGAACCAAATGATGAAGATGAGGAAGAGGAAGCAAATGATGAAGAAGGAGTACAAAACAAGGGGAAAGAAATTGTTGTAGCTACAACTCCAGCTCCAGCTCACTAAACCAAGGAAAGAAAAGAAGCCGAGAAAGGAACCCGCACCAAAAGGTTGCATATTCCTAAAGGAAAAGACACTGTTGTTGCCAAGGAAGAAAAATAAAAGACCTTGGGGTGAGGCACCAGGTAAGTCATCAATCTTATTTGGTTATACCAATTCCCGGGCTTCAAAAGTCTGTGAAAACTAGGGTATGTTTCTCTTAACACATTGTTTTTTTTTATTTTTTTTCTTTTTTTTTTTTTTGTTTGTTTTTTTGTTTTTTTTGTTTTGTTTTTATGCACATCCTTATTAATCTCGAGTTTAACAAAATATTTTTAAGGATCATGCAAGGGCGATCAAATTGGTCAAGCATCAAAGAGCTAGTCATTGGATATTAGGCGAAGAATGTGGTGATGTTCGTAGTCTAGTGTCAAGTTCAGGATTAGGGCACTGGAATTTTGAATACCCAATTGGAGTATGATAGTATAATCGTATCCGCCTTCGAGGGGAACGATATTGGCGAGAAAACGATACTTTTCATCTCCCATTTGGAGAGATGACAATAATACCTAGGACGATGTGAAGCAAATTCTTGACTTGGAAGTTGAAGGAAAATCAGTATATGAAGGTTTTGATAACAACATGTCTTGGACTGATCTCTGACCTTGTTGAAGAAACACTTGGGTGGGGTAAAGACGAGACCGAGATGGAGTTTATGTTGGCTGGTGGTTATGACCCTTCGGAACCAAACAAGATTAACAAGGCAAAGAAGTTGTTGAAAAATTTGAGGACGAAGTTTGGAGACACCCTCAAAAAGCAATTGGCGGCGAGGTGATAGACGACACAAGGGCTAGGCGTACGACCACAACATATTTGTTGTATTCTATTGGGGCCCAGTATTCATGCCCGATAACTCGGGAAATAGGGTGAATGTCCATTACCTACAATTGTTGAAGGATTTGAACAAGACCGAGAGAGAGTATTCGTGGGCACCGCCACGCTTGCATATCTACTTGAAAGTCTAAGAAAGGCCTCGAGGAAGTGGAGCTCTTTGAAATTGCCGGGAATGTTGCGCTTCTAATGGTAAGTTTGGTTACATTTTATCATTTTTTTATTTTATGATTGTTTGTTATATTTATCTTTTGTATTCATGTCCCAATTGCTTAAATTGTTTTATATTTTTCTAGGCTTGGGTGTATGACCACTTTCCGAGCTTGAGACCTCTTTTGAATGGGAAGAAGATGATGATAGACCTACGGGAAAGAAGTTTATGTTCTTTGGTAGACAAAAAGGAACAAAGAAAAGAGGCTCATTCAAGTGAGGGAGGAAATAAATGCTTTCACGGTTGAAGATGTTATCTTTGACCCTTATTTGAGGATTCAAAATGGAGTTGATGTTCGTCGGTTCACATACCTCGAGGCTACAACGGACCATTGTATCATGCCACAGGTTATGTTATGACCAATCCTCGTCGAACTCTACGCCAAATTGCTCATATTCAAGAAAAGGTCGTTAGGGAAAACTTCAAATTATCCAAGGATGGATCCGAGACAAGAGGCCCCACCATTGTACTCAACTACCGCCCAACTCCGACGATTGATGTTTGGAACAACCGCCATCAACGAGAATACCAACTCCAAGCGGGAGAGGCAACGGCTTGTAACAACACGAAAGAAATTTGTTGATGATTACATAGAATGGTATTATCATTTTGGTCATCCACATGTGATTAATAATGATCAGGAGGCCCAGCCACTTATTCAAAAGGCAATAGAAAAAAGGAAGGCTGCCGAGGAGAGCAAAGAGACAAAGGGACTATTTGGTATGACTTGGAGGAAACTATATTTCATGACGGTACGTAACTTTGTTATCCTCATGACTTGGAATTTAGTTCTAATTTATATTTCTTGGTTATGGAATAATCTCTTAAGACTCTTTTTAATGTGTTAATAGAAAGAGCGAGGACAACAGTTGGCAAATAGCATGACTTCATGCATCCGTGCTAATGGTGTGATTAACGCTCCTCAACAAAGGACCTTACAAGAGCAAATAAGGAACATGCATGATCCAACCGGAAAGAATTGTATGAGGGGTTGGTCAGAAAGAAAGATGTTTAAAGAGGGGCAGAAAGTCCATTGAGAGTGCGGGTACTAGCCATATTCGGTCGTCATCCCGGCGAAGAGACGCATGGTGTGGGTACTAGCCAAAGAGGTGGTCGTGGTCGCGGTGGTCGTGGTCCCGGTGGTCGCCGTGATGGTCCTCGCACTCGTGGTGGTGGTACCACCAAAAAAAGAGCTCGTGGTCCTCGTGGTTAATTATGGTTATGTGACATTTAATAGCAGGACAACTTCTTATTTCTTAGCTTTGTGTGGTTGTTTTTAGTTTATGGATATTAACAAGAACTAATGATTGTGTGGTTAGTTTTTAGCTTATGGATATTATCACAAACATGTTATGAATTGTGTGGTTATGGATTTTAGCTTATGAATTACTTGGAATGAATTAACATGTTATCAACTGTGTGGTTAGTTACTAGGAATGAATTAAAATTGAGTTTTTTGAAGTTATTATATGTGTTACGGTTGGTAACAAACGGAGACTTAGAAACCGTACACTAGACACGGTTGATCACGCAAATCTTAACAAACCGTACGTTAGTTACGGTTTGTAATTAGCATGAGTTACAAACCGTACATTGCTCTGTAACTTCCAAATTTAGAGAGCTCATACTTACGGTTGGTAACAAACGGCGAATTAGAAACCGTGTCTAGACACGGTTGATCACGCAAATCTTTAACAAACCGTACGCTAGTTACGGTGTGTAAGCAAGCAAAGTTACAAACCGTAAATTGTTCTGTAACTTCCAGATTTAGAGAGCGCAATTTTACGGTTAGTAACTATAACTCTAAAGAACCGTAACTCGGTATAATTAAATTTTGCGAGTTACGGTGTGTAATTGTGCTTCCTTAAGGAATCGTAATCGGTATGCAATTTGTGCAGAGATACGGTTGGTGAATTGTCAATGCCTACAAAACCGTAACTCGTGTCGTCATCAATTATCTAGTCTACGGTTTGAAATAATAATTTCATTACCAACCGTATCTTATTTATTTCTTGGGTTTTCATGAGTTTATCCATCGATTTGTCATTGGTTGATTTGAAAATATAGCCGTTGAAACCTTTAACGAGTTTATTTTCAAAAAAGATCCGTTAGATAATAAAAAACCAAATTGTTATATATATATATGCTTATCCTCCTCAATAGAAGTTACACCTCCACATGAATCATCTCTTACCATAAACTAGATTATGGCTCCAAACCCCGAATTTACATTGGAAGAAGATTTATGTATTTGCCGCAACTTTGTTCTATGCTATCCAAAAAGAGGAGAAGAACGGCGCCGATGTGGTTTTGTGAGTACAAGTTATTTGAGAACTCTTTTCGAAAACTTTTGCTCAAAGCAGGTAACCCTAATAACCGCGATGGAATAATGTTGTATATTCGATATGGAACTATTCGGGATAACGTTCAAGAATTTATGGCATTAGTTCGTATTATGGGTGAAATACGATTAAGGGGTGAAACCGAGCCGATGTTTTAGAGAGCTCTATTCAAGAATGGAGACGATGGAAAAGGTCGAGTTTTCAATACTTACCTCATTTCAACATCCTTAAAGACTTCTATCGCACTGTAAGCTTTGGATATTAGTATCCTTTTAAGTCGCATCAAAGAAAATGAGTTGTAATGTCATTTATATTTATAATGGTTTAATGGTTGTAATGTTGGTTTAGACATGATATTGTCACTTTTAATATATTAAATAGAATACTTCATATATTATCTAATTAAATAGACATGATATTGTCACTTTTAATCATATCACATTTAGTCAAAATACCAAAATACAAATTATAAAATGAGCTTCATTCAAGACTTGAAAACATTTAAGCATCCTTTTCATCATCGGTCATAACTACGAATTGCTTAGGCATAGACAACATTATGGCCTTCCATAATTCAATCCTTTTCTCAAATCGATTGCACCAAGTCTTGGGAGTTCACCGTCACAACCAAATTCCCTCCACAATGGAGGTAATGGACTTCCTTCATGCAATCGGAGGCCGATGTAATGATTTCCTTCCACGTGCCCCATGACAACGGTTTTTTATTGACAAGTCTTCGTCAAACGGTATTCTTGTTGGTGCAAATGTAGTGCTCATGTCTACGGAGATTAAATGAATGACGCAATTGAATGCGTTGGCGAGTAGTTGGCCACATATAGGCATGCGCATCCAATATTGGCTTGTCAAACATATATTACTAGGTTAACCGCCTTTCCATTTCCTTGAAGCTCTCATTTAACACCTCATCGGTTTCGTTTCTTTCAACTCATCATCGGCTTATAGAAGTCGCGGTAACCACGTAGTTCCATTAAGCATTTTTGCCTTACGTAAGTAACTTGGTCACAATCCCACCCTATCGCGTCTTCAAATGGTCCAAGTTGATCTACGAAGACGTGGTAACCACAATTCCCATCACCATGAACATCCTCCGTAGCCTTGATATAACCACGAATATAGTCGGGAAAAAACGAAGGTAATATTCATAGAGAATGTAATGGTTCCGGCTATATCGACCATTAGCGTCTCTAGGTGGTGGTTTAGGCACTCCTTTAAGATGAATCGTCTCCTTCTCATTCTTATTTTCAACCATCGGACTCTTTCCATTGTTCCTTGCTAATTGTTTAACACCAACTTTACCAATAAGTCTTTTTATTGAATTATCTTGGGAGGAAACCTCGATTCCGACATTGGAACCTTGACCTTTAACTCCATCATCTTTTTTTCCACTTTCTTTACGACCATTTCCTTGAACAACAACTTTGCTTCTTTCTTGTTGTTTAGAGCGAAATACAGGACCTTTTCCTTTAACATCAATTTTGCTTGTTGCACTTTCTTGACTAGGAAGCTCGATACATTTTTGTTGTACATTTCGACAACTTGGTTCTCCTTTATCCGCTTGACCTCTTTTTCGTTTGTTTCTACCTTGAACATCATCCTCTTCCATCTCATCCTCCGCTTCATATTCCTTTCTCAACCATTCATAACCACAAGGATCTCTTTTCTTTGATTCTTCCGCCAATTCTCTTGCTTTTTTATTTCCTACGTACCTCTTTTTTTTTGGTAGGAGGCCTCCCTTACCCTTCCCCTTTGGTGGTTCCTTGATGTCATACCTAAATTGCGGATATACGAAATCTCTCAAGTTACTCAACCATATTTGCCTTTGGCCTTGGCTTAGTGTAGCATATTTCTCGGCTAGAGCTTTTCCAATCTCGGTATCGGCAAACGTTCCTCCAAATTGTGGATCAAAAATTGTTTCACGGAATGTTAATTGTTGCCAAAAGGGATCAATATCTTGAATCGGGATCACTTTGTCTTGATATGTGGCTATAACATGCCGACATGGGAGTCCCAAACTTGTCATGTTTGGACAAACACACTCTTCTTCATAATCCCCAATTCATAATGTTGTACTTCATACATTATCTTCTCAATTGCTTTGTGCGAAACTTGATGTGTAATTCCCCTTAGCCACTCATTGTCCAACCATTTAGTGTGTTGTTTAGTTCGGCTTTTTCAAAGACTCAGTAACTCTATCGTGATCACGGAGGAAATACGAATGCATGGCTTCAAATAACGTAACTAACCCACCATTACAACTATGAAGTTTCTTCTTCATAGGTTGTGAGATGACTCCGCCGTACTTGTAGCTTGGTTGTCATAGTGCCTATGTTGGTTAGTGAACGCCGATCGAACTTCTCTTTGTGAGGATCCACCAATTATCAAACAAATACTTCACAACACTTGGATAACCACTTTTCCAATGAGCCACTAACATACGAGCTCTATCTTCATATTCATCCACGGTGATAGAATAGGTCAAGGCTCTCCACTCCGTTTTGAAACTTTCCCATTTTAGTTCCGCCAACTTGTCATCGTTCTTAAATTTCTCTTTAGCCTCTTCTTGTTTATGTAACGGTAGTGCCTTTATTCTATCCATTTCGCTTTTCGGGTTGGACGGACAAGGCGCATGCACTTAGTTTCAATACTTTTCCACAAATGGAATGTGCAAAGAAGGTTATGAGCTTAGGAAAACCCTCCTTATTGCATTCAACAAAGCTTGCTCCTTGTCGGTAATAATCACCTTTGGAGTATATCCCTCTACGTAGAATAACTTCACTTGTTCTAGTGCCCACACATAGCTCTCTTCGAGCTCATCTTTCAAAAAGCAAAAACCAACACTAAAAGGAGCATTGGTAGAAGTTTGCCCGACAATGTTCAACAACGGCATCTCAAACTTGTTGGTTTTGTATGTGCAATCCATTAGAAGCACTTGATGAGAGCAAGTGCCAACTTCACAAACTCAGGATTAGCCAATAAAAGATGTCTTATTCGTCCTTTCTCGTCATCATCGTGGAAAACCGAGTAATTATGCAACTCCCCCAAATTCCTTAATTGTTGCATTTCGTTCCTTTGTTCCCATTTCTTAGCCTTCAATTTTTTTCTTGCATTGTAGATGGTATCCAAAGTAGAAGCATTTTGTGGGTTTCTTTCCTTTAAGTGAGCAAGGATATCAACAGGCTTCATACGAATTTGTGTCAGTGATTCTACAATCTTCTCTTCTTCTTCGGTAAGGCGTCCAACATAAGAATGTGATAGCAAACTCTCCGGTATAGGGTGGTTATGACTACCGCATACAACTTTCTCCAAAAACCACCTATTTGCCGCGTTCGTTTTAAATTGAAGCTTGAAGGGGCATCGGGTCTTCTTAGTGAAAGTAGTATTCTTCCTCTTTTTCTTTGCTACTTGCAAGGTATCCTTTTTTTGCGTGACTTCTATGTTGTCCACTAAACTCGCAAAACCATTTGAAAGGCACTATCACTAGTGGTACCATTACAAACTATGATACACATAATCAACTTTCCTCGTTCTCTAGCCCACTTCTTTGCATCGTCTTTCTCCTTCCATGTTTCCTCGGTTAAATAGTGAGAGCTAGAATCTTTGGTGAGAAGTTCATTTGCTAAAGGTTGGTCATCCATTATAGGAGGTACATCAACGACACTGGACAAAAACATACCAACATTAGTCTAAACGAGGCAATAAAACCAAAAAAAATATGAATATACGGTTGGTAAATAAAGAGAATAAACAAACCGTATAAAGGTTACGGTTGGTAACTCTTACACCAATACACCGTAATATAGTGTCGGTTGGTATCGATTTATACATTAGTAACCGTAAATCTTGCACTAAATACTTACATACACGGGATAAGCGACGGTTGGTAACTACTGCACATACTTATCAACCGTAATTTAGGTACGGTTTGGAATCCAACAAAATTAACCAACCGTAAGTGGTATAATTTAGGTTTTCCCCAATTGAACCGATTACGGTTGGTATTTGATATTTTAGAACCAGAAGCGTATGTTACGGTTGGTAACTAGCTTAAAGTCAACCGTATGTTCTTGAAATTTTGAAAAATTTGATCTTTTTACGTACTTTACATAATTTTGATCAACAAAAACCTAATGGGAACTAATTTAGAAGTATACTGGTCATTTCAGTCTTTGGGTTCTTCACTTTGTTGGCTAATTTCTTCAATTGGTTGAGATTGACCTTCACTTTGGTCTAAAACATCTCTACCATCTAGAAAATACTCCATATCAGGATCTCCATCAAGAGGTATGTAGTACTTGTTTTCTTTATCATATAGAGATTCACCCACCTCAAATTTGCCTTTGGAATCACTCATTTTGGTGGAGTGAATCAAAATCTAGGGTTTCACAAATATCACAAAAGTTTTTTTTTCTTCTCCTCAATTTTTTTTTTATTATAACTCTAAACATCTGATTTTTGATTCTATAATAGTGAAAAATTAATTATCAAAATTAATCTTGATTATCTACACTAATCTTGATTATCATTACTAAACTTGATTATTAACAATAAGGGTTAATTAGTCATTTCCAGGGTTTGATTGATAAGGGGCACTTGAATTTACTTCTAATGACCTTTTTTGTCTTATTAGGTTGCCGCCCCTCTACCATTTCATGCCGCCCCTTTACCAAGATTGTAAGGTAATTAAGTGAAACAAACTAATAATAGATATTTTGGACCATACATTATTTTGGACCATACATTATGCCCCATGACTATTTTTTTTTTTTTTTAAACTATTAAAGGGCTATTACAAGATTGTATATGATACCCGTAGGATCAAATACAGTTGGACCGATATGCCAAGAAATTACAGTAACATGGTATTGATGCGAAATACGATTAACATTCTCCGGATCTGAAATGCAGCAGTGGTAATTGGATTTGGCGAGGATGAGGTTGTCAAGGCTCCGCAGGGCTTCGACGAATGCTTTCCACAAGAAAAGTTGTATTTTTGATGGATATAATTGTATCCATAGGAACTTGGTTGGTGGTGATGTGGTTTGTTGCAATTGATCCGAGATGCTGGTTAATCCTTTGTCTCCAGATGATGTGGAGTACTGCTCAATCGATTTCTTCCTACCTTCTTGAATGATGTCTTTGTCCATTACTTCAAACTGTGTCTTTAGTTTTGAGTGAATGTTGAAGTAGAGTCCAATCTTTGCCCTCGACTGTAGAAGTTAATAACACACTACTACTACTAAAGATACTAATGTTACTACAAATGAAAAACTTAAACTAGGAAAACAAGATAGATTACAGATTAGACTGAGATAAACTAAGGTGAATAAAAGAGTACAACCTTGCTTGAAAATTAAAAATAACTAAATTGACGAACAGATTGTCGAGTTCACCCTCCGACTTGTAATCAATTAGGTTTTATGCTTGCTGATGCAAGATAGAATGAAGCTAAAGCTGAAGCTGTGATCCAATCTCAGGATTTCAAACACTCAAAGATTTCGACATGTGTAGGTGCTAAATATGATGATTTCAAACCTTGGTCAAGACTTGCAGATGGGCTGGAAATATTATAGAGGACCAAAGTGAGAAAATGGCTTTCCATAGGTTCCATCAATAATGCATCAAGACTTATATGAGGTTAATTATGAAGCTGAAGATGAGTACTGCCAATCTAGATGAGTGAGGGAACTGAATTTTTTTTGGCTAAAATCTGAGTATTGATGCATAAGTTTAACACATGGTGGGCATGAAAACAGTGATGATGTTATGAGGGCACCCTGGTTAAAGCTCAATACTATTTTCCAGAGACTAAAATGGTAAACCCAAATCATGAAAGCTCCAAATGGACTCAATTCGATACCGAAAACAAACTAGGACTCAATCGATCTTGAAAACAGACTACAAAAAAAGACTAGTACTTTGGAAAAAATTAAAATACGAAATTAAAAAACCACTTCTGAAATTCAAAATCATTCTGAACTTTGCAAAACAAAGCAAAAGACACAAGGCAAGGAGATGAAACTAACAAAGACAGCACCACCAACAAAAACTAAAACAAACTTTAAACTAGAACTAGTCTGGTGGATTGAAACAATTGCCTTTCAACATTCAAAACAGGATCATAGAAGAAACCAAACAGGTAACAAAGAAACATGACAAGCCAAGGAAAGGTTATGCAAGGAACAGACAAAACCCAAACGAAACAAGGTTTTACAAACTGCAGAAAACGAAATGAGAAAGATAGATCGAGAGCAAGAGAGGCCTAACAGAACAAAGCTTAATAGAAGTAAGAAGGTGATTTAGGTTCATTCTGTGAGATAGGCATTGAAATCAAAAAGTATGACGGGTTAAAGAAATCCAAAATTAAAAATCAAAAGGCTCTTGGAAAAAAGCAAGAGATTATCAATCACCATAAATTGAGATAAAAGGCATAATGATATAGCCAAAGAACGTTCCTTCTGCGATTTGATGATGAGATTGAGGAGTAATCAATTTGAAAGTTACCTCATATTTGAACATTGAAGAGGCTATTGCATCTAAGAACCAGGCCGATTATGTTGTTGATGAAGACCGGAGCTTCTAAAACTCAGGTGAAAATCCATAACTCATCCAGCAACACCAATATTAGGTTAAAATCACAGGAGGGGAATCAAATAAATATCAATCAAGCAAACCAATTGATTTGAAGACCGGTGAATCGAGGATTTAGCCGAAGATGGTTGCTAAATCCATGGCGGTTGTTTTAGGGTTTTGTTGTTGAAGGTGAAGGTTGTGTTATGGAATATGGTTTACTATCTCTGTTTTTACTCTAAAAGATTAAATTGAAGTAGAGAATTGAAGATTGGGTTTGCTACTGCCCAGATCTAAGAAAATCTGAGCATTTAAGGTCGTCGGATTGTTTTTTTTTTTGTCTCCCTGCCGGAAATCGCCTGTTTAGAGAGGAGAGAGGCTGGGTTTTTTGTAGAAAAAGTTTGTTCTTTAATTAAATGACCGTCCACGGAATCTTTTTAAAAATCGTGTTTGTTCAAAGCACTTAACTAACTATGGTTAATTTAGTCATGTTGGAAACGTGAGAATACATATCCAATCTAAAACTATTAATCTCAACCGTTGATCTTATATTTTGGGCTACCTATATATATCATCTTAATCATGGGTTTGCGGAAAAAGAGAATCAAACTTGGGTTCCTCGGAAATTTCCACATATAAAAATTGTGTATAATTTATGGGTTATGTTAATAATTATAAGAATACGTTTGGTTAGATTAATGACTTATTTTACGTGGGCTATAGTTAATAAAAGCATGTGTTATATTTAAGAAATGCCAATTGAAAATCAAACCAATCCTAATTTTGTTTGAAGCATGTTATAGGGGCTCCAAGTTTTTGGTTTTGAGGGCTCATAAGAGGACAAAATGGTAATAAATAAAACCCACTATAGACTCAACAAACATGAAATACTAGTGAACAAACTAACAAATTTATTGGTTTGTTGAGTGCGGGCAAACATTAGCCGTGCGCTTAAAACAGAACCGTGCGGTCCAAAGAAACCCGCTAGCAGGTGTACTGAAACCTCGCGGATTGGAACAACCCTCCATTTGTGAAAGTAAACCTCCAGCGGGTAATCTTCAACCGCCAACGGTTAAACCGAACAATTGGAAAATATGTACATCCAACGGCTAGAATTTCGAGTTTTATAAATACTCTTCATTTGAACTTCAAAGTTAGACATTCTACACAATCTAAATCTTTTCACTCACAAAAATGCCTCCCAGAGTGTCTACTAGATCGTGGTACTAGATACAGTCAAGAAGAGGATTTAGTTCTTTGTAGAGCCTATGTTTTTCACACACAAGATGCTATCAATGGGAATGTATCCGAATCGATGTTCACTCTCTGGGAGAAAGTTTTTATAAAGTTTGTCGCTGAAATGAGGAATTTTATTCGCCAAACGCCTCTGGATTGTCGCATCGTTTTAGTGTAATTAGTCGGGAAGTATCAGAATTCCTAGGTCAACTAGTTGACAATCAAAAAAAAAAAAAAAACTGGACGATGAAGGTGTAGATGAAGTGAAACCGAGAACACTAGTGATGTGGGAAGTATCTCACGACAGACATTTCGCCTTCCAAGCTTGTTTCAGCATTCTACGGGTTCCCAACAGATTCAACCCCTCCGACATCTTAAAAATTCCAGAAGGCGGCTATTGAGTGTTCTGTAGTAGTGGGTTTAATGTAATGTATTTACTTTAATCTGGTGTAGATGGTTCAGTCCAATGTAGTATGTTTTTATTTATAAGAAAGGTTTAAATTAGTTGTGATATTGATAGTACAAATGTGAAGAAATTTGGTTTGATTAGATAATCATAACACAACATAACACCAAACTAAAAAACACAATACCATAGTGAATCGATTAGTTCCCAATGTTTAATCATAAGAAAGGTTTAATCTGCACACTCCATCAAAAAACACCTAGGACATTCAGGAAGTTCCTTAGTATATGTCTTCTTATGTAGAAGTGCACAAATGCATAAAAGTCCTGCAACCTGGCTTTGAGCATCCACTAATTCTCCGTGGACAATGTTTATATTCGTGATCTCCATCTACACAATGCTCGCATTGTAACAACTTCTTCTTCAATTTGGCTTTACAAATTCTTCTTCAATTTGGCTTTAAGTTTGAAGTTTCTACAGAGTGTTGCAAACTTTTATTCTTCTTCTTTAACCTTCATAGCATCATTTAGTATATGTGGTTTCTTTGGATAATGGGATATTGACATTGCAAATACCTGAGCTTTTCTGGTTGGGATTCAATCGACATTCTGATGTGTAAACAACCTTCTCGGTGATGCTTCCAATGGCATTGCATCAGACTGTGGTTATCCATGAAACATAATGGACAAACCTCTTTTGCTTCGACGCATAATATTTTTTTCGCTTTGCTTTTAAAAAATATAGTGTATTTTATCGGCTACAAAGAAATCTGTTGGTTTGGTTGATAATCAAAGCTAGTGTTGTATTTATAAGGAAAAAAAATAGCTGTTGGTGATTCAATTGGACGGTCAAAGTAAAGACGAACGGTTTAACTTTGACCGCAAACGGATCTATTTTTCTTACCTTATAAATTCAACTCTTCCCATCATCAGATTCATATCTTTTTTTTTTCTCTAAATCTCATCATCTCTCAATCTGCGGAAAAATGTCTAGAAATTTATGGTCCTAAGTTAACTCAAGAGGAGGATTTAGGTATATGCAAAGCTTATGTTTTTCATAAGGAAGAAGAAAATGTTATGTGCGACCAAGACATGTCGGACGCTTCTTTTTGGCAGCACATTTTCATAATGTTCGTCTCACAAACAGGGAACCCGAAAACCGAGATGCTCGTGGTTTGCATCTTCGTTTTCATTCAATTAATCATGTTGTCACGCAATTTTTTGATTGTGTAAAGGAAATTGATCGAGAAAAATCTGTCGGTGTAGTTGAAGCTGAAGTGATCCAAACATCTATAGATAACTAGGAGGAAGCTCATGGAGAACCTTTTCTTTACGAAGCTTGTTTAAGCATTCTTAAAAATGGTTCATCTCAATCACATCTTCAGTATATCATAAGGGCTCTCCCTGTCTTTACTATGGAAAAAGATGTTACTCTTGTTCGATGTTGGATACATCGTACAAAGAGAAATATGAACATGACAATTTTTGGGAAAGAATGTTGCAAAGGTTTGTTGCATTGCAAAATGAATATATAAGAAACAAAAAGAGCCTAGAATTAAGATTTTCATTCATCACTAATTAAGTCAAATATTCTACAGAAGTTTTGTGGATGGTTCACCGTAGTAATTCTGGATTGTCCAACGAAGAACTAGTAAGTATTTCTTGATAACTTTGTCATCACCGATAATATCTTAACTAGATTGTTGTTTATCTGTTTTTTCTGAAAACCATTGCTCATACCAAGTTTAATGAAGAAAACGAAAGAGATTTTAAGCATTTTGAATGATATGAACTCTATAGAGATAATATCGCTGAATTTGATGTAGTTTGATGATATTGTTGCCGTTATTATATATGCAAGTTTAAATGTAATAAGTGTCGCTTAATATGAAATGGAAATCAATTTTAAGATCTAAATATCTTCATTGATTAATAATATTACTGCCACTTCTTTACAAGATATAAACTTAGACAATAATAAGAAGTAAACTAAAACTGATAACTTAAACGAAAATCAAGTACAAGCTTTGGCCTCTTGTTTATCTTCATTTGACGTATCTTCCATTCAACGCACTCCTGAACTGTTTCCCCTTTGTTTTTGAATTTTCTGCTCTGAACTTTCAAAACTGAAGCTTTTCTCTACCTTTTAGCAGAATATTTTCTTGGAGCCACTTCTAAAACTTGCATTTCCCTTTTACAATTTTCAATCTTTTTAAAACTTCCACATATCTTAGAAACAACAACTTCAAGTTTTGCATCGCAAAAAAAGTGTTATCGCCTTTTTAGACGTTTGAAATAGATTTAAAAGAGAAAATTCAAAAGAAGTGAATTTTGGTGTAAGTGGGTTGTTTATAGATGGTGGTAATTTATAGTTGTAAAAATATGACCGTTTTTACTTTTGAAAAACTAGTCGTTGGCGGTTTATGGTTACCCACCAGGAGGTTTCATTCGTGCGTCGAGTTTTAAGTGCATGAGCATGATTAACCATAAATATATTATGATACAGATTACTGCTAATCTAACTTAACTTAACTTAACTTAATATAACATATTATCTTATAATGATGAACATTTGTTGCATAAACCATAAAAAGCTAACATCTACCATTTGGTTAAGCAACAATACTTTATATGCTAATTGCATACACAAGTCAAATAGTACACTACTATCTTTTGACTATAGAAACCCACACCCTGGTATTAAATAATGCGTAAACTATTTTTATAATCAGAAAAACTAGACAACCCATTATTCTTAAGCAAAAAACTTCAGTGGCTAACACTTTATGTTAAACATCGATCTGCTTTTAAGTTTAAGACAACAAGATATATAAACATAACCGTAGAATCGACCATTGTATACCTCAACCTTGGATCCTTTATGATTTCAATCGTAGTTCCTTTATGCTCATTTAATCGCAAATTGAGCAATATGATCAATTCTTAATACTGAATTTACTAAATACTTGACGGTGAAACTATATTATCGATCAGTTAGCTCAACTTATATCCATACACATGATACCGAGTGTTATCATGTGTTTTCCGTATGATCTCAAAAACTAGTCTCCTCATCCATTTGTCTATAATTGAGCACTACACTCAATATTGACATGAGGACCAAGTAATTTAGAATTTTCCTTATGATATCGAATAAAGAACCTTAATATCTCATATAAGAGACTATCTTATGATATAAAGATGTATCTTCAAGAGCATTCAAACTACAAGAAAGCGATAGATTCATGAAGATGAATGGGAAATGAATACTACACTCTCCTTTGTTCTTCAGATTCTACCACAACATACATGCTCATTAACATCTTATACAACTATACATACAAATCAAATAGATATCATATAAATAAACAAACACAAATATCTTAAACTCAAATCAAGACTTAATACCATCACAAATCCACCATTGGGCATAAATAAGACATACAAGATTTCTGATCAACAAGTTTAGGATTAACATCTCATTCCAAGTAATCAACAATACTATCAAACCTCTAAGGTCAATTGATAAGTTGTCATCGGTATGAAACATGATTCGTTTCAAATTTCACTTATATGAATCATCTTTGGGTTAATTTATACTTTTAAATCATCTGAATTAAATCACAAGCGAACCTTTCTTTAATTGAAAACTGATGAACAATTCTCTAGATGAACATAGAAGATCTGGCTCATGAAAAGTAATTGACCTCGATGTTCTTCCATCATCATCCTTTTGCTACTTTCTTACCTGATGAGCACGAAAGTGCGACGCATTTTCACCCATAAATACATTAGCTGGGACTCTTTTTATCACTAATAAATTTGTTTTAGTTATTTTTGGAAGAATAAGCTCTTGTGGAGATTTGGCTCGAAAAGTTGATATACGCACCCGGAGGACACATGTTATCCGAAATCTCAATTTTGGATAAGGGGCACCTCAATTTATAAGGGGCAACTCCTTTACTATTTGCACCCTTGGCTATTCGCACCCCTACCCTGGTTAGGGGGACACCATCATTTTCATTTCTGAAGAACAATTTTGGCGGGAATTTTTCTTCCTTTACTGCGCACTTCTTGGGAGAAATTTCGATGAGATTTTATCAGATATTGTCATGCATATGGATTGGGATTATCTTGTTATAGTTAAACAGGGAAGGTGACGTATTTGGGCAACTGAAATAAAGAAGAATATCCTTGAAACCGAGAAAACATTCTTCACAAGCTGCGAGATTTTGGGAAAGATTTGGAAGATATTCTGTGAGATTCTTTCACCGGATTAAAGTTGGATTGAACTGTTTCTACTAAACAGGGTGGTAATTGCGTTGAAATCAAAGAAGGAAAGATATTTTATTATTCAGAAGAAAACAGGGCAAGTGTTTTTCTACGTGAAGAAAACACGGGATTTGGTTGAGACTCAGTGCGGCAAGTGAGTGTTTCACGAGTTTGCTGGAGTTTGACAGAAGGTGACAGCGTTTAGAAGAGTTTTGACAGCAGCAAAAGCCGTGTAGAAGTAAAGAATGAAAGAAAATCTCAAGTTTTACCGAGAGAAATAATGGGAAGATTTTTGCATTTAATCGGAGGATTTGAAGATGTTATGAGTATAAATAGGCTTCACATGATTCGTAGCAAAGGATCGAGAGTTGCAGAGCAACTTCTTTGCTGCTGCAGAGAAGAAGAAGAAGAAGAAGAGACAACACTTCTGGTCTGTCGTTTATGAACGGTCGCATGTTCACATCTTAGCGGTGAGTTTTTTACGACGATTTCCATTTGTAGTTTTAGAATAAAGAATAATTGACAACATCATTTGATTTTCATTGTAACGGTGAACTCTGTAACACCTAAAAAGCGTTGCAAACTCGTTGTATAATTATTTTTCTCTAATAAAAACACCATTTGAGCTATGAATTATATTTTTGAGTGTGTTTTTATCATGAGAAGCTAGACCCCTATACTGGGTCGACGGAGGAAGCCGAACTTCATACATGGGTGAATTTATTTTATTCTTTTTATGACTTTTGCACTTATTTTAAATTGTTTTATGATTTGAAAAAATTAGTTATCATTTTATTAGATGGGTCATGCTTGCTTAGATGTTTGATGTCCCATGCTTACGATTTATAATTAATATTTGGAGAATCTACTTTGGCAAAATAAGAGTCGATGTTGTTTTATTTATTGAGCGACAATTGCTAAAGAAAAAAATAATTGAACCTATTGATATGAATGCGGTGGAATCCTAGACCCAGTAACTCTATCTTTTATTATTTTTATTAAACCTTTAAATTTAATCTTCACAAGTCTTAGAGTTCGAATCCTTAATTACTACAACAACGACAATCAAAAACCTTATCATTACCACATAAAGGAGTAAAAATCAAACATACCTAAAGCTAGCTGTGTTGTTGCATACAAAATAAATATTTGACAAACACACATAACCAACATCTTGATACTGAGTAAACAAAAAGTTTAAGATTAACATTTTATACTAAGGAAACAACAAAAGTATTAAACCTTTGGGTTTAATTGAAAAGTTTCTACCAATATGAAACATGATTTATTTGAGATTTCACTTGTATGAATCACCTTTGGGTTCATTTATAAGAATTGTAACATCTTAAATAAATCATTAAACCAAAGAAATAAAAAATAAAAAACGTCTTAAATAAAGCAAACCTTTCTTTGGTCAAAAAATGATGAGAATTCTCTGAATGAAAATAACAGATATGGTCCATGAACAATAATTGACCTCGAAATGTGATGAATAATTTTCTGAATGGACATTGAAGATCTGGTCTATGAGAAATAATTGAACTCAATTTTCTTTTCACATAATCCTTTTGCTATTTTCTTACTATATAAAAAAAATATATAGTAAGAAAAGAAAATACTTGGCAACCACGTATATAACCAACATCTTGATACATGAATCTTCAACAAGTACTTCAATACCCTTTCTATTTATATTTTTATAATTTTAGCAACATATAGCAAGAACTGAAAATCCCAATGTAACTAGATTCATATGTGTTTTGGCATAATTAATAACTAGGTGAAATAGAAGTTGAAATTTGAAAAAATAAAGTTGATGGCAAAGAGAAAATTTAATTAAAAATGGTTCTGAATCACTAAAGCAGTGAAAAAGAAACCACAAATTTTACATGGATGTGTATGTTACAACATCCCAATTACAAATGGGTGGATAAAGTGAATCCCGAAAAAAATCTTTGTGTCTAGTCCAATTGAAAAGCAAAGCTTTTACTTCCACGATAATCTGCTTAGTACTTCTCTCACATTGTTATAGAGTCTGTTATTTCTTTCTCCGCACATACTCCACCAAATGGCGAAAGGCATATACTCCCATAGTCCTTTAAGTCTGTTCTTACTCTTCATGTTGCTCCATTCCCACAAATTTCTTCTAACATCACTTGAAAAAACCCACCTGATTCCAAAACTATTCATGAAATATGACCAAACCTCAAAAGTTGCTTTGCAATGTAAAAATAGATGAGCATTAGTTTCCTCATAATCACCATACAACAAACAATTGGCATTTTGAAAAATACATGCCTTGTAAAGATGATCTAGAGTGGAAGCACCATTAAATATAAAGGCCAAGGCAAAAATGATACCTTCAATGGAACTTTAGGATTCCAAAGATATTTATTTGGAAACGAGGTAAAACCTTCTGTTTCTAAAGCCGAGTATGCAAAAGCAACCGAAAAACCATAATTAGAAAGTTAAAAATTAAGTTACATAATCATCATGACATAAACTTAAACATAATTAGAAACATAACCTTAAGCTGGAATTGATTCAATCCTTGTATTATCATACTATTCGATAAATATAAACCAAGTATTACCAGTTCATAAACAACAACATATATATCTTATATATCCTACTCAATATGCATGTTAAACACTAGTATGAATTGATTTAGTAGAACAAATAAGTAGGTCGTTTATTGGGATTGACTTGGACTTCTACTTTTATTTCCTCATACTAAATTTGTTGGATAAAACTAATTCACTTTAGATTATATGAGGCTACAAGAGAGTCCTTGTCATGCTTGTCACATTTCTTACAAACATTTTCATCATAAGTTGTAAAGACACTTCATGGTTATGTAGGACAACCCCTACTCATCTTTACCTTATCTATCATTAACCTTATGAAAAAAATACTAGTCTTTCATGCATGGTTAACATTGCTTGCCATTTACACTCCGCAGTTTCATACTCCCTCCGTTCCACTTTAGATGACATTCTAGGAGTTTTCACGTAGATTAAGAAATGGAGAGAGATATAAATATTTTCCAACTATACCCATAAGAATAGTCTTCAAACATTAATTGTTATTAGTGCATTTTAAAATAAACTTATAATTCCAAGAAAAAGTGTTAGGGTATTATTGGTAGTTTTGTGGGAAAATATGAAAACTTTCAAGTATTGTGGAACAAGGAAATAACCCTAAAACATCATCTAAAATGGAACGGAGGGAGTATTGTTTTCAAATGCATTTTCAGAGCAATTTAATCAGTAGAACATAGAGAATATACGATAATTATTATCTAATAGTTGAGATTTATCTAATTACCTTGAGGAAATGCGTTCTAATCCCAAAAATTGTGTAGTATGAACCGAAAATCTGTTATCTCTATACCAGTAACGTTTTCACATGAATGATTAAGAGCAAGAGCTTGGTGTGTGTTAGGTAAGATTGCTAGTGCATAATCCATGGATGGGGAGTAGATAACTAAACACAGTAGTTCCACGAGTGGGATACAACATGAAAAATAAAAATTAAAGTAGCGATCTTAACACAAGTGAGAGGAATAAATTGGCTATACTTCTTTCTTTTGGTGAATACTTGGCCTAAATAGTGAACCACAAGTGGATTGGATGAACATTTTTCAATGGATCATACTTAAAGAATGCGCATGTTTTTTGAGTTTTCAGACCGTTGTTATGTCTAGAAGGTATAGTAAAACAACACTAGCTATATTCATTTGATCTGGATAAGCACCTAAATATAACCCTCCATTACGAGTTTTAAATTTTTTGGAGAAGAAGTTAACTTGAACTTTAATATATCTTCACATTGTTGTTATGACCGTTGGAGATAATGAAACATGCTCTGCTATATCTAATGTAATAATTTATTAAAATTAAAATATTTTTTCGGATGTAATGGTTTAATCACCTTGATTTAAAAAAAAATTTGTACTTGAAAGTGAAATTAAATATGTAATATATGCATATCTATATAATGAAAGACGACATTAACTAAATTAGGCATAAATCCATAGTCTCGGTCTGTATCACGGACACCGTCATACCATACATGTATTTCTAACATCAAGAAACGATACCTGATCGGAAAATAATATTATCATCAAATACATATATGTCGCCAAAAGTAAAAAAATATCCGTGTAAAAAAACTTATTCTATCAAGATAAAAAATATTAAATTACAAATATGCAGCAGAAAAAGGAATCATTTATTATTAAGTTATTGCGGTGAAAACCTTAAAATTAGATGTCATCACCAGCATATGGTGGTGGTGACATCCGTGGCTTCTCTAATCCTCTCATATTTTCAATGAACTCACGAATTCCGTCATCTCTAAAATCAAGAAATGTATTTTTTATCGTAGCTGGTTTAGTTGCAGAAAGATACACAGAGAAGTTCACAACAGAGTAGTATTCGAACACAATAACCAAATTGATGAAACATGGGTTTATCATCCAAACATCGTGATGATCCATTAGGGTCAAACCCATCTTGTAACATAATTGATACTAGCTTATTACAAATCTCTTCGAATAAATCTCCTTGGAGAATCCATGGGTTTTCGATATTACACATTCGCAACAAAGGATGGAATGATCAGAGAGATAATCGAACATGGAAAGGTAATATTGTCTCTTATATATTTAACCTTTTGATACTCGTGACTTAATTATATTTTATCGTGGTTAAGGTGTCTAAAAGTATGACTCCATTCGGGCACTAATACAATAGAAATCTGAACCAGTTATAATGATCGGTTCCGGTTCATAATGATCTTGTGTCTTGTTCCTGAATTAGTGGAATCAGAACCGAACCTATAAAAAAATGAGTACCCGTCTAATATTTTAGGAAGAACACACATATCCTCATAAATACTTTTTTAGCTTTCTCATTTTAGTTTGGATCCAAATTATTTTAGTTACTATTATTCACTTGTTAATGATATAATTCAAGATTACAAATTATTTTATTTACTATTATTCACTTGTTAATGATCTAACTCAAGATTAAATTTTGACGTGAATAAATGAAAAATTAAGAATATCCGAAGCCAAACTAGAAAATCTCTTTAAATTTTAGAGAACTAGCTAGATCATTTAAGCTGATTATGCCCGATTTAGCCATATATGTGAGCCTCTGATATCATTGGGTACCACTAGGTATAACTAGCTAGCATCCGAAGTCTTATCGGCCCCAAACAGTCTTACCCATTGGATATTAGAATTGTTAAAGGGCTTATCACCGACACCTTAAAAATGGGTGTTTGAGAACAATACAAACCTCTATTCCCCTAATGTGCATTTTTTTACATCTTGGACGTAAACGCTTGCTAAGTCATTATGCAACCGGTTAGTGTCTTACCTCACAAATAACAAAACATAACCAACAACTTTAGTTTTTAACATTTGAATAGTTGTTTGAATCTTTTTGTTTTGTTTTTTTCTTCGAAGGAAATGGATCTAATGTTTCCAACTTCATATATTATGTAGAAATCGTATATCAACCAAATACATCGTAATTGAAATACATACATGGGGTTCAAGTGTTTCCTTAACATGTTTAGATCTACATACCTGGGATTCAAGTGTTTCCTTAACAGGTTTAGATCTATCTTTACATAATCTGCAATGGGAGGAAAAAAATCCAAAAATATCAAGCCTTCCATAAGATATCCTTGAAAACATACTAGAAACATTACCAGTAAATTCTAGTCAATATTTCATTAAAAAACATGTCATAAATTCTATCAAAAATGACAACGATAATTTTCTGCTTCATGGATATCACATTAATAGACACAATAAGATGTACTCACTAGATCCTAGTTCATTATCTTTATCTTTTTCATCATCGTCAACATGTGAACTTGTTGAAGTTGTTCCAATATATTTCCTATTCATTTCTCGAGATTATACCATCCATATTGTGGGTTCTTGTGACGGGTTGGGAATGACTGGCTGTGGTAATTGGGATGTCATTTTTCTTCACAATCTCTCTTCTGGATAGTATAAGAGATTACCTTCATCTACGACCAGAGTTTTAAAGCCTTACACTAACAGATATGGGTTTGGTTATGATTGCTCTATTAATGATTAAAAATTATCAAAACTTATGATCTTTGATGAATCTTCTAACCATTCTAAAGTTGAAGTGTATTCATCAAAGTCAAACTCATAGGGATCCGTTGATACGGTACCATGGTAGGGTGCTTCATGATGAAACTCTTTATTGGTTAGTCGTTATCCTGCACGATGAAAATGATATTATCATTCGCTACGATTTTTCCAATAGAACTTTTAGAGATTCAGATACCACCTTTGGAACATTCAGAATCTTTGATATGTGTAGATCATAAAATAATTATGGAAATACTCTTAGTAAGGTGGCCAAAATGATCTTCAGATATTGGTGAAAAATTAATATACAATGAAAATGGTTTAGTACTATTTAACATGTTATTAGAAAGAGTTAAATATGTGATAATTCATGGTACTAAAGGATTGCGTATAACAATGGATCATGTGCCTAGCCTGGTTTCGCCTAATTCCGGTACTTATGTGGAACAAAGGAGAAATAAAACAAAATTTGAGATATGTAGGAACTTGAACAAAAAAACTATCAAGGAGAACATGGAAAGGTAATACTGTCTCTTATGCATTTAACTTATTGATACACGTGGCTTAATTATATGTTATCGTGGTTAAGGTTTCTAAGAGTATGATTCCACTCGCGCACTAATGAAATAAAAATTGGAATCAGTTATAATGGTCGGTTCCGGTTCCTAATGATCTTGTGTCTTGTTCCTATGTTAGTGGAATCTGAACCGAACCTATGAAAAAATATGAGTACCTATCGAGTATTTTAGGAAGAACACAGATATATTTATAAATACTTTTTCATCTTTCTCACTTTATTTTAATTACTATTATTCGCTTGTTAATGATTTAATAGAAGATTATATTTCGAAAAAAAATAAATGAGAAATTACAAAAACCCGAAGTCAAACTAGACAACCTCTTCAAATTTTGGAGAACAATTGTCCAGGTATAGGTTAGGCACGAGTACCTGGCGGGTAACAATTTGGAAATGATAAGCTAACGGGTGCTAAGCACTTCTACCCACTGAGTACCAAATTCGCTAAAAATGTCTAATTTGAAGACCCAATAACTGGAATCGTAATTGAATTATTCTGTTTTGGTTATGTATTGATGAGTAATTACTACCCACCTACAACCTTAAGCGATGATGTTCCACAAGGAAAAAATATCGCCATAGTTTTCTTTTTGTGTTTGTTTATTCATCATTGTCATGGTTAACGTGATACTGCAACAATAATGAGAAAATTGAAAGTGAAAGAAAGAGGCAAGCAATAACTCTTGGAATTTTCCCATTTTTTTTTTTGTTCTGATTTGATTTTGGACATGTACGTGTATTGACAATGAACTTTCCATAACAATGACAAGAAAAAGTAATGCTAAGTGACAATGATGTATCATTACTCACCAATTCGGTGAAACTTATTATGCTAGAGCAAGGAAGATTGATTTTTTTTTAATGTATGCACAAATTCTTATTAAAAGCTTGTTGTATTTGTGTACTAACTTCATTTTTTTTGTATCTACTACAAGAATTTGATGAAAGGATTGTATGAAGAGGGTCTGAGCATAAGTGAAGATAATGTTTTATTTTTTAAGTTCTTTGAGTGATTTTTTATCTTTATTGAGAGATTATTTAATTTCACGGAGAAAATCTTACTTATCTTGTCACATGGCCCATGGTCAATGAGTGACTTATTATTACACATGAGTGTGGTACAATCTATTTCAAAGCTGAAGACCTGAATGTTGTAAAACAACTAAAGAGGGGGATCTATATTGATGGGAAACTGGTCAACAATCGAGACATGCATCAACCACATGGTTTTCAGATTTTAACCAAATCCTTCATGGAGCTTCAAATGTTAGTTTCTGCTATTTTAGGAAAATTTGGGTTTGCTAATAATTTTTCATTAAGAGTTTATTTATTTAGTCGTTGTTTTTGGGATAAAGATTTATTTTAAAAATACTTTCAGTATTTATGATAATCTTGAATTCGCCAAAAATAACAAATTGCAAGTTTGAGTCAGATTTGGGTTCTTCATCCTTTCTTGTCAAACATGTTAGGATTTTTCCTAGTTTGTTCAAAGGATGTTTAAGTTATTGTTCTAGTTAGTTGAATTTGATTAATACTCTTTTTGCTAAACTTGTGCAAGTTTAAATCCTTCTTTATAGTCGGGAAATCAATGTTTAAATAATTTGGTAGCACTATGACCCAAAATTTGCATAGTGATTCAAAATATTCCGCTATGCAAAGAATTTATCATGTGAATCGAATTTATCTCGTTGGCGACAGGTTGATTTTTTTATTGTGACTCCGAATCTACCACTGTAATGCAATATATGTTTCATGACCTTTGTGACTAAAAACTATACAATTTTTCTAAAAACACCAAGGAGACACGAAATTGTTTATTAACCCAAATCCTATCTCGTTAACAAAATTTTACTTCTAACACATAATATGTTTGGTGACTCAATCCATGTATTATGGCCCGAAATTAGCCAATGTAATATAGTTTTTGACCCAAATCTAGCATTATGATCTGAAATTTTCTTCATAATCCAAAGTCCAACTAAAAATCTCCACAATCAAGGAAGAAGGAAACCTTTGGCATATGTGGTCAATTAAAAAGCTTGGATATTTATACTCTCTACTAATTTTTCAGTTTTACAAGCCCAATCTGAAAATCAAGTGATGTGCGTTCCCCTAAAATATCCAAGCATAAATTCATTTTTTTGCCCCTTCATTCTTGAAATCGTGGATCAGCCCCTAATATAAATCCTATTTGTCACATGATGTTTTTATTCCACATTGATCTTATCTGTCTCTATGCGTACGCACCAGGAGATATGAGTCATAGTTAAGTTTTGTGGATTAATACATATAAAGTAATGATATGATAATAAACCGATGTTTGAGAATACATATAAACTAGGGATGTGGAATTGAAATCACCCACAGTTGGTCATATCTTCCGATACAACCCCGTATGTGTTGTATCATATACAAATGTTTACATTGATTGACAATAATTTCCTCTCCTCCCACTCATTCTCCTCCAACAAAACCGTCAATATGGACTAAATCTGAGCAAATTTCTTCATTATTCATTGTTTTCTAGGTTAGCTAGTAGTTTAGTGTAGTTTTTATAATGTTTCCTACTTATCTACATCGTTATGGTGATTTTATCTACTCTTTTGAGGTATACCTTCGCTTTAATGGCGATTCTTGGTTATTGGTTTGGGTTTTAAGATCAATAGTGATGCTCTCCATGCTCTCCAACGACGAAAGCTTCATCTTGGTTATCTCCGGCGACAGAATCTTCATCATCAACTTATCCGGCGACGAAATCTCCATAGGTGATCTTTTTGATGACGGAAGCTTCATCACTAGTTACAAGAGATTTGAGAAAATCACTCCTACTTTGAGAGCACATATTTCTATAGAAGAAAAACAAACTAAATGGTTGGAAGTTAATTCCGAGAAAAAACATCCTTCTTTCGATTTAATAGGATCTTATTCATACTTGTATTTGTTTTACTCCGGCAATACTTCTCTTTCTCTTGTCGGATTTATCGGTATTGTACTTTTACGGTATGTTCTTGTTACTTTGTATTCTCTTATTTTCGATCTTAAACTCATTGTAACCTCAAATTAACATTAATGAATAGGTTCCTTGTTTATCAAAAAAAGAGAAAAATACAATCAAGGTCCTCTGTTTGTCTGCATCTCCAGGTGTCTGTTGCATACTTGAATATCTTCTGGTGTGAGCTGTATCCATGCCGTGTCGATATGTGTCCACCGATACGCACCAAACAGAGAAGACAAGTAAATGTGCGCAATGGTTCAATTTTCATACCAATTTGAAAAAAGGGAAGATTCCAATGACACAGTTAGAATGATATTTGGTTGACATTTCGACGTCATTTTTCTTGTAGAATTCAAAGCTAATATTTGTAGAATTCAAAGCTAATATTTCTTATGACATATTTCTCTTATAAAGATAAATGAGTACCACCATCTACCACTTTTAACTTCGAGAATTGAAAATTAACGGTACAAATTAATATTTATTGATGGTGAAGTTTCGTACCTAAGAATGCACTTATTTTTGGTAGGGAGATAGGTATTTTTGGTGAAGTTTCGTATCTATTTTTTTTTAATAAGAAAGATAACTTCATTAATCATCCTTAAGAGATTACACCTAGTGTCTCACTAATTATAGACTCTATCCAACTTGGCAGATTATGAGACCATACTAAATTGGTTTGGATGTTTCTAGCTTCTTTATATAGTAAATCAACTACCTCATTAGTCTCCCTAGGTACATACTGATATATCCAATTACTAAAAAACTTAAGAAGTTCCTGACAATCAAGAATAATGATGTTTGTAGTCCAGCTTACATCACCTACTTTGCCATTGATGGCATTTATTACATTCAGGAAATCACCTTCTAAAACTAACTGGCTTATGTTTTTTGCTTTAGCCAATTTGATGCACTCCAACGCAGCAAAGGCTTTAACTTTCTCAGCATCTACAGCTACTGCTGGCCTGGAATTTTACAAGGACGCCAAAATGTCAACCAAATGTATCTCCCCCTTTTAATGCCAGCAAGGAAATCTCAAAATCAAAATTCGTTAACCATTTTTTCGTTCACCACACCTATTCAATGTCCGCACATTCAATCTCAACCGTTAAATAATAACTGAAATGCATATGTTAGATCACTCATATTTTAACAGCAGAAAATAAATCGATTTCAGCTCCCTTAATATTTTTTTCCATATCTTCTCTTCAAGTTCAAGATTAGGCGAAGTGAAATCTAGGAGAAAGAAATACACAATCGAAATGAAGTTAGATAGAGATAGAGATGTGAGGAATTTCACACCCTAAATCCCCAAATTATACTTACAGATAGAGCAGATGATGGATAATTAAAATCAGTTGAAATATGACATGATGATGATGCTGCATGTTCAAATTTCCTTGCTTATACTATGGATTATACCCCTACTGTAAGTGTAACCCTTTTTTTTTCTTCTAATTTCAATAATTCATCTTATTCGCAAAAGTTTCAGTTTACTGGTGTTTATGGGTAAAAATCGTTTCCGCCGATTTTGGTAAATTCGGTAGGTGAGTGAGAAACTGGTTTAAACCCTAAACAAATGTGCTGCACGTGAGCACTTTCTAGATTTGAGAGATCAATATGTACAAGTCCGGCCTAAACCAAGAAATGGCCATTCCAGACTTGCTTCGGTCACAAAGTGGAAGAGAAGGGTTGATTTGGGGAGGGAAGCAAAGAAAGGTGTTGAGACCAGAGTAATTCTGGGGAGAGTAGTGTCTCGACTTGTATCGGAAAGTGAAAGCTTAGGAAGCTTGCAAGAGATGAAAGCTTTTTGGAGAGCTTGCAAAGTTGCCTTTTCTGAGAGTGTTGTATTTTTCTCCTGACCGAGACTTGTTGTCTGGTGAAAATAGGTAAGACCTATTTATACAAGTCGAGATTGAAACGTACCCTGGCCTCATGAAGAAAGAGAGTAAAGGGTGAAATAATGGGAGGAGGCGGTAACCGCATGGTGTTTATGGGTGAAAACGTTTTCACCATTATTTCCTCATTTATTTGACCGCTTTATTCCTATTCACGCTTTCTTAATGTGAGCGTAGTGTATCTTTGCATCTTTGTGACCGCCAAACCAAGACCCCGGAAAGCATCCCCGGTTTGTATTGATGTCTCGAGTGCTGGTTGCACCTTGAGTGCAAGTGGCGCTGCTAGGGGCGCGTGTGGCATGTGCGGAATGCCTTTGTTGCGGGTTGTACCTCGAGCACAAGTGGCAATGCCAGAGCTCCTAGTGGCGTGTGTGGCATGTGTGGAATGCCTTGGTGGTAGGTTTCACGTTGAGTGTAAGTGGCAATGCTAGAGCTGCTAGTGACGTGTGTGGCATGTGCCAATGGCATGTGCGGAATGCCTTGGTGGTAGGTTGCACGGTTTGCAAGTTAGGCTACCATCGTGGGTTTTGGCATGTGCCAATGGCGCGTACGGCCAAGTTGGCCTAGGTTGCACGATTTGCAAGTTAGGCTACCAGCGTGCATGTTTGGCATGTGTGGCCAATTTGGATCACGGCCTGGTAAGAAAAGCTACCAGCGATGCGTGTTGGCATGTGCCAATGGCATGCGCGGCCATTAGGACCACGGCTTGGTAAGAAAAGCTACCAACGAGCGTGTTTGGTATGTGCCAATGGCATGCTCGGCCATTAGGGCCACGGCTTGGTAAGAAAAGCTACCAGCGAGCGTGTTGGCATGTGCCAATGGCATGCTCGGCCATTAGGGCCACGGTTTGGTAACAAAAGCTACCAGTGAGCGTGTTGGCATGTGCCAATGGCATGCTCGGCCATTAGGGCCACGCCATGGTGAGAAAAGCTACCAGCGATGCGTGTTGGCATGTGCCAATGGCATGCTCGGCCATTAGGGCCGCGTCCTGGTGAGAAAATCTACCAGCGAGCGTGTTGGCATGTGCCAATGGCATGCTCGGCCATTAGGGCCACGCCATGGTGAGAAAAGCTACCAGCGATGCTTGTTGGCATGTGCCAATGGCATGCTCGGCCATTAGGGCCACGTCATGGTGAGAAAAGCTACCAACGAGCGTGTTGGCATGTGCCAATGGCATGCTCGGCCATTAGGGCCACGCCCTGGTGAGAAAATCTACCAACGAGGGTTTTGGCATGTGCCAATGGCATGCTCGGCCATTAGGGCCACGCCTTGGTGAGAAAAGCTACCAGCGAGCGTGTTGGCATGTGCCAATGGCATGCTCGGCCATTAGGGCCACGCCTTGGTGAGAAAAGCTACCAGCGAGCGTGTTGGCATGTGCCAATGGCATGCGTGGCCAATTTGGCCTAGGTTGCACGGTTTTCAAGCCTAGGTGCGGGCGCTACTTTGGCATGGCGCGGCTAGGGCCAAGGTAAGGGTGTTTGGCTTGGCGTGGCGTGACCCGGCGTAGCTGAGGCCAAGGCAGAGTGTGTTTGGCATGGCGGGGCTAGCTTGGGCTAGGTGTGGTCGACATGATTTGCCATTAGCACGGAGGTGAGGCTAGCATGGTTGGCATGCTTTGGCGCGTTTGGTGCGACTAGCATAGCTAGGGCCAAGGCAGAGTGCGTTTGGCATGATTTGTCATTGGCACGGAGGTGCGGCTAGCATGGTTGGCATGCTTTGGCGCGCTTGATGTGACTAGCATAGCTAGGGCCAAGGCAGAGTACGTTTGGCATGGCGCGGCTAGCTTGGGCTAGGTGTGGCTGGCATGATTTGCCATTGGCACGGAGGGGAATTAGGGTTTTTTCGTTGTAACCCTAATTTGAAAAAATACCCCTATTAATTACTGACTACATGCATTAAATGTTCTAATAAATGTGTCACCGGTGACATTAGGTTATTTGGTGTTTTACAATTTTACCCTTTGTTTAAAAACCACCATCAACATTAAGTCCCCTGCTTAGCTCGGAACAGGAGCTTTGTTGCGAGGTAAGCATAAGATGGTGACAAACTATTAGCAGTAAATCGTAAAGAGAATTGAGGAGGCTTGTCTGACCTTTTTATAAATAGGATTTGGAATCCTTGCCTTTGGCAGTTTTGCACAAATCTGGAGGTTGGCACAATTGGGAAGTCAGCGTCGTGGGAGACAGGAAGCTGGGCGGCATTGAGAAGTTGACGCGAGTTGGGAAACTGAGCGTGCTAGCTGGTGGGACCGGCGAAAAGTGGGAAGATGATCGTGCTAGCTAGCGGGACCGGCGCAAGGTGGGGAAGCTGAGCGTGCTAGCTGGTGGGACCGGCGCAAGGTGGGGAAGCTGAGCGTGCTGGCTGGCGCGACTTGGGCAGTCATTGGGAAGTTGGCGCAATTGGTGGGACCGGTGCAACTTGGGCAATTGGGAAACTGACGCGATCTTAATGGGACCGGTATAAACAAGGAGGGAGTAGGTGTTTCTAAAGATAGCAAAGTTTCCTTATTTTGCCTTCCTTCACGTGCGGCTTCAATCAGGGCATTGTCCATGCTAAAATTCGGAAGCGTTATGTCCCTCATTGCCTCCTTTCCTTTTTTTTAAGGTTCCGTATTCATACCCAACGCAATTGCATCATCTCCCTCGTTTGAGAAAGGGTTCTTCTTGTTGGGTTTCTTTCTTTGCCTAGAGACGAATCATCCTCTAAACAACCAGATTCTCCAAGTCAAGGCGCGAGATCTGACTCTTGCAAAAGCACCCCGACTAGGGTTATTCGGGCTAAGAAGATCATACCGGTATGTTTTCTTCTTCTTCTCTGTTCATGTTATCCTCTTTTATATGTGTATAGATAGGATGAAACTTGATCATTTTCCCCATTTTTTGCAGTGTATGATGGGACCCTCAAGGGATGGGCGCGCCTTTAACTCTTCGGAAAAGGACTTCAGAATTGGCGGAGATCGATCTTCTTCTCTTGAGGAGGCATTGGTTGGGATTGAATCTCTGTTCCATGAAGCTAGTGAAATTATTAAGGACATCCCTTCCATCTATCCTCATGAAGAACAGGTGCATGTTCGGACTCTCTTGGGTTCAGTGAGCGTGGAGGAGAGCGCCATAATTCTTGATTTTGATGCGGATAAATCAAAAAACTTTCTTCGAAGTGTCAATGAGAAAACCTTCGAAGGAGCATATGACGGAAACGAAATAGCGTTTGAAGTTGATGCCAAAGGTGTTGTTGGTGATACCGGAGGGGTCATGGTGGCGTATGCTGGACCGGTCGTCGAGGAGGACACTGCTGCTGCTGTGGCTGCTTCGGGATGGGATGTTGAGGTTGCCGCTGCTAAAACCGTTGAATGGAACCTTTATTGCCCGAAGGATTGCTGGGGGAAGTGCTTGAAGATAGCCTTGCCCGAGGGGACTTGTGCTCCATCCTTCGAGGGCTAGTTCCTCCCTTTTGTTATTTCGTTAGCCGCTTAGTTCCCCGATGTTTTTTTTTTTTTTTTTTTGTAAACTCATCTTTTCCTTCTTCTTGACGATCAACATTGTGCTTCATATGTATTTTTGAAAGAGGTTGTGGTATGATGGCTCGCAATGGTTTTCTCGGGTTTATCCGATGTATTTCTCGATATCTGGAGGATTTGCTTAGAAAGAGATGTATTTATGCTTTCTTTCTTTTTTTGACGGGAAAGAGAATCCCCAGGGAAAAATACAAACGGTGTATTCATCCTGGGGAAGTACAACTACTAAGAGGAATTGTTAAAGGAAATACTAAAAGGGGGGAGTGATTGGGAAGTACAACATTTTAGGGATTGGAGTCCTTGAGCCATCGCGAGTGAATTATCGCACCTTCAGGTGTGTCTGCATTGATGAGCTTGCAATATCCTCCCAAAAGGGTATCCGCAACCAGATATAGCTCGTCTTCTCCTTCATTGGGCGAATCAGTTTGAATAGCCTTTTTTACTGTCATCCCCCCCCACTTGAAACGAGCTTTCCTTAACCACTACATCTCCGATTGAAAACGGGTTCAGACGTCGTGCAACCGTTTGAGTCTTGGCTTCGTTGGTTTCAATAGAAGTTTCCAAGCTTCTTGCAAAGTGTTCGAATGGTCCAGCTCCCCATTCGCATTTCTTGACAGCGTTCGTGCCAGTAATCGCGCCGAGTACCCATGACGGAATGGGGGAAGGAAAAACTGGTTGCAGAAAAGGTTGCTCGGTCAGACTTACTTGCATTTGAAAACTATGAGCTAGCGCCAACGGGTCCTCTCCGGATGTCTGGGTTCCTTCAATAGTTCGTTGATGCGATAACTAGTGGGATGATTTGTTGGAAATTCCTTCGGGCGTGGACGTCGGCAGAGGGTGCCCATTCAATTTTGCTTTGTTGTCGAGCACCCATAAGCGTCCCAATATCATGTCATGATCTAGTTCTTTGACAATATGGAATTTGCTATGCGTTATAGCGTCTCCCATCTTGATCTCTAGGTTGATGTAGCCATGCGCGTTCAAAGCTTCTCCTCTCAAGTTCTTAATCACGGACGGGGAATAGGTAGCGTCTTGTTTTGTAAATCCTGCTGCCTTTAGTGTCTTGAAAGTAATGATGTTGTGGTCAGAGGCCGTGTCGATGAGCGTGTCGTCAAATTCGTTACCTCTTAAACGGGACGTGGTCAGCAGTCCCCAGTTCTCCTTTTTGGTTCCGCCTGTTTGGAAAGCTTGGGCCCCTGGCGTGGTTTCCGAGGAGAGAAAAAGTCGTTTGCCGGATACAACGCGATTGAGAGCTACGAAAATATCTTGGCGCTGCACCTTTGAAAGATAGAGAATTTCGCATACATGTTGCATCATGGATTGTACAGTCTCGTGCACGAAGTCCCCAGAGGCCCCGCAGTTTCTTATTGGGAGTGGGTCTCGATGCACTCTTTCGTCTCCTAGCTGGAGTTCTCCCGCTTCTATCATTTCTTTGAAAATATGCTTTAGTCCGTTGCAATCGCTAGTCGGGTGGTGAACGAACCCGTGGTAATGGCGATTCCAGGGTTCGCCATCTCGGCCTCGGTTGGTGGACGTCCGGGAGGTGGCGGTCGATAACATCATCTTGAACCCAGGCTTCTAGGAGGTCAATCACCTCCTCGATTGGAAACGGGAAATCAAGGGTATTTCGTTCGGTCTCATGATGCTGCATGGGAGATTTAGTAACGGTCTTCCGTGGCGGGGGTTCCCGTTGCGCCGGCGCTTCACGTTTTGGCTGGTGGCTCGTAGTTGGGGCTTTCCTTTTTCCCCTTTCGTTTACTATGTTCACGGAGGATGAGCCGGCATTAAATTGCTTGCTGATGAGGCGTCTACTCCCGCGAGTTTCACGCGTGTCTTCGGTTCGAGTTGGCCTAGCTCTTTCCAGTAATGCTGGTGCTGTTGTTGCGGATCGTCTAGCGGCCTCATGGAGTTCGGAGAATGTTTGGAAACGCAAGTTCTCTAGCAAGGCGCGGTAAATAGGAACCATACCATTGATGCACGCATTCACCGGTTGTTGCTCGGTCATGTTTGGGTCGTGATGTCCGAGTGCTTGAACCTCGAACCTTTTGACGAAATCATTTGGATGTTCGTTATCCCACCGGTACATTCTTCCGAGGTCCGAGAAAGTAACTTGTTCGGACACGAATAAGTATTTCTTGTAAAACGCAGGTGACCATGCTACTCCAGTTGGGAATCTTTGTTCGGTGGGATCTTTGTTGTACCATGTATACACCCTTCCAAAGTAAGTGATTTTGAGAATTCCCTTAAACGAAGAACGTGATTATATTCATGTTCACCTAGGGATTCCAGGAAACGGAGACATGCTCATGTGCACTCCGGTACCATCGTACGGAGGTAAATTGAGGAGAAGAGTACCCCCTTGGGAGATGGATTCTCTCGCATTTCGGATGGATAAGGGGGTTGGTGATGATGCATGTACAATTCATTATTCTTGATTCGGTTGCGGAGAAGTTGTTCCGGATCTTCTCGCGTGACGAAGTTGGGCGGCTGATTTCTTTCCAACGGTATTCTAGCACGAGTTTCCTCATCCGTGGAGGCGTGCTCCGCCGAGGTGCAGGCGTCGGGATTGTTGGAGACGTTCCTAAGCGGCTCTGGAGGACGCGACTCACGTGGTAGTCGCTCTGTCAGGGTCTTGAGAAAGACGAGTACCTCCTTCGCGTTGAAACTATATCCGCCTCTGGGCTCGCGAGCATCTCCGTCGTTCCATCAAATCGGTGATGGTTACATAAGGACGACTTCCTCTGGTACCTCCAGGTCTCTCGTCCGTCGGTGCGATTGCGGGAAATCCCACAATACACCCCTCACTAAATTTTGTTTAACTAATCCATTCAAAAGATAATAGATGAACAATTATGAATGCTTATTAATAAATTTTCTTCAAATGTTTTCACTGGAAGATGGAATTACACTTAAGAACTTACAAACATTCTCTCTGTTTCTCTCTCCTAATGACTTACTCTCCAATCCAAAAAGACCCTCTACGACAGATTCACTCATCCCTTTATATAGGGTAATACATAGTGAATGACAGCTAAGCTGTCCTTTATTTTCGGGAATGTCTCGCGAAGTGTCGCAGGCGTACAAGTATTCGTATTCGCGACACTTCTTAACTTTCGCCAGATTTCATATCTTCCTATCGTCATCCAGTGCGTCATTCATATTAATTTTCTGCGACTTACTCGCAATGTTGTTATCGGTTGTCTTCGCGAATGGTTGTTGTGGCGATATTATGACCCTACATCTTGCCTCTTCTCATGTCTTTCTGCGAAGGAGAGAATGTCATGAGAATCAATATTTTTGAACCGCCGCAACTTGTTTATTTGTACTTGTTTCAGTTTCATCTTTCCATACGGACTTTATTACGGATGTCTATTCCTCCATTCTATTCCGACACGTCTCTTTCAATCGTTTATTCTTGACCATTCACGTCCCTTCTCACATTAAATGCTCTCGTTTCCCCGAGGATGTTTCTCTCTATATATATTTTTCATATCTTTCTCTTCTCCTTTTCGTCTTCTCTCTGCAATTTTTCTTTTATCTTTTCTTCCGCAAGTTGCGCTTCTATCACCGCAAATCTTCAATCTTTTTATCATATCTTAATCTTCGATTCTCTATCCATTCCCATATTGATAATGGCTTCACTTAGCCGTATGTACAAACCCGCTTTATTGAGATCAGGAAAAAGTTGCAAGATAAAGGTTTCACTCTTTCTACCATTCCTAATCAAATATGTTCATCTATACTCACTCGCTAAGCTTTTTCTCGATCATCAATGTGATGATCACAATATTATTGTTTCGCTAGGTCAACTTCTCGCAGGACTTCCCATTCCTTTATATGATCCCGAGATGCCACTCTTTTATGAAATCCTTTCTCATCCGAACTTCTCGCGAGTTGTCTACCAACTATGTGGCGATTGTATCCGCCTAATGCTCGAGTTTGCCGGTCGTGGTCTTGGCAAAGGATCTCTATATCCTAACAAAGTGCCGGAGATCCCGAATATGTAAATTTAGAAATAATCCCGAGAAATATATTTGTAGAAAACTTTTTTGAAAATTATGACGTAATAGGCATGAGAAATAAGAAATCTCACTGGGCGCTCGGTTGAAGAGAAGAGATAACATCCACGAGGATAAATTGCTCATGCAAGATATCGATCGGCATTCGGGTAAGAACACTACTCCTCGCCACTCTAAAGATGAGAGGTGGTGGGTTGTTCCTTTGCTCTTAAGTGGACCTTACATAGCAGGTTCGCATGTACTCCCGCAAATCTCGCAGCTATCATCCTTGGGAATTTAAGTGGCCCGAGGAGACGAAAGAGGTATGTCTCCATAGTTTGCTTTTGCAATCTCTCTTTCCTCTTGTATTCATTGAGTTTGTAAATTTTTCAGATTGCCAAACTGAGGAAAAGTTACAAGGCAAATCCCCTGGCAAGCACCTTGGCAATACTTCGATCGCTTACGGATGAAGTAAGAAATATCCTTTTTGTATTACTTAACAATATTGTTGCCTCTATTTCTTATCTTCATTTGTATGCGAAGGTTGACGCTGAGGAAATGATAGCTGCGAAGGTTAAAGGCAAAACTAAAGCCAATGCACGCAAGAATAAGTCTTCTGCTCCACCATCTAAGAAGCGAAAAGCTCAGCCTTCCTCTCATCTTAGTTCAAGTTCTGAGTCTTCCGATGAAGATGACAATAATAATGTTTTGGATTCAACTTTCCAAAATGAAGCTCAATCAGCCAATTCTCCTATGGATCAATTGTTCAGCATCTTCTCGGATTCTCTTCAAGGAATTGGAGATACTGCCTCGACTTCTATATGCGAGAGCCTCGCCACCGTATGCAATGCTACACTCTTTGGATGGCAATGACTCTTTCAAAGGAGTTTCTAGATCTGTATCCCCTAGCTTCTTAAATGCACTTAATTCGTTGGTATGTTTGACCTCATGTTTCCCTTCCAACTTCATTTTTTAATTTATATCTTAATAGCCTCTTTATCTTTTCTTTGCAAGTGGAAAAACTTCTTTTGTGGTTGCCTCGGATCTTGAGAGGAGGTATAACATTCAATTGAAAAAGAATACCCAATCTTGCACAAGGATCAAAGAATTAGAAGTTGAATGCGAGATATCGCGAAAAGATCCAACAATTGGAGACGAGTTTTCGCGCCGGAAAGACAAAGTTACCACTCTCCAGAATGCTAATCAACAACTTTATGGTATAAAAATTTCTTCTCTCTTGTTATTTTTATTTTATCAATTTCTGTTGCTACGACTTATCACTTTCGCGAGATGTATATAACCTCTCCGAAGAAGCTATTCTTCTCCATTCATTTCGAGCCTATGGATAATGATACTCTCCTCGCTCATCTCAACAACTTTTTAAGTAGTTCGTCAAGCTGAAATTAATACTCTTTCATTAAATGAACTCCAAACCAAGTACCGCCTCTTAGAAATTGAGCACGAGATCTAGTTTAAGTATAGCCAACCAGTTTAAACAAATGTATCTTGAATCCCATGAGGAAGCCAAAATTTTAAGGAAGAAAATTAGTGACCATATAGATGACAAAGATCGCATTGCTAATAATGGTGCCAGGCATTAGCAACATTTCAAAAGTCCCTTCTCGAAGTGCAAATGGAACGAGATGACTTGCTTCGTCGAAATTCCTTACTTGCGAGCGAGAAAACCAAATTCGTTCACTTCTTATTATAAATAATGATGATGAATTCGCTTGGGCCGCGAAAATCTTAGATAATGCCAGGAATAATTTAGGTGTTGATGTTAGTCTTCATACCGAGCACACTTCCTTGGTTAAAGATATAATATCTGTGAGAGAAGGTTACTTATTATACCTTCTTTGTTTCTTACCTCGTAATATTCTTTGTTGAGTTGTTAACTTATCGTTGTCTACTTGCGAGTCCGAAAAAGATTTCAAGCAAGGATTGAAGAACTTGAATCGAGAAAGCACAGCTCGCAAAGAATCTCAACCTTCGCGAGAATAAATATTCCAAGTTGAAGAATCAGTTTCAAACTACGGTGGCGAATTTTAATAATGATGCCGTTCGTTTTCGCAATGAAGCCATGGAGTATGTTTGTAAAGATCATAAAATCCCTCTTTCTTCATATCCTTGGCTTTCCGAAGAAGTTCCTGAGAATTTGCCTGTCTCAGACATTTCTGATAGTGAAGCCAGCGAAGAAGAAAATTCAGGCGGCGAGAATAATAGAATTGAAGGATCAGATAGAGGAGAAGAATCGCCAAAGAGATAATTCTTTTTGTTTGTTTCGCTGCGTGTAATATCTCGTGCATTTCGTGTCTTTTTTGTAAACTTCTTGGGTTTGTTGTCCAGTAAATTCCATCTTCATTCCCCTTTCTTGGCGCTTTTTCCTTGTAATATAATTGGCTAACATTATTAATGTATAACTCTTTCATTGGAAGATGGATAACAATACTTCATCTTTTCCATCCCCATATTTGCCTCTGTTATGCATCTTCAGATGAAAGAATGAAATTTCTGAGATTTTGCACTTTCTTCTTCTGATCAGGAATGATGTTTAAATTTATAATTGCGATGAAATCGCAAGAACTTTTCATTAAAGAAGAGATTTTTTTGGTCTCGCCTTGTCATTTTTGGTGGACTTCTAAGCTTGACCTTCCTAAGTAAAGGTCTTACTCTGCCACCCTTTATTGCGACAAGATCGCAGGACGTCTTTACACTTGCATGTAAAGACCCATTGACCTTGTCTTATCATTTTTCAAGTATTTTTGCCTCTGCAGGATATTTGGCTTGCGACAATATGACAGGCCTAAATATTCTTGCGAAAATAAAGCCCCGTGATATTGCCGTCTTGCGACGAAATCGCAGGACGTCTTTACACTTGCATGTAAGGACCCATTGATCTCGTCTTACCCTCGCGTTAGTATTTTTGCCTCTGCAGGATCATTGCACAAATATGACAAGCCTAAGTTTCCTTGCGGAAACAAAGCCTCGTGACATTTGCGTCTTTGGCACTTATCAACTCCCTAATGGAGGGTGCCGCCCTTATCACCTCCCCGGTTGCCCCTTCAAGGAGGCGTACATCGGCCATACAAGGCTAGCTCCTCCCATCCGGTCTTAACAACAACCAGTTGTTTTCGCAGCCTCTTATCCCTTATACCTATAGAGTTTATGGTTACAAGGCTGCACCCTAAGTGGAGTTTTCTTCGGGCCGAGTGAGATGCGCCAAGACTTGTCAAGAGTGGTAAGGAAGTTCCATGCTCCCCGCACTCTTGACTCAACCGTGTACCTCGGCGCCTTGATCATACGCGACTCCTTGAAAGAGACCCTCGGTCGCCCAACCGGGGTATAACCTACATATATAGTTGGGAATCCAAGGTATCTCTCCTCAGGATAGGCTTTCATGGGCCCCAAATTTGCATGACCCAAGTTCCAGGAGCGGTGTAACCTTTTCCCCGAGCCATGTTAAGAGATACCCCCTTATATGACGCACTTTAGGTCTTACATTTGCCTCTTACGAAATGTAATTCGCGAACTAGGGTGTACGCCATAAAGGTTCGTCCCATTCATTTATTCATTCATTGTTGTTAAATCATTCAATCATTCATATTTAATTGTCTCATCGATATTTAATTTGCGAAGACATCGCACAATGTTGTTCATTCATTTTTGCCTCGGATTCTTGTACAATCTTCTTGTCGAAATTCTCACGTATCATTTCTTCTTAGTCTAGCCTTTGATATACCTTTGTCGATTACTTATCATGAGACCATTCAACTTACTTTTTATGCCTTTTGTTCATTGTACTCTTTGCCTCAGTGTTATCCCAATCCTTGAAGGACTCCTTTCCATCGTAACGTTCGCCTGCTTCCATGCATTCATCTGCGGCACTTCTCGATGTTTCCATGGCACCTCGCGATGAACTACAACCGATTATCATTGCAGCATCGTAACATTCGCCTATTCTTGCGGCACTTCGCGATGCTTCTTCATTTCTTATCTCTATAGTATCCACCATCAGCTTCTCTTTCCTCTTTTCATCTTTGATATTCTGTTTCCAACCTTTCCTTTTAGCATTTTTCTCTTCACAGCTCTCTACGTCAACCTCATAACATTTCTGACCTTCCTTCCAATCTCCCTTTATAATTCCAATACCATTTGGATGGGGAAATTTTATGCATTGATGGTATGTTTATGCTACTCCCAAGATTTCGTGCAGCCATGGTCGCCCGATTAATGCGTTATAAGGAGATTCCACGTCAACCACGCAAAATAAAATGTCAGCTGATAACCCTTGTAAAGGTATCCTCATGTGAACCTCTCCTTTAGGTTTGTTCGTTGTGCCGTTAAAACCGTAGATTTTGTACGTTGAAGGAATCAAATTTTCATCCTCTCCACCCATGGTCTTATAAGTATGGTAAAACAGAATATTCACCGAACTACCAGTGTCGATTAAGATTCTATTGATTGCCCAACAATTTTCGCTTAGTCATCTTCTCCATCAATCGGTCTTGGATTAATGTCTAGTCGCACCACCAACGGGCTATCATGTGCTTCTCTTCCTTTGGGTATCTCGTCAGGAGAGAAAGAAATAATTTTTAGTTGCCAATCTTTCAATTGCGACTTTCTCGCCAGTTCATCACTTCTTTGTTATGAAAATCTCTTGCATATACTCTACTAAGCACATTATCGTGAAAATCTTCAATTGTACGATATGAATGAACTATAGAGTTGCAAAATAGATTTTTGGCCTTTGTTCCCACTTCTATTACGAATGCTTCTTTTCCCTTCTTTGAAACTGTTCTTTGCACTTCGATGGTGATGTTGTTAGTACTTGCTTCCCTTTCTCTTCATTTTTTAGAAAATGAGCCAATTTCCCCGATCAATCATTCCGAGGATGATTCTCTTTATGTTTCGCAATCATTTGTTAGATGTCCATGAAAGCGATGGTAAGAACAATATTCGTGACTTGTCACTTGGTGGTGGTTCACTCCTGCATTCCATGGTGGTGGTACGTCCTCCATTACAAGTATAGCTTCCCAAATTTTCTCAACACTAGCATTTAGTGGTGGCATTCGATCTCTTCCCATACCACTCTGCGATTTCTTGGCCTTCCATGGTTATTTTGCCTTTGTCCTCCATAAGTTTCTTGCATATGATCTAATCTCTGAATTTTATTATTGTTGCCGCGATTGTAGTAGTTCCTTTCTCTATCAAACTCCTCCCGATCTCGGCTTCCCATTGCCACTATTTTCTGCTTGTCCATCGTCAACTCGTTTTCCGGTTGCCCTTGCGAAGTGGTCACCATGAATTTAAAAATTTTGGTAATAAACTTGCATTCGCAGCGTTCGAACTTGTATTCGCAACTAGGGTATGATTCCATTTCATTTTGCCTTTCTTCCAAAGCAATGTATTCTTCTTGGAGTTCTCATGACTCACCATCGTAATTGTATTTTTAATTGAATATTTGAATGTATAACAAACTTGTTGCGAACAGAGCATTTACAAATGATAAAATGAGATATCTTTCCTCTACCCTTAGGCCATTTCACTGCACATTGTCCTCCATCTCATTGTCAAATGTCTTAAACTCTCGCCAACTCTTTGTTTCAATCCGAATACATCTTCAATTCCTGGTCGCGTGGAATTGTTACTTATATACGCTCCCAAGAAAATAGTTTGTAAATGGTTGAATGACGAGATTGTGTTTCTCGGTAATCCTTCAAACCATTTCAGTGCTTCTCCGATTAAGCTTGATGCGAAGTATTTGCACAATATGGCATCATGATTCTCCCACTGTAACATACATCTCATATAAGCCTTGATGTGTTGTATCGCACAGGTTGTTCCATCGAAAATGTTGGTTAATGCAGGCAGATTGCATTTAGGTGGTATTCCTCCCATTTGTACTTCTATTGTGAAAGGAGTCTTCGCAGCTTCTGCGATGGCTTCATCCAACCTATCTTCTTCCTCCTTCCTTCCTATTGTTTAACAATTTTCTCATTTCGCTAGTTAGTTCTTTCAAGATTTGCTCATTTTCCTCAGGATTTGATTCTGCTGGTCTTTTTAGCTCTGCCTCTCGCCTCCTGCGTTCATGCCTGTTTTGACCTTCTTGTCCACTATTTTCTTCTCTCCTTTCTCTGCGACTTTCTCCTTCGTCTCTTTCATCAATTCGTACACCATTATATCTATTGTTCTCTCTTCTGGGTTCTCTATCAACTCTCCTCTGCATCTTATTCTCCATTGGTATTCTCCATTGACACGATCTTGTGCTCGCCTCCTCTCTCGGTTGTCGTGATTATTTTGCCGGATTGCTTCTTCCAATTCTTGGTTTTCCACTTCTTCTCTTACTCTCTCTCTCTCGCGGGCTAAGCGTGCTTGTTCAGCATAATGTTTCTCAATGTCGTCCACGATCTCTTTTTGCCTTCTCAATGCTTCTCTTCCATGCAGTATTGCTCTTCCTTCAGCGGCTAGATCATTTGGCCCCTGAAATCGCCTAGTTCCACGATTTTCTTCATTCGCTCATCTTGGAAATTCTCGGGATGGGGAATATAACGATCTTCTGCGTCCTCTCTTCTTTCATGATGTTCGAGTGAGATTTTGTGCTTCCCGTTGGTTTTCTACCTCTGTAATTTCTGTTGGTAAAGCTCTCCTTCTTTCTTCCCTAGTCGATCTTGAACTCGATCTCGCAGTGCTTCTCGATCTTCTATTTTGCAATCTTATATTTTCCATTCTTAATTCATGATTCTGTCTTGTCAAGTTTGCTCGTTCCTCTACCTCTAGTCGCCTCTCTTCATGTATCGTTTGTCTCAATGTTTCCAATCTTTGTGAGTTCTTCATTTTCGGATTCATTTCTCCATTCATTCTTTGATCTTCTTCTCCTTGTCCATTGTTTACCAATTGTTGCTCTTCTTCCCTTTCATCCTCGAATCCGTCCTCCAAGTGTGCACACTTACTCTATCATAATCCACAGTTTCATTTGCTACTAGGTGGAATTAAAGCTTGGACATGATTCTCTTCATCATTCCTCATATTCATCCTTGACGATTCTCCTCTTTCATTTCTCCTTTCTCCAAACAAGTCTTCCACTTCTTCTCACCGGTTGTTCAAGTACATTTCTTCTTCTAGCCATTTCTCTTTTGGTAAATTCTTTGAAAATTATCTCAAATTTCTTTCTTGTTAATTCTCTTCTTTTAATGCTGTTCAAAGCCTGTTTCTAGCGCCAATATGTAGTTGCGGGAAATCCCACAATACACCCCTCACTAAATTTTGTTTAACTAATCCATTCAAAAGATAATAGATGAACAGTTATGAATGCTTATTAATAAATTTTCTTCAAATGTTTTCACTGGAAGATGGAATTACACTTAAGAACTTACAAACATTTCTCTCTCTTTCTCTCTCCTAATGACTTACTCTCCAATCCAAAAAGACTCTCTTCACAGATTCACTCATCCCTTTATATAGGGTAATACATAGTGAATGATGACTAAGCTATCCTTTATTTTCAGGAATGTCTTGCGAAGTGTCGCAGCGTACAAGTATTCGTATTCGCGACACTTCTTAACTTTCTTGATTTCATATCTTCCTATCGTCATCCAGTGCGTCATTCATATTAATTTTCTGCGACTTACTCGCAATGTTGTTATCGGTTGTCTTCGCGAATGGTTGTTGTGGCGATATTATGACCCTACATCTTGCCTCTTCTCATGTCTTCTCTGCGAAGGAGAGAATGTCATGAGAATCAATATTTTGAACCGCCGCAATCGTTTATCTTGTACTTGTTTGAGTTTCATCTTTCCATACGGACTTTATTACGAGATGTCTATTCCTCCATTCTATTCCGACACGTCTCTTTCAATCGTTTATTCTTGACCATTCACGTCCCTTCTCACATTAAATGCTCTCGTTTCCCCCGAGGATGTTTCTCTCTATATATACTTTTCATATCTTCTCTTCTCCTTTTTCGTCTTCTCTCTGCAATTTTTCTTTTATCTTTTTCTTCCGCAAGTTGCGCTTCTATCACTGCAAATCTTCAATCTTTTTTATCATATCTTAATCTTCGATTCTCTATCCATTCCCATATTGATAATGGCTTCACTTAGCCGTATGTACAAACCCCGCTTTATTGAGATTCGGGAAAAAGTTGCAAGATAAAGGTTTCACCCTTTCTACCATTCCTAATCAAATATGTTCATCTATACTCACTGCCAAGCTTTTTTCTGATCATCAATGTGATGATCACAATATTATTGTTTCGCTAGGTCAACTTCTCGCAGGACTTCCCATTCCTTTATACGATCCTGAGATGCCACTCTTTTATGAAATCCTTTCTCATCCGAACTTCTCGCGAGCTGTCTATCAACTATGTGGCGATTGTATCCGCCTAATGCTCGAGTTTGCCAGTCGTGGTGCTGGCAAAGGATCTCTATATCCTAACAGTGCCAGAGATCCCGAATATGTAAATTTAGAAATAATCCCTGAGAAATATACTGTAGAAAACTTTTTTGAAAATTATGACGTAATAGGCATGAGAAATAAGAAATCTCGCTGGGGCGCTCGGTTGAAGAGAAGAGATAACATCCCTGAGGATAAATTGCTCATGCAAGATATCGACTGGCATTCGGGTAAGAACACTACTCCTCGCCACTCTAAAGATGAGAGGTGGTGGGTTGTTCCTTTGCTCTTAAGTGGACCTTACATAGCAGGTTCGCATGTACTCCCTGCAAATCTCGCAGGCTATCATCCTTGGGAATTTAAGTGGCCCGAGGAGACGAAAGAGGTATGTCTCCATAGTTTGCTTTTGCAATCCCTCTTTCCTCTTGTATTCATTGAGTTTGTAAATTTTTCAGATTGCCAAACTGAGGAAAAGTTACAAGGCAAATCCCCTGGCAAGCACCTTGGCAATACTTCGATCGCTTACGGATGAAGTAAGAAATATCCTTTTTGTATTACTTAACAATATTGTTGCCTCTATTTCTTATCTTCATTTGTATGCGAAGGTTGACGTTGAGAAATGATAGCTGCGAAGGTTAAAGGCAAAACTAAAGCCAATGCACGCAAGAATAAGTCTTCTGCTCCACCATCTAAGAAGCGAAAAGCTCAGCCTTCCTCTCATCTTAGTTCAAGTTCTGAGTCTTCCGATGAAGATGACAATAATAATGTTTTGGATTCAACTTTCCAAAATGAAGCTCAATCAGCCAATTCTCCTATGGATCAATTGTTCAGCATCTTCTCGGATTCTCTTCAAGGAATTGGAGATACTCGCCTGACTTCTATATGCGAGAGCCTCGCCACTGTATGCAATGCTACACTCTTTGGATGGCAATGACTCTTTCAAAGGAGTTTCTAGATCTGTATCCCCTAGCTTCTTAAATGCACTTAATTCGTTGGTATGTTCGACCTCATGTTTCCCTTCCAACTTCATTTTTTAATTTATATCTTAATAGCCTCTTTATCTTTTCTTTGCAGGCTGGAAAAACTTCTTTTGTGGTTGCCTCAGATCTTGAGAGGAGGTATAACATTCAATTGAAAAAGAATACCCAATCTTGCACAAGGATCAAAGAATTAGAAGTTGAATCTGCGAGATATCGCGAAAAGATCCAACAATTGGAGACTGAGTTTTCTGCCCAGAAAGACAAAGTTACCACTCTCCAGAATGCTAATCAGCAACTTTATGGTATAAAAATTTCTTCTCTCTTGTTATTTTTATTTTATCAATTTCTGTTGCTACTGACTTATCACTTTCATGAGATGTATATAACCTCTCCGAAGAAGCTATTCTTCTCCATTCATTTCCTGAGCCTATGGATAATGATACTCTCCTCGCTCATCTCAACAACTTTTTAAGTAGTTCGTCAAGCAGAATTAATACTCTTTCATTAAATGAACTCCAAACCAAGTACCGCCTCTTAGAAATTGAGCACAGATCTAGTTTAAGTATAGCCAACCAGTTTAAACAAATGTATCTTGAATCCCATGAGGAAGCCAAAATTTTAAGGAAGAAAATTAGTGACCATATAGATGACAAAGATCGCATTGCTAATAATGGTGCCCAGGCATTAGCAACATTTCAAAAGTCCCTTCTCGAAGTGCAAATGGAACGAGATGACTTGCTTCGTCAGAATTCCTTACTTACTGAGCGAGAAAACCAAATTCGTTCACTTCTTATTATAAATAATGATGATGAATTCGCTTGGGCCGCGAAAATCTTAGATAATGCCGAGGAATAATTTAGGTGTTGATGTTAGTCTTCATACAGAGCACACTTCCTTGGTTAAAGATATAATATCCGGCAGAGAAGGTTACTTATTATACCTTCTTTGTTTCTTACCTCTGTAATATTCTTCGTTGAGTTGTTAACTTATCGTTGTCTACTTGCAGAGTCCGAAAAAAAGATTTCAAGCAAGGATTGAAGAACTTGAATGCGAGAAAGCACATTTCGCAAAGAATCTCAACCTTCGCGAGAATAAATATTCCAAGTTGAAGAATCGGTTTCAAACTACGGTGGCGAATTTTAATAATGATGCCGTTCGTTTTCGCAATGAAGCCATGGAGTATGTTTGTAAAGATCATAAAATCCCTCTTTCTTCATATCCTTGGCTTTCAGAAGAAGTTCCCGAGAATTTGCCTGTCTCGGACATTTACGATAGTGAAGCCAGCGAAGAAGAAAATTAAGCGGCGAGAATAATAGAATTGAAGGATCGAGATAGAGGAGAAGAATCGCCAAAGAGATAATTCTTTTTGTTTGTTTCGCTGCGTGTAATATCGTGCATTTACGTGTCTTTTTGTAAACTTCTTGGGTTTGTTGTCCGTAAATTCCATCTTCATTCCCCTTTCTTGGCAGTTTTTTCCTTGTAATATAATTGGCTAACATTATTAATGTATAACTCTTTCATTGGAAGATGGATAACAATACTTCATCTTTTCCATCCCCATATTTGCCTCGTTATGCATCTTCGGATGAAAGAATGAAATTTTGAGATTTTGCACTTTTTCTTCGATCGGGAATGATGTTTAAATTTATAATTGCGATGAAATCGCAAGAACTTTTCATTAAAGAAGAGATTTTTTTTTGGTCTCGCCTTGTCATTTTTGGTGGACTTCTAAGCTTGACCTTCCTAAGTAAAGGTCTTACTCTGCCACCCTTTATTGCGACAAGATCGCAGGACGTCTTTACACTTGCATGTAAAGACCCATTGACCTTGTCTTATCATTTTTCAAGTATTTTTGCCTCTGCAGGATATTTGGCTTGCGACAATATGACAGGCCTAAATATTCTTGCGAAAATAAAGCCCCGTGATATTGTGCGTCTTGCGACGAAATCGCAGGACGTCTTTACACTTGCATGTAAGGACCCATTGATCTCGTCTTACCCTCGCGTTAGTATTTTTGCCTCTGCGCAGGATCATTGCACAAATATGACAAGCCTAAGTTTCCTTGCGGAAACAAAGCCTCGTGACATTTGCGTCTTTGGCACTTATCAACTCCCTAATGGAGGGTGCCGCCCTTATCACCTCCCCGGTTGCCCCTTCAAGGAGGCGTACATCGGCCATACAAGGCTAGCTCCTCCCATCCGGTCTTAACAACAACCGGTTGTTTTGTGACCTCTTATCCCTTATACCTATAGAGTTTATGGTTACAAGGCTGCACCCTAAGTGGAGTTTTCTTCGGGTAGAGTGCAGATGCGCAAGACTTGTCAAGAGTGGTAAGGAAGTTCCATGCTCCCCGCACTCTTGACTCAACCGTGTACCTCGGCGCCTTGATCATACGGCCGACTCCTTGAAAGAGACCCTCGGTCGCCCAACAGGGTATAACCTACATATATAGTTGGGAATCCAAGGTATCTCTCCCGGATAGGCTTTCATGGGCCCCAAATTTGCATGACCCAGGTTCCGGGGGCGGTGTAACCTTTTCCCTGAGCCATGTTAAGAGATACCCCCTTATATGACGCACTTTAGGTCTTACATTTGCCTCTTACGAAATGTAATTCGCGAACTAGGGTGTACGCCATAAAGGTTCGTCCCATTCATTTATTCATTCATTGTTGTTAAATCATTCAATCATTCATATTTAATTCTTTGTCGATATTTAATTTGCGAAGACATCGCACAATGTTGTTCATTCATTTTTGCCTCAGATTCTTGTACAATCTTCTTGTCGAAATTCTCACGTATCATTTCTTCTTCGTCTAGCCTTTGATATACCTTTGTCGATTACTTATCACAGACCATTCAACTTACTTTTTATGCCTTTTGTTCATTGTACTCTTTGCCTCAGCGTTATCCCAATCCTTGAAGGACTCCTTTCCATCGTAACGTTCGCCTGCTTCCATGCATTCATCTGCGGCACTTCTCGATGTTTCCATGGCACCTCGCGATGAACTACAACCGATTATCATTGCAGCATCGTAACATTCGCCTATTCTTGCGGCACTTCGCGATGCTTCTTCATTTCTTATCTCTATAGTATCCACCATCAAACTTCTCTTTCCTCTTTTCATCTTTGATATTGTTTCCAACCTTTCCTTTTAGCATTTTTCTCTTCACTGACTCTCTACGTCAACCTCATAACATTTCGACCTTCCTTCCAATCTCCCTTTATAATTCCAATACCATTTGGATGGGGAAATTTTATGCATTGATGGTATGTTTATGCTACTCCCAAGATTTCGTGCAGCCATGGTCGCCCGATTAATGCGTTATAAGGAGATTCCACGTCAACCACGCAAAATAAAATGTCGGTGATAACCCTTGTAAAGGTATCCTCATGTGAACCTCTCCTTTAGGTTTGTTATTTGCCGTTAAAACCAGTAGATTTTGTACGTTGAAGGAATCAAATTTTCATCCTCTCCACCCATGGTCTTATAAGTATGGTAAAACAGAATATTCACCGAACTACCAGTGTCGATTAGGATTCTATTGATTGCCCAACAATTTTCTGCTTAGTCATCTTCTCCATCAACTGGTCTTGGATTAATGTCTAGTCGCACCACCAACGGGCTATCATGTGCTTCTCGTCCTTTGGGTATCTCGTCAGCAAAGAAAGAAATAATTTTTAGTTGCCAATCTTTCAATTGCGACTTTCTCTTGAGTTCATCACTTCTTTGTTATGAAAATCTCTTGCATATACTCTACTAAGCACATTATCGTGAAAATCTTCAATTGTACGATATGAATGAACTATAGAGTTGCAAAATAGATTTTTGGCCTTTGTTCCCACTTCTATTACGAATGCTTCTTTTCCCTTCTTTGAAACTGTTCTTTGCACTTCGATGGTGATGTTGTTAGTACTTGCTTCCCTTTCTCTTCATTTTTTAGAAAATGAGCCAATTTCCCGATCAATCATTCTCGAGGATGATTCTCTTTATGTTTTCGCAATCATTTGTTAGATGTCCATGAAAGCGATGGTAAGAACAATATTCGTGACTTACGTCACTTGGTGGTGGTTCACTCCGCATTCCATGGTGGTGGTACGTCCTCCATTACAAGTATAGCTTCCCAAATTTTCTCAACACTAGCATTTAGTGGTGGCATTCTGATCTCTTCCCATACCACTCTGCGATTTCTTGGCCTTCCATGGTTATTTTGCCTTTGTCCTCCATAAGTTTCTTGCATATGATCTAATCTCTGAATTTTATTATTGTTGCCGCGATTGTAGTAGTTCCTTTCTCTATCAAACTCCTCTTGATCTCGGCTTCCCATTGCCACTATTTTCTCTTTGTCCATCGTCAACTCACATTTCCAGGTTGCCCTTGCGAAGTGGTCACCACTGAATTTAAAAATTTTGGTAATAAACTTGCATTCGCAGCGTTCGAACTTGTATTCGCAACCGGGTATGATTCCATTTCATTTTGCCTTTCTTCCAAAGCAATGTATTCTTCTTGGAGTTCTCATGACTCGGCCATCGTAATTGTATTTTTAATTCGAATATTTGAATGTATAACAAACTTGTTGCGAGCAGAGCATTTACAAATGATAAAATGAGATATCTTTCCTCTACCCTTAGGCCATTTCTTGCACATTGTCCTCCATCTCATTGTCAAATGTCTTAAACTCTCGCCAACTCTTTGTTTCAATCCGAATACATCTTCAATTCCGGTCGCGTGGAATTGTTACTTATATACGCTCCCAAGAAAATAGTTTGTAAATGGTTGAATGACGAGATTGTGTTTCTCGGTAATCCTTCAAACCATTTCAGTGCTTCTCCGATTAAGCTTGATGCGAAGTATTTGCACAATATGGCATCATGATTCTCCCATTTGTAACATACATCTCATATAAGCCTTGATGTGTTGTATCGCACAGGTTGTTCCATCGAAAATGTTGGTTAATGCGGGCGGATTGCATTTAGGTGGTATTCCTCCCATTTGTACTTCTATTGTGAAAGGAGTCTTCGCGGCTTCTGCGATGGCTTCATCCAACCATCTTCTTCCTCCTTCCTTCCTATTGTTTAACAATTTTCTCATTTCGCTAGTTCTTTCAAGATTTGCTCATTTTCCTCGGGATTTGATTCGCTTTGGTCTTTTTAGCTCGCCTCTCGCCTCCTGCGTTCATGCCTGTTTTGACCTTCTTGTCCACTATTTTCTTCTCTCCTTTCTCTGCGACTTTCTCCTTCGTCTCTTTCATCAATTCGTACACCATTATATCTATTGTTCTCTCTTCTGGGTTCTCTATCAACTCTCCTCTGCATCCTTTCGTATTCTCCATTGACACGATCTTGTGCTCGCCTCCTCTCTCGGTTGTCGTGATTATTTTGCCGGATTGCTTCTTCCAATTCTTGGTTTTCCACTTCTTCTCTTACTCTCTCTCTCTCGCGGGCTAAGCGTGCTTGTTCAGCATAATGTTTCTCAATGTCGTCCACGATCTCTTTTTGCCTTCTCAATGCTTCTCTTCCATGCGGTATTGCTCTTCCTCCTTGGCTAGATCATTTTGGCCCCGAAATCGCCTAGTTCCCCGATTTTCTTCATTCGCTCATCTTGGAAATTCTCGGGATGGGGAATATAACGATCTTCTGCACGTCCTCTCTTCTTTCATGATGTTACGAGTGAGATTTTGTGCTTCCCGTTGGTTTTCTACCTCTGTAATTTCGTTGGTAAAGCTCTCCTTCTTTCTTCCCTAGTCGATCTTGAACTCGATCTCGCAGTGCTTCTCGATCTTCTATTTTGCAATCTTATATTTTCCATTCTTAATTCATGATTTGTCTTGTCAAGTTTGCTCGTTCCTCTACCTCTAGTCGCCTCTCTTCATGTATCGTTTGTCTCAATGTTTCCAATCTTTGTGAGTTCTTCATTTCTGGATTCATTTCTCCATTCATTCTTTGATCTTCTTCTCCTTGTCCATTGTTTACCAATTGTTGCTCTTCTTCCCTTTCATCCTCAGAATCCGTCCTCCAAGTGTGCACACTTACTCTATCATAATCCACAGTTTCATTTGCTACTAGGTGGAATTAAAGCTTGGACATGATTCTCTTCATCATTCCTCATATTCATCCTTGACGATTCTCCTCTTTCATTTCTCCTTTCTCAAAAAAGTCTTCCACTTCTTCTCACCGGTTGTTCAAGTACATTTCTTCTTCTAGCCATTTCTATTTTGGTAAATTCTTTGAAAATTATCTCAAATTTCTTTCTTGTTAATTCTCTTCTTTTAATCTTTGTTCAAAGCCTTGTTTCTAGCGCCAATATGTAGTTGCGGGAAATCCCACAATACACCCCTCACTAAATTTTGTTTAACTAATCCATTCAAAAGATAATAGATGAACAGTTATGAATGCTTATTAATAAATTTTCTTCAAATGTTTTCACTGGAAGATGGAATTACACTTAAGAACTTACAAACATTCTCTCTGTTTCTCTCTCCTAATGACTTACTCTCCAATCCAAAAAGACCTCTCTTACGACAGATTCACTCATCCCTTTATATAGGGTAATACATAGTGAATGACAGCTAAGCTGTCCTTTATTTTCGGGAATGTCTCGCGAAGTGTCGCAGCGTACAAGTATTCGTATTCGCGACACTTCTTAACTTTCTTGATTTCATATCTTCCTATCGTCATCCAAAGTGCGTAATTCATATTAATTTTACGCGACTTACTCGCAATGTTGTTATCGGTTGTCTTCGCGAATGGTTGTTGTGGCGATATTATGACCCTACAGTCGGTGGGGTAGTTGGAACCTTAGTTGTGGTCGAAGGCGCCATGCTAGACGAAGCATTAGGGCGCATGGCGGCTCGAGCCACGGTGATTTGGTGGCATGACACCTGAAGAGATATTTTCGTTGCCGTGATTAGAGGGTTGTGCATAGACACTATAGGAGGCAGCGGCTCTGGCCCTGGTGATTGGCGGTGTTACGCTTGAAGGAGTGCATTCGATGTTACTGTAGTCAGCAGGTGATGCAACAACGTTATTGGGAGAGATGCTAACATCGGGGATGTGTTCTCATGGTCGGTATTCTCGGCGCCGCTCCGGACCTGAGTTCCACCATGTTGGGATTTGACGTTCGGGAAACGAAATCAGGAGTCGGAGTCGGTATTGTAACCGATAGATCAATCCTCCCGCAGTGGTCGCCAATTGTTTATGGGTAAAAATCGTTTCCGCCGATTTTGGTAAATTCGGTAGGTGAGTGAGAAACTGGTTTAAACCCTAAACAAATGTGTTGCACGTGAGCAATTTCTAGATTCGAGAGATCAATCTGTACAAGTCCGGCCTAAACCAAGAAATGGCCGTTCCGGACATTTGCTTCGGTCACAAAGTGGAGGAGAAGGTTGATTTGGGAGGGAAGCAAAGAAAGGTCTTGAGACCGAGTAATTCAGGGAGAGTAGTGTCTCGACTTGTATCGAAAGTGAAAGCTTAGGAAGCTTGCAAGAGATGAAAGCTTTTGGAGAGCTTGCAAAGTTGCCTTTTTGAGAGTGTTGTATTTTCTCCTGGTAGAGACTTGTTGTCGGTGAAAATAGGTAAGACCTATTTATACAAGTCGAGATTGAAACGTACACTGGCCTCATGAAGGAAGAGAGTAAAGGGTGAAATAATGGGAGGAGGTGGTAACCGCATGGTGTTTATGGTGAAAACGTTTTCACCATTATTTCCTCATTTATTTGACCGCTTTATTCCTATTCACGCTTTCTTAATGTGAGCGTAGTGTACTGTTGCATCTTGTGACCGCCAAACCAAGACCCCGGAAAGCATCCCCGGTTTGTGTTGATGTCTCGAGTGTTGGTTGCACCTTGAGTGCAAGTGGCGCTGCTAGAGCGCGTGTGGCATGTGCCAATGGCATGTGCGGAATGCCTTTGTTGCGGGTTATACATCGAGCACAAGTGGCAATGCGAGCTGCTAGTGGCGTGTGTGGCATGTGCCAATGGCATGTGTGGAATGCCTTGGTGGTAGGTTTCACGTTGAGTGTAAGTGGCAATGCTAGAGCTGCTAGTGGCGTGTGTGGCATGTGCCAATGGCATGTGCGGAATGCCTTGGTGGTAGGTTGCACGGTTTGCAAGTTAGGCTACCATCGTGGGTTTTGGCATGTGCCAATGGCGCGTACGGCCAAGTTGGCCTAGGTTGCACGGTTTACAAGTTAGGCTACCAGCGTGCATGTTTGGCATGTGCCAATGGCATGCGTGGCCAATTTGGATCACAGCCTGGTAAGAAAAGCTACAAGCGATGCGTGTTGGCATGTGCCAATGGCATGCGTGGCCATTAGGACCACGACTTCGTAAGAAAAGCTACCAGCGTGCGTGTTTGGCATGTGCCAATGGCATGCTCGGCCATTAGGGCCACGGCTTGGTAAGAGAAGCTACCAGCGAGCGTGTTGGCATGTGCCAATGGCATGCTCGGCCATTAGGGCCACGGTTTGGTAAGAAAAGCTACCAGTGAGCGTGTTGGCATGTGCCAATGGCATGCTCGGCCATTAGGGCCACTCCCTGGTGAGAAAAGCTACCAGCGATGCGTGTTGGCATGTGCCAATGGCATGCTCGGCCATTAGGGCCACGTCCTGGTGAGAAAAGCTACCAGCGAGCGTGTTGGCATGTGCCAATGGCATGCTCGGCCATTAGGGCCACGCCCTGGTTAGAAAAGCTACCAGCGATGCGTGTTGGCATGTGCCAATGGCATGCTCGGCCATTAGGGCCACGTCCTGGTGAGAAAAGCTACCAGCGATGCGTGTTGGCATGTGCCAATGGCATGCTCGGCCATTAGGGCCACGCCACGGTGAGAAAAGCTACCGGCCGAGCGTGTTGGCATGTGCCATTGGCACGCTCGGCCATTAGGGCCACGCCTTGGTGAGAAAAGCTACCAGCGAGCGTGTTGGCATGTGCCAATGGCATGCTCGGCCATTAGGGCCAGCCTTGGTGAGAAAAGCTATCAGCGAGCGTGTTGGCATTTGCCAATGGCATGCTCGGCCATTAGGGCCACGCCTTGGTGAGAAAAGCTATCAGCGAGCGTGTTGGCATGTGCCAATGGCATGCTCGACCATTAGGGCCACGCCTTGGTGAGAAAAGCTACCAGCGAGCGTGTTGGCATGTGCCAATGGCATGCGTGGCCAATTTGGCCTAGGTTGCACGGTTTGCAAGCCTAAGTGCGGGCGCTACTTTGTCATGGCGCGGCTAGGGCCAAGGTAAGGGTGTTTGGCTTGGCGTGGCGTGACCCGGGCGTAGCTAGGGCCAAGGCAGAGTGTGTTTGGCATGGCGCGGCTAGCTTGGGCTAGGTGTGGCTGACATGATTTTCCATTAGCACGGAGGTGCGGCTAGCATGGTCGGCATGCTTTGGAGCGTTTGGTGTGCCTAGCATAGCTAGGGCCAATGCAGAGTGCGTTTGGCATGATTTGCCATTGGCACGGAGGTGCGGCTAGCATGGTTGGCATGCTTGGTGTGACTAGCATAGCTAGGGCCAAGGCAGAGTGCGTTTGGCATGGCGCGGCTAGCTTGGGCTAGGTGTGGCTGGCATGATTTGCCATTGGCACGGAGGGGAATTAGGGTTTTGTTCGTTGTAACCCTAATTTGAAAAAATACCCCCTATTAATTACTGACTACATGCATTAAATGTTCTAATAAATGTGTCACCGGTGACATTAGGTTATTTGGGGTTTTACGATTTTACCCTTTGTTTAAAACCACCATCAACAACTGGCTATCAAGTTTGACACTTCATATGTTAAGAATAGTTGGCAAAATTTTGTGCACAAAACATGTTTGATGAAATTCCTGTGGAACTTTCTTTCTTTTCATGCTTATGTTCATATACTTGGGTAATGATTTTGTTAACTCATGCTGATTTGGTTAGAAAGGATTCACATTTACTTATTCTCTCATAAATCATAATCAACTGAAGATGAATGATTTGCTGATAGTGCAATCAGTTTAGTAAAACAAGATATTTTGTTACGGTGATTGAGATTGGTACTTTGCTTCCCATTTGTAATGGCGACCTTTAGATTCAACTGTTGATATTGTCGAAGAAATGATATCCATCTTGGAAATATTATTCGTTTTAAAAACAAACCCATATTGTTGAAGACAATTGAGATGAGTTCTTCAAGAATAGTCGTCAAGAGACAATGGTTTGAATTGAGAGGTTCTGTGTTGTTATTGATATTTTGATATTTGCATTTGGATTGGTTTGTTAGTGTTGTACAAGGTGAAACAATAGGTCATTCCTATGGTTAGGACCTATTAGTGGTCTTTGCTGCTTGGTTTAGATATCATTGTGCACTAGGCAAATACCTGTTTTGTGACATTTTTAGATTGTGAAAAAGGTTTAAGCGCACATCAGCCACAATACTTGACTTCGGTATAGTCTTTTAGATTATGCTATGTAGATGTCCGTATTCTTCGTTTTATCGTTTTTCTAATAGTTGTTGTCCATCTTATTTTCTTTGTAAAATCAGGTTTTAGTATCATCAAAAGTATATCAATGAATTGAATTCATACTCTATACGTGCAAATTTAATCAATTAGTCCGGTCAAATGCCGATATTTAATCGGTTCGGGAGATGGGGAAGCCGAGTTTGTAGATACAGAAAGAATAGAAACACCAGAATGTTTGAGAAAACAACATCGTCATCAAGCCATCAACAAAAGTCTATACAGAAACTAGACCTTAAGTTAAAGGCCGATCTTGCCAACATGTTCAAGCCACCACATAAACACGTCCTTCTCGGAAGACATTGACGCCGAATTTGTAGCTAAGATATGTGTGTTATATTTCGTTTGCAGAGCATCATAGTTATGAGAAAATAGAAAATTCATATGAAAAACTAAGGCTTGCTGACGTGCAACGCACGTGCACTCTACTTGTCATTGTAACCACCCCTTTCGAGAAAGACCTTACCTGGCAGTCTGGCAGTGTCACAGACTCACAAGTGCAAAATCTCTCGGCTGAAACACTTATCCTATCGGAATGAAGGCTATTATTGGGGCGTCACACTCCAATAAAGGGGCTTCACTTGGATTCTTAGTGACCAAAAAATTGGTTACGGGGGTATTCTTGACTCAATACCAAATTTCTAACTTACCCTTTAAATAAAATAAGACCTAAAAACTAAAATCAAAACCTAATTTTAATTCAAAAATCTATTCCTTCTTCTTCTTGAACCTAATCAAAATCAAATCAGTTTTCCTTTCATCTATTTTCCTAATCAACAGCAGTGATGATGATCAATAACGACCCAACGAAAATTGATAATCAACAACTCAATTAAGAAAACCAAGATGAAACCGTTGCACAATTTCAAATTTCTCAACCACACCCAACAGTTACGGTTAGGTATGTTCGATTTTCTAGCCGTAATTTTATTCTCTGAAGTTGTTACGGTTAGAAAACTAAGAACTCTTAACCGTAAAAAGAAAAGAACAAAAAACGCGTATAGTTACGGCTGGGTTCAACTTTGAAATATCTAACCGTAAATATTCCTGGATGGCAATATTTTTAAGATCTTAAAAATTAGTTACGGCTAGTTCTGATTTAGCATATACCAACCGTAATTTCACGATGGTTAGATTTTATTTTTATTTGATTACGTGTTTGTCCTTTACATTTACAAAGTTCACCTATATCTGCCCATGTGGCAAGATACACTTCTACTCGAATGCAATGTTTATCAAATCTCCCCACTAGGTAACAATTATCAAATAGTATTTATACTTGGAGTATAAACTTAATGTTCTGTCAAAGACTCAAGCTCTCTCAAAAGTGAACACGTTTGTAGAAATAAAGAAGTAGAGATATCTTGGGAAAACCTGTGTTCAAGACTGTGAACTAGAATGATGTAGCATAGGATAGGCCGAAGGAATAGCTAAATTTTCGAATTACGGTTAGAAATTTCGAATTGCGAGAAGAAAATTTTTTAACCGTAATTTGTCTACGATTAAATCCGAGGTACCAAAACCCAACGGTAACTGATTATGACTAGGATTTTTTTTAATTTTAACTAATTACGGTTAGGATCTTGTTATCAACTAACCGTACATCGTTTTTACGGTTCGCTACGAAAGAAGAACCCAACCGTAAATCACCATGAAAATTTAAAAAATTCAATCTTTTTATGCACTTTCACCAATTTTGAGCAACAACAACGACATTGGAGCTGAATTAAAGGTATACCTAATTATTTTCAACCATTGATTTCTTCACTTTGGTTGAATCAAAATCTCCCTAAAAAATACTATTTCATCTACTTTTTCCACCAAAAATAACACTTAATCTAATTTAGTTTTATCACAAAATATAAAAGAGATCAATTGATCTAACCACTAATTAAATAGGGATAGTTTAGTCATTATAAAATTATTTTAGATAAGAGGTTTTTGAAATTACTTATGAATGATCCGTTTTTGTCCGTGACGCTCCTCTATTGAAATGTGACGCCCCAATAATAGCCTTCATCGGAATAAGAAGCATTAAAATTACAAATCTGCAGCAGATTAGCAGAATAAGGAATCTCTTATCTCTTATTAAATGAAACCTATTATAGGGGCTCCAAGAAAAGAGTTTTGAGGGCTCCTAAGGATTCAAATATCCTACAATGAAGATAAGGGTACCTAATTCATAAGAAAAATACTAAAATACCCTTAACCTATTAAATATTGAAAACCTAAAACTAATTTGTTTTCATTCCTCTCCTTTAATTCTTCCATTTTCTTCTTCCCCATCACCTCCATCGTTTATTTGTTCGATTAATCGTCAATTCTCAAAATAATTCATTATCGATTAACACCATTTAATCCACCCGCAATGACTTCAATAAGGTAAAAATTAAAAACCCATCTTATTTAATTGGTTTCAATGCATGGATAAGCGGAATCGATCAAATTGGGTTTTTTGAAAAACTGTTTCAGAAGTGTCTACGGTTGGGAAATATGAATTTTCCCAACCGTAGACTGAACTGTCTACGGTTAAAAAGTATGAATTTTCCCAACCGAGATCGAATCAAGCCTACGGTTGGGAAGGATGAATTTTCCCAACCGTAGAGCGATCAAACTGCCATTTTTGCAAAAATAAGTGATGGGTTTTCTTAGTTTTTTCTTTTTATGATCGTCATCTTCATCACGACGGACAAGAAGAAGAGAGAAAGAAAAATAATAGGTTTTTTTTTATGATCATCATCTTCATCATGATTTATGAATGAAAAGAGAATGAGAAGACAATAGATTTAGTTTTTATATATGATCATCATCTTCATCATGATTTATGAATGAAAAGAGAAAGAAAACACAATAAATTTAATTTTATAATTCATGGAGGGTATTTTAGCCATTACAAAAAATAATTATATATGGGGTTTTGTTGATTACTATTTCATAACCCGATTTTGTCATCTTGTGAGCCCTCAAAACCAAATGTTTGGAGCCCCTATAATAGGTTTCTATTAAATTACTAGGTATCACCGGGGCCTTACGGCCCCGGCTCAACCTGTGATTAGTATCATGCGTCACAAAGCCTTAGGTATATAATTCGGGGTCTAACTTGTTATGCTCTGTCAAAATATTATAAAAATATCATTAATATGCTTTTGCTAATATCCATGCGTCACTGTTGATTGTTACTTATAAAAAATTCCTTGGTGACATTTCTATTCATTGATTTTAAAATAATTGAAGTGACTATTGATTAAACGTGAATAACATCCACCTATTGGAAGTATCCGCACAACCCAGCTTAAGTGGATGATGTAAGGTTTTTATTAACAAATTGTCTTTATTTTTCTTTCTTTTACTTTGCATGTTTTAGTTGTTTGTTAGGTTATTAAAATTTAGAACCTACCAATATTTTCAATGACCGATATGCTTTAGTATTTACTAAAAAAAAGTTGTCGCACAAAGTGCACCACAATGAAATTAGTATGATATCCCAAATCATGGGAGCATTTGGTTGAATATCTTCCAAGGTTCTTGATGATTCTGCCCAAAAAGAAAGGAAGAAAACTAACATAAGCTTATAAGATTTAAATCACTATTCCCAAATTCTGTATAGTGCGTGCTCATGCAATAGCAATAAGCGAAATTTAGTATACGTCAGGAGCCAGGATCTCCTAATCCGTTCCTATTTAAGTTGTTGGCCCAAGTGTAGGCCACTTGGAGATCGCTGGTTTGCATATCCTCTAGTTGTAACTGGTAGTTAGAAGTGTAGTTAGTTCAACTGCCTCATAGATGGATTCTTATCTATGCTAGTTTCGCGCCTTCCAGACATTCTAATTATGAGAGAACAAAAGTTATACCCATTTAGTCCGGACGTTACCTTAGTGAAAATGTCTGAGAAAAATCTTCTCCCCAAAATCCAACCAACATCTAAAGCCACCATGAAAACAAATGTGGTCGATTATAATATCTATAAAATAGATGTGGCATCCATGATAAAAAATAATTAAATATCCAATGTAAAAAAAAAACTAACTGGAAAATCAAAGAGAGTTATTCTAAAAATACAACTTAGACACTCAAACAAAAACAAAGAATTAAATCTTAATGGTTTCAGTCTATCAATGAATGCTTTGGAGACTCTGAAGCACCGCGATAGTCTATCAATGAATGCTCTGGAGACTCTGAAGCACCCGCGATCACACATGCCATAGTTTCCAGAATAACATATATAGTTCCTTGGTTTCCACTCTCCGAATTAGGTTTGGCAAATTTCTCCGCTGCAACGACTTTGAGCAGTACATAACCGGGCAAAATTTGCTAAATTTGAATGGTCATCCAAAACAAATTCAGCTAATTCCATGAACATCATTGTGAACTTGGATGCAGATAATACTCATATATAGATGGGTAAATTGGCTTCAGGTAACCATTTGTGCATAGAAAGTTCCAGGACCAACCCTTAGAAATACAGATTTTGCAAATGACTGTCTTCCCTTTCTTAAATTATTAGTTAATCTTTTTGCTGGAATTTTACCTTTACCTTCCCAGAAGATGCAAATTCAGACGTAATACCAACTACATGGAAGATAGCTTGTCTACCTTGCCAAACAAAAAAATAAACTAAAGGACTGATAAATGAACTAATCACATAAACAATCCATATACTCTGAAATGATGCCAAAATAAATAAATAAATAAATAAAATGCATTTCCATAAAAGTAAACCATTCCTAGATCCAAGTAATGCACCGGCATCACACACCGCGCTGGAGTTTTCGGGATCACATAATTTATTGGTTCTCATTCTCTGAAACGCAAAATTTCATCATTTACCCGAAAATCTAACCCTAAGAGGCAACATTCATCGTTACCCGAACCAAGTAACCACTATTTTTGTCAATTATGACCAACTAATAAACTTCCATTGACGATGACTAAGAGTCACATAAATCAAAGTTTATTAGAAGACTAACCATACCCAGATGAGTATCCTGGGAAGCATTTCACTTCGATGAGTACGCCGAGGAACCTCTCTCTTTTCCAATTGTTTGCAAGATCTGAATCTCCGCAATGCCTAGATTTTAATCACGAATAAATGGCAGATTCATACACACCCACATGTCCTAAAGCCCATAACCTGTGACCATATTGTAATTATGTAATATATTGATCCACTGATGATGGCATAACCCTAACATTAGCTCGTGATGTTGACTAATTTTCCCAGCTTAGGAAGAAAATCTTCCCAGGGTAAACATAATACTGATCAAAATATTGATACTGAAAAGCACCTACAAAACAGAACCAAGAAATTATATTAACCGCTTAGTATAAATTTGGGAATATTATAAGAAAAAGATACCCGAGAATAACGTGCATGTAATAAGATTCTCAGACATATACATAACATCACTTTTGCTTTCTCTTATTTTGCAAGTGCAGAACACCAATTGACATGCAAAAGTACAACAAAGATCACGACGGGTGAAAGGAAATAGACAAATAGTAGCGGAGCTATAAATTTTAGTTGTGGAAACCAAAGTAAGAGTACGAAACCAATTAATATAAACAATCACCTGCCAAGCAAAACCAAAAAATCACATCAAATAACTGGAAGAAGGCAGACGCAATCTGATAACCAACAAAAATTTGAAACACATGTCTCAACTCAACTACATTGAAGAAATGTTGAATAACATAACTAATGTTCTAAGCTTTAAATATATAAATTATCTAACCTCTTACCCACCCCCAGTGTTTCCTTCGCCAATGTTTTTCCTCTCGACTTGGGACACTCTATAACTAACAATATAGACTTTCCCAAATGTTGCAGTAGGTCATGATATTATTCCTTGATTAAATAAGTAAATCTCAGTTAGAGATTTGGCAAAATCATAGATCAATTTCCTAAAATGTATTACCCTTAAAAAATTTATGAAAAGGACAGAGAATATGAACTCTACATGAACTCCTCTTACTCAGCCACCATGAGCAATCATGGAATGATGTATCATTGGAGACTCCAATGCAGTCGCAATACAAAAATTAACAAAAGTAGGTTTTCTCTAATATAAAATCAAACTTGAATTTTATAATTGTTGTGCTCACCTTGTGCTCTATCTCCTCGGTAATCTGACTCCGCCTCTTAGCTCGTTGTAGTATCACCATTGTAGGATCATTCAAACCTGATGGAGCTTCTGCTAGTCCAGTTATTACCAGCACAACTTCCTCTGTCACTTTTACATACTTGTCATCTTGTAGAAAGTTTTTTACCTCCAACACAGACTTTTAGTTCTGTATTTCTTATCATCTAATCACTTTATTTTAGTTTTCACAGAACGTTTGTGATTTGGAAGGCTGCAGGGGACATGAGCGATGAAAAATGCCTTGCACTTTCACATCTACTTTAATATGCATTTTAGCTTGTCATAAATGGACCTATTAATATTGTAAAAAGAAATTAAAGGAGAACATGCTGCTCTTAAACCTTAACCTGGTGGGATAAGAAAATCAGTATCTTCAATTCATTACATAGACAAACCTCAAAGTCCGTCCTTCTGATGCCATAGATTAAATGTGTGTACAAATCCTTAACAAAATTCTTTCCTACAGTACCACATGGAAAAGAAGGAAAAAAATATACACAGGTTCTATCAGTCTCAAAAGTGGCCTAGAGCGGTATGAACTACTGTTAGTATAACTCATCTGTAATAGGCTGAAGCTCAGTTAAATTAAAAGCAAAGAAGAGCATCCTGAATAGCTTAGACAGTCTCCATCTTTGATGCTATGAATCAAGTTCTGTTACTGATACTGTGAAGTAACTTAGAAATCTTACCGACGGACCTCCGTCACAAAATTCAAGAACACCTCATCCTATCAAGTTCCCCTGTTACAAATCGAATAACTTAAATTTGTCTCAATATACGCCCATATCATACTAAAAAAATTTGAATGTATAAAGTGAAGCAGGAAATAGTTTAATTGAATTGTCAAAACAGTTGAAATTTTGAGAATAACATATATCCAATTTGGGTAATGCTGCAATGCCAGGATGAAGAACAATGCTACCTGCTATCTCACTTACATGATTTCTTTGGCGATTAATTTTTCAGACATTAAGCTCCTAACTACTCCACATCTACCTGATTAACTTTATTTACCTGTGAAAGCCCAATAATGTAGTAAACATCCTTGATCTGTTTCATATTCTTTGCCTGTATGTCAAAAAAATATTATTTCTGGTAAAAAAAAAATTAGGACAGTTTCCGTTACTGGTGCTGTTAATCAAAACTTCTACGTAATTCGTCAGTACTTCTCATATTTTTTGATGCTGGAAATAAATGGCAGCAGTTCATCTGTATTTCTATATTATTGATTGATGCTAAAAAAGAATCACATAAAGACGCGTATACTTTCAATGGAAGTTTTCTTATGTAAGTTCAACATTAACTTAAAGAGAAAGAGGAAAAACTCACCTCAGATGTATTGTTGCAATTATCAGTAGCTGATGGGGATAAGTCCCCCTTATAATAGGAGTTTAGTCTATGGATTCAGCTTACTGATAAACTTCAATGGAGAAGGCCAGACCAAAGGCTCTGCCAACGAAGGGGTTCAGCAATGCAGCACTTGCTCCGTGCATCTACTTTAATGTTATAGCATATGGAATGGTCCTGCAAATTTCACCCATGAATCCGTAATAGAAAACGGAGTTGGGTTGTTTTTTTGAATAAATTTTGGAGTACTTTCACAGAATACAAAATAACTTACATATATCTCGGGAGTATTTTCATAGTACCTATTATTCACGATCTACTGATTAGGCTCAAAACTCTATAGGGTTGTATAGACAGAACAATGCAAAATTTTTGAGTACCATTGTTAATGAGCAACTGTCACCATTGCCCTTATAATAATCAACTGGGCCATCATTATTGGCCTTAAAATCAACCGATTCAAACATCCCACCATTTTGTTACTAACATCTTAAAATATTCCTTTCCCTAGATGCAAAACTAATAATGCACATAACCTAAATTTATCAAAACCAAAACAACACTTAACATAAGCTCTTGTTTTATTCAATTTTCAAGACAAACACAGAAGACTTGCAAAGTTTGGCATCTATATAATTTTCCATTAAATTAAAACGAAAACAACAATTAATTTTCCGTTAATGGATTCAGTCAAGTTATTAAGTGTTAAGATATGGCATTTATTCAAACACCTTGTCAATTCATAAAGAAATAAACAATAAACATTAGACTTACCCATGTTTTCCTTCTCCAAAAAACTTGACTCACCCATTTTTGCCTTCACCATCACCAATCTGCTCCAATTTCTCGAGACATTCCACGCTTCAAGAACTCGAAGAAGGAGACCGAGCAAAACCAAGCTGTCATGGTGCTGCTACAGCCATTACTTTAAAACCCTTTTTCCTATCCCTTTATCCAAGCATAACATCTGGGATTATCTGGATGTACTTATAAATTGATGCCAACGTAAGATATAGTGAGATGTGAAAATTCCACTTATCCCCTTTTCTTATCCCAGGCCAATGCCTTCTTAATACACCCTGATCAGATGTCGGCTAGCATTATAAAATGTTACATTAGACAAATCAATAATGAAAATTGCAATCAAGAACTACAACATCGAGCCCAAGAAAGCTGAAACTGTCTTCATTTTCCGTGGAAAATTCAAACCAACCAAAAAACTATACTTGAAACTTCTAAGCATGCATCTTATGTTACTTTAGTAGAGATGTATATAACATGCATTCCAGAGTACTGGTATCTTTGTGATCTTTTCAATTGGTGGTTGTGATTCTTGTGATTTTCTGAAACCAAGAACCCGTAAGTCGAATATAAGATGAAACCAAATTGTAAATAACCTTGCATTACGTATATATTGCAGGATATATAATATGCCACTGACAACTTAAATTACTATGCCATCTGTAGGATTCGAACCCACAATTACATGGTTGGTAACCATGTGCTCTACCAGTTGAGCTAAGACAGCTGCTCGATTTCATACTTAGTGGTATACACCACTACGCCATGATGAATACATTTCATGTCACAACTGTGTGGTAATGTATTTTGTATCGAATACGATGAGTTATCAAAGCAAGCATTAAACCGAAACACACATGATGACATTAGCAGGAAATACGCGGAAAAGGTAAAGTTACTCATCTGGCGCAGGAAAGCTAGCCCAAGAGTTAACCTCGGCTAATCAATCTGCAACTGATTGTGCACCACCAACACTAACTGAGTTAATCCTTCATCAGCTAATCAATCCTGGACTAAAATTTAAACTTTACAATCCTACTTAGGAGAAAATTAAATTAAGTTCAGTTGGCAATTGCAGGCGCAATGTAGACTCAGTCAATGCTCATGGAGTAAGGCTTGAGGTGAAAGTACAGGGTATATCGAAGAAATTATCTTCTGCAAGAGATTAACGGTTCTGAATCAATTAAAACATGTACAAACCAACTTCTAAAAGCCTACCATGAAAATACTCGCCACACATAAACATACCTGCACACTCCTTTGTATCTCCAGCTACATGACATGCAATGTTTGATACTGTCACTTACTAAATCCTGATAGTTCCAAAAGATATTATTCAAACGGAAATATTCAACAATAATCATTTTCCAAATCAATGATATATGTATATATAGTTTGATACCTTATGAAATACTCAAAAGTGTCAATTACCTGCAAATATAAGAGATTGTTAATTCTTACCTACTTGTATATTAAGTGGTCTAAGCCATGCATTAGGATTTATGCAAAACTAAGTATCTATGCGGACCATGCCTTAGACTTTAGGAAGAAATGAATACCCCAATCAAAAAATTTAGGATAATTTTATGCTCCCCCAAGCTGTGTATTCGGCTTTAAGCGAACTGAATCACCATATCTGAAGTATTGAACCGTAAGAAAACTTTACCGTGAATAGAGAGAGAGAGAGAGAGTACTTAGGTACGCCGGTCTAGGATGAACTTCTGAGAATTTTCAGAGTTGTCTGCTCATGTTGGGTACACCTCCATTAAGTGAATTTAAATTTCATGGTAACTTGCACCAGTCTGGAGAGCATTGGAAAAGAAAGAGCTTAATTCCAACAGAAACGAATAAAATACTATAACATTCCAAAATTGCAATGTAATAATGTCACCACACCACCCAAAAGATCATCTGGAATTGCGTCAAATGAGATTAAATAGCTAGCCAGAAGGGAAGGGACCTGAATATTATTGGGGAAATATGCACATTTCAAGATGTGGAAGATATGGTGCATATTTTACATACATGATCACCAACCAATTCATAATAAAAGTGTCAGTACGGATGAAACCTTGAAGAAAACATTTTCAAGCACCTGACACATGATCAAGTTTAGATCTTATTCTAGAATGTTGCATGTCGCTAAAGTTCTTGGGCGGACATTAACGGTTCACTTGGACAAACATATAATTGTAGTCGCTCTCTTGCAGTGTTTAAGTACCGTCTTCAACACGCTCAGCTTGCTCTCAAATTAGTCGTTTTATGTTTGTGTTTATTTTGCTATGAAAATTTATAACCATCAAATTCCTGGTAGACATATTGACTGCCTTTTATAATGAGAAAACTTTAGAGACATAAAAAATACAATTGATTATCATTGGTGTAGTACTTAAGATACACCTTTACCAAACTTTAATTTGGAACCACATGCATAACAGAGAAGCATGAAAGAAGCGCAAAAAAAAAACGCAAAATTCCAAGGTTTTAACGATTGGAAACACCTTCAAAAACGCAGGGAACAGGACTCTTGAAAATATCTCTCGCACATCGATGGATGTATCTCTTGAGAATTATCCCTAATGAAAACTGGAGCTACAATCTCAAAATTACACACACACAAATTTAAAAAAAAAAAAAAAAAAAAACATCGAAAGCAAAGAGATAGAGGAAACCAAATTCATACCTGGTAAAATTCTCGTTTTTGTACCTGTTAACTAATCAATAAAATACGATGAGCGAGAAAGAGATTGAAAGAAAACAGGGAAAGGGAAAGCTATGAGATGTTATTAACGGAACCAATGATTGGGCATTATCAAGGAAACCCATAATAATTTTCCATTTTCTTTTTGTTTAGAATTTTCTTTTTGTAATATAAAACGCAAGCTTTCCCAGCCGTCCAAGCGAAAATTCAATTTGTAGCTTCCCCACCGCCAGATGATGGTCCCCGTCAAACGTCGTCCGTCTGATAGCCCTAGCGCACATCAACAACTACTCACTATATAACATTAACCTTAAAGAAAGTGTTTCGACCTAGTTTAATCAAGTATGCTTATATAGTTTTATAAAACATAATTTTTCATCCATGACTTCGAAATATCAGCTGCCTAAGCATCCACCAACTTATTCATAAATTTCTGCGCATGTACCTGATAAGACTGCAAGGTCTTTTGCATTCAACGCCTTCAATGCAAATGTACCTGATAAAAGCACCTCTAATAGTCGATACTCGCCCATCTCTTTGCCCAGTGGGTACATTCCACCACGGTCCTTTAATCTGTATAGATTAGTTAAAAATAATAATATTTAGACTATGCGTATGGATCAGATTAATTAGTTACCATAGCTACTGAATCTCTTGCAGACAATGCTAGCTAGAATATCTCTGCACATGAAACAACTCCAGGGCACACTTTTTCAACTGCAGCCTTGCAGCAATACTGAAGCCTCTTGGAAATTGCAATTTTGTGCTTGTCAAATTAAGACGAATTGAACCATGACAACCCTGTATATAAACAAACATAAAAATTTTCATGTAAAAATTCCATTATAGATGCACATGATAATTAACTCATATTCATGATACTAAATAATTTTTATCGGTATAGTTAATCGAATACTACATCATGAACGTCGCCCAAAACATACAATCACTTCTTTGGCTAATAAATAGGTCAATCTCACTAACTTCAATACTAATATTTTATACAATTTGGTATAAAAATAGACCAAACTACGCTTCAATATTTTTATATTATATTGATATTCATGCCAGCGTAATATCACTTCAATCTCACTTTTCCAATTATCATAAATTAATTTAATTCTATAAGAATATTCATAGTAACTATCTTCTTGTCCGAAATTGGACCTTGTTGTAAACCGTTAAACTATAATCATTGAGAGCAGCGCCAACAAATTCTGTAAGAAGAATCAATGAATCTACCTAATCACCAAAACTGGACCTTGTCGTAAGCCACTGAACTATATTAACAGTGAGATTAATGCAAGCAAATTCAGTAAACAGGATGGTTTACCTAGCATATTTTTTCGTGCTCCCGTACAAAATGAAAACCATGTATGCACACCGACACTACTTACCATTAGCACCAGAGCTTTTCACTTTCTCCCGATACAGCAACTCCAATACTATTCAGTTGTATTCATTAGCTTGACCATATAGGTCTGCAGTTACCCACCAAGCCAAAATTTTGGGAACAAACATAAATTTTATAGAAAAATCAACTAAAACTTTATCACTAACTCATATGAATAAATCCAATTGGAATGATCTGTTACTGAATGTAAGTTTCAAGAGCCTGAAATGGCATTCGGTCGTAGGAACCATGCTGGGACATTGATATTGATACTGAAGAGATGTTATTTGTTTGAATTATCCAATGGATGTAATTTATTCAATCTGATTGCTTATTCTTCTCTTGTTCAATTGTATAGTACACCAAGGGCACCTAAGTAGAAAGATATGTATGATTTCTACTCTTTATGGTATCAGATAACATAGGCTCAAAGAGTTCTTACCTGTTAAAGTTCAGTAAAATATGTTTGGGCATGCTCAGATGCAGTTGGTCGTTCAGTCAGGTCGCCCAATCTTCATAAATAACTCGATAATTTAATTCGTTCTTAACCTGCGCAATCGCATAAAAATGATTAAAATGCATAAACTAATGTTTTATGTGTTGCAGCTAATGTAAAGTGAATCATTTAGAGGAATGCATCTATTGGAGAACCAAACATCACAATGAATTTAATTTTGTTAATGATTGAAGACCTGTAGTGAATTATAATATAATATGTAACGTTCTTTTCTTCTCCAAAGTCCACCTATAATGTTTAGGCTCTTGCAACTAAACCACTAAATTTTCCTAACATAAAACCGAGGGAAATTAGGCAATTTTAAGTCAAACAAACAGAAAGCGGTAACAACTAATAATCCAATTTTTCATCATTACAAAGTTCCACAAAACTTCAAAACACTTATCCACTACTACTGTTAGCTTGGATTTTCCATCTATTTCATGCTCAAGAATCATGTATCGGAAATCCTGCACAAAACATAATACCTCTTGTTTACAGTAAACACAAAACCACAAAACCAATTTATAGCGCAATCACAAGAAATTTAACCTACAGTTAGGCTAAATTTATATTTATATTTCTTTTGATTTTATTATCTCCACTTCAGGATCTTAATTAGTTTTTTTTTTTTTTTTTAAAAAAAAACCTCAAATCGGAAAAGCCATGAAATCATCAGGGATTCTTCAGGTTTCGCTTCAATGACCTGATGATGATAGTTTGATGATGGTGAAAACAACATTAGGGTTTATGTCTTCATGATCAAACTGCTAAGTAAAAAAAAGAAGGAACAAATCAAGAAAGTGTAAGGATCAATCGAGCAAATAAAAATACCATCATTAGATGAAACCCAGGTTTCAATTTAGTTATATAACCCTAATATATACTCTTTTTTTTTTGCAGTAACGAAGCCAATGTCCTCGCCATTTATGAACTCTGAAGAAGCTTAGGAGATAAAAAGGAACACGTTTTGATCAAATCGGAAGCATAAACCTCTGAGTCTCTGACCCAAGATTTGTGAAATAAAACAAAACATCAGAAGATTTTCGCAGGTAAAGAAACATCGTAAGATTGCATATATAAAACAAATTGTTAACCGTAAGTTTACCAGTTGTCCAATGACAAACCCACTCCGGAGCTTCCCAACCGCGGGACGATGGCCCCCGTCAAATGTCGTCCGTCTGATAGCCCTAGCTATCATGGAGACAAACCTCATACCTTTTTATAACAATAGAAAGAGCAAAATTTAAGATGGGACTTGAGAACACTTTTAATTTATATGAACTCTTCAACTACTAAAAGAATAAGAACTACCCATAATGATGGTTTAAACATCCTTACCAGGATTCCTGACTGGAAAGGATTCAAGCATAAACGAAAAAACAGAACACACAAAACCGAAATATTATTCAACTACCTTCAAAAAGAATACAGCTGCAGCTAAGATGCAATTTATAAACTAACTGTTGAAACCTAGAAAGAGAGGGAAAATAGCACCCTATATGGATCAAAAACGACATAGTACGTAAATCTTTTGCAAGTATGCTTACCTTTGTTTGAAAGCCTCAACCTTTTTGATATCAGCCTGCAAAGATCCATGGTTTAAAAGACTTATCTTAGTATGGGACAGAAGCAACATTTACCTCCGATGCTAGGATTTAACCTCCCGTCATAGGTTTTTGGAGATGAAGAATAAATATAATCAAATGGGTACCGCAAAATCAATCTAATATAAGGATACACAAAGAGGTCTTCAATCCTTACAGGCCATATTAACTGGTATATTTGGTAGGATGTTTGAAAAACATTGCCTACATAATTTAAAAACCATACAGGTAGTAGCATTTAACTGATTTTTTTTTTAAAAACAATCTAGAGAAAGCACTATTTAGACATTTATAAGCATGTATTCGGTGCATTGCTGATAGCAATGAAACAATGGAAAAATATATAAAACAATCTTACTATTATAATTTCTTCCTCGTTCCACTACCAAGACCTGATGTTTATGCCCAACAGTCCAAGCTTTAACACAGCAGAAATGAAACTTGTATGGGCAACGACTTGGAACCTATTTTCTAAGCAAAAAAACATATGTAAGTCCAATGGAAGACTATTACAGTGAGTGGCCAATACTTCTTGAGCCTGCCAAGGTGCTTTGCTAATTTGAGGCATCAATGAATTACTTGGAGACACAGTGTATGTCTTCCCATTACTCATAACACCATATGAAAAATCATTACCAACAATATAAAAATAGTTTCTTTTACTACGATGTTTTAGTACACTTCATTTGAAAAAATTGGTCACCACATTCTCGCACTAAATTACTGATTTGCATAGTGAACAAAATCTAGATGTCACACGTAGCTCTTTTATTTGTCCATTCACCATCAACATCTTCTTCACCAATTCAATCACATACTTTCTACACTTGTATAGTATGGAAAAGTATTTCGCAGCTAATAATGTTGAAGTTTGAGAAAAAAAAATTACCTGAACTTCCTGGCTTTAGAATGCTGCATCCGATTAATGTACTGTGAGTGTACATTTTGTTTCAAGTCGCGATGTACCAAACGTCGCATATGACACTCAGCAACAACAATTTTAGTTAGGAAACACCACCAAAGAAGCCAACGGCTCTTTACCAAGTATATAATTAACTACATCACCCCTGTAACCAAACACCATTAACTTGAACGCATGACGATGAATTCTAACATATATTTAAAAATGTACCTAATCGAAAACACCGGCTTACCAAGAAAGACATCATCAACCTGCATTTTAGCAAAACCCCTTATTAGATTCTTCTAGTCATCTACGGCGTCGAACAAAATCCATCACCCAGCATCCTAACATCCCTAATATGGTTAGCAATTGAATCCTGCAACCAAATGAATGATCAAGCAAAGGTTAAACAATAATTTAAAAGGGGGGAAATAAAACAGATCTGCCGAAGTTTGCATTTCTAGAATGTATACTAACTCACAGCGTGTACAAAGATACGTTGTGTGGAAATTCTAGTTCAACCAAATAGCAATATGAGCATACGACTTCAGGTGAAATCAGCTTAGTATAACTGAATCACTGGGAACATATTTGTTGTCAACATGGTTTTTTTTTTCCAACCACATGAACTGTATTACAATCAAAGAAGTAGGCACAAATCTTTTTCGCATCATCTGCTGCAGATAGTATAATAAGTTTCAAATCATCAGCGTTGTTGCCACTGAAAATACCTAGGATTTCCTCCACAACAGTTACTTGGGATCTCCTTATATCGGTATTTTTTATAAAGCTCGTGTAAGCCAAAAATCAAAAAAGAATTGCAGGATTAATTATATGGAAACATAAAAAAATCAATTATATAAATTCAACAATATCAACACAATGGTTACATTATAAATTGAAGTGACCAATATTCGATAATTCTGAATAGGTTAAGGGTGCCATCAGCCCAAGAATATCAAGAAAACTTGTAACTTGTTTCTCTAGTTCACCAAGGGACACAAACAGTGACTTCTGTTTTTGCTGGGGTAGGTTCATTTTTGGTTGTTGGTCATGTGATCCAATTATTAGTTGGGGTAGGTTCATTTCCACTGTGAGTTAATTTGGTGGTTAGACTGTAATCCAAGTAGTTTGGGTTTGCAAGACGCGGCTCGATGTTTCAGAGATTATTATTCGTATGTGGGTTTTGTAAACTATAGGAATATAGGAAATATATGAAGGAAATAGAAGACCTCTTTTAAGATTACTTTTACACTTTTTGAGGGTTGTGCAGTAATTACTGTACTTATCCTTTAGCATTACTGTGATTTGTTCTTTTATATCTTTTTAATGGGCACTTAGATCATAAGAGTCGGTCATAAAAAAACACGAAAAATATGCATTCTAGGTTACAAGAAACTCCGCAGAAATGGGTTACCTTCTTATTGACCACATTCAGAGAACTATTTATGAGCTTCGATCTATCCTGAAGTGTAGTATCTAAGAAATCTCGAGTACGAAGATCATCTTACATTTTAGTGTAGAAATATTTTCTCAACATTTCGATGCATTCTTGAGCTTCAGATCAGAAGTTAATCCAATACTGCCGCCACTTTGCGCCTCCGGAATTATTTTCCCGAAATGTGGACACAGCCTTGGCTAAGTCATGCAAAGTCTAAAAGAAGACACGATCAGAGTTTGTATTAGAAATATCAACGTCAGATATGCAGAAAGCAATTGGACAGGAACCACAATACCCTTAAAGTTAAAGAGACATATATACCTGATACAAATAGCGAACAAATCCAGAAGCAACTTCCAGCTATTTAGTTGAGTAATTAATAGTTGAACGATAGTGTAAGAAATCTATCTTGAAGTGTAGTATCCAAGAAATCTCGAGTACGAAGATCATCTTACATTTTAGTGTAGAAATATTTTCTCAACTTTTCGACGCATTCTTGAGCTTCAGATCAGAAGTTAATCCAATACTGCCGCCACTTTGCGCCTCCGGAATTATTTTCCCGAAATGTGGACACAGCCTTGGCTAAGTCATGCAAAGTCTAAAACAAGACACGATCAGAGTTTGTATTAGAAATATCAACGTCAGATATGCAGAAAGCAATTGGACAGGAACCACAATACCCTTAAAGTTAAAGAGACCTATATACCTGATACAAATAACGAACATATCCAGAAGCAACTTCCAGCTGTTTAGTTGAGTAATTAATAGTTGAACGATAGTGCGTGCTAATGATGAAATATCTCAATGCTAATGGATGATACTGCTTGGTGACCTCACAAATTGTTATCTTGACAAATCCATTATGCACCGAAGCATGACTTTGTTTTCCATGATAGTTTAAGAGTTCAATTAACCACAAATCAAAAATATTAATCATCCAATGCACACTGGATAAAATCCTACCTCAAAATAAAAATAAACCAACCACAAATCCAAGTTAAGCCAATCAATACAAAACAGAGAAAAAAAAATCAAAAGGATAAGCAAATAAACTGGACTATCCAAGACTGTGTAAACCTAACTTCCAATCACAAAAACCTATTAATGTATAAGATCCATAAATTTCTTGCAATTAATAATTAGACTCTTAATACATGGATTCCCAATCATTTGAAGCCAGAAAATTAAAAAAACACAATAATAGGATGCAATAATACTAATCCTTACTTAACCCTAGACGAAAAATAAAAACCGTAACAAATTGATCCCAGATTCTACACTAAGATCCAAACCAAACGGATAAAAAATCACTGTGTAGTTTAATCAAGCAATATAGAAGGGATTAGGGTAATACCTTGGGAAGATTTACATAAAAGAAGAGGGTTTTTTTAGTATTAGATACTTCAATTCGATTCTTCTTGTGTGAATCGTTGATGTTGAGGTTAGTTACTCCATCAATAACGTCGTCCATTGTGATTAAAGAGAGAAACCTTAAACCTAATTCCAGACAGAGCAAACTAAAACGAAGGAGTGAAAAAAAAAAATTGAACGAACACATAAAGCGTATTGTTTGTTCACCAGCATTCCACTGGACATGACCCAAAGTTTCCTGGCCGTAGAATTGAGAAACTCCATCCGGAACATCTCGATATGGGTGGGGGCAGGAGTCCCTTTTAAGGTAAACATTTTCCGTCTATAGAAGAAATTGGTGTCTTTCCTAGCCGTTCATGTAAAAACCCAATCCGGAGCTTCTCAACCTTCGGATCGGGGTCCCCATTAAATGATGTCCGTCTGATAGCCCTGGCTATCATGGACATAAACCTCATAGGTTTTTATAACAATGATTACAGTGAAAACCTTAAAAGATGTCATCACCAGCATATGGTGGTGGTGACATCCGTGGCTTCTCAAATCCTCTCATCTCAACAATGAATTCACGAATTCCGTCATCTCTAACATCAAGAAACGTAGCTGTGATCGGGGCTGGAGCTGCTGGTTTAGTTGCAGCTAGAGAGCTACGCAGAGAAGGTCACAAAACAGTAGTCTTCGAACGCAGTAACCAAATCGGAGGAACATGGGTTTACGATCCAAACATCGAAATTGACGATCCATTAGGATTAAACCCATCTCGCAATATAATCCATACTAGTCTATACAAATCTCTTCGAACAAATCTCCCAAGAGAATCCATGGGTTTCCGAGATTACCCATTTGTAACCAAAGATGGGAATGATCAGAGAGATAATCGAAGATATCCCGGTCATAAAGAGGTGTTGAATTATTTGGAAGATTTTGCTAATGATTTTAAACTTACTGAGTTGATTCGGTTTGAAACGGAGGTGTTTCATGTTGGGTTGTTGAAAGATGATGATAAGGATGGGAAGAAATGGGTGGTTAGATCAGCTCCAAAGATGAGAGGTGGTGGTGGTGGTGGAGAAGCTGTAGATGAGGTTTTCGATGGTGTTGTTGTTTGTAATGGTCACTATACTGAGCCAAATGTTGCTGAAATTCCAGGTATAGCAATTTTATCATGTTCTTTGTTTATTGCTAGTTGAATATTCTAATATTGGTCAATTGGATTTGATAATGCATATGAGACTATAAGCATGTTCCCAAAACTAGGTTAGCATGAATCTTATAGTCCTGTAAAACAAGTATCAAATGTGTAAGGATGACATTTTGCTGTTTATGTATGTAAGAAAATTAGAGCTTGAGTGACTAAGCTTACCCAAAGTCAGTATCACTGTTTTTATGTAGACACTGTCTTTGATAGAGTGATTCAGTGAAACAGAAGTGTGTTGAAGGTCCACATGATTTCTGAGCTTGGTGATGTCAGAAACTGTGGGTTCAATTTAGATATGCCTACGGTGGATGATTGTGCTTCTAATTTGGTCCTTAAGCTTAATTAACTTTAGCAACAAATGTAGTGGTCATGAATGTTTCTTTTGTGTGCCTCATTCATATGTGTTGTATATGTTCTGTATAGGTATTGATGAATGGCCTGGAAAGCAAATGCATAGCCACAATTACCGTGTTCCTGAGCCATTTCGTGATCAAGTATGAAACAATTTATTTTTACTCTTATACTACATTTTTTGCGCAATGAACAATATTTTTTTGTATTTGTTGATAGACGCATGCTCTAGAACTTCCCTTAGTATTAGCACTAGAGTCAGCGACGGAACCAGGATTTTAAGTTGGGGTGGGTTTTTTTTTTTTTTTTTCACGAATTCTCAATAGCGAAAAAATCAGTATCTTCATGTTCCATTCGTTGAAAAGGATCAGTTTCTTCTTGTTCAACTCTTGCACCCGTAGCTTCATCACCTTATATATTTGGTACTGCTTCGACATTCGTACCCACTGTCAACCAGGCATTGCCGCATTAGGCACCACTTGAACTGGTTTGTGATTATCAATATTAGATTTTTTTTTTCATTTTTGAAGCATATCAGTATTAGATGATGATGAAGCATAAATACTTTTCAATGGAAAGAAAAATGTATCTATCTTCCTTTTTAGACATTCAAAGTTGACTTATTATAACCTCAAAATTAAAAGATATACGCCCATTAGAATCCCCTTTCCTAATTGATAATTCAAAGTTCACCATAATGGGCTAATTCCCAACTAAAAATGAATAAAATTCGAATAAATTTTTGAAGGAGACGGTTTTCGATGAGGGCATTGGGGACAAATCATGTCTTAATAGGTGATATTTTATCCCTAATATTTTTCGTAACAAAATTTGTTAAAATAATTAATAGGAAAACTACATGTTACTACATGATTTGTTCTCAATGGGCACGCATCAAAAATTTAAAGTGAACAAGAAAGACTGTTAAATCAAACAAATGATGCATTGTTCTTGTATCAGTTATCATACAAATCATCCAATCACAATTACCTATTTCAATTCTCAGTCCGATTCTATATAATCTTAGATGACAAATAAAAAAAAAAAAAAAAAAATCAAAATTTACATTGACGAAAAAAAATAAGACCCAACAGTAATAAGCTATTATAAGAGATTCAAAAAGTTTACGAACATATGAGCTTGATTATGACAACCTGATAGTGAACATTGGTGTGTGTGGTGTTTTATATTTTTTATAATCACTTTTGGCTTGTGTGGTTGCGGGAAAGCCTTGGAAGCTGCAACCAAGAGTCAACAGAGCTTCAAGGTGTGAGTCTGAGATCCCCAACTCTAACGTGGATAAGAAACTAGAAAAAAAAGACGAAACATAAAGGATATCTTTTCTGTATCAGACTGTATTCATTGAAATGTGCCACGCGGTATAGTTGACTTGACTCACGTCAATGTCCACTGGGCTAATTAGAATTTGACCTGGGCTATTTTATTTTCTTGAGACATTTACCACTAACTAAATGAACTTCTACACATTTTGGGGGGGCCTGCAGCCTGGGTAAGCCACCCCCACCTCCGTCCCTGACTAGAGTTAGATGTTTTGTGACTCTGTGATGACGAAGTAATGGATCTAAGTCATTCGTTAGAAACAATATTCGGAAACAAGATAGACGATGTAACGTTCTTATTAATAAGTAAAAGTCGTTATTAAACAGAAAATGGTTTGAAAAAAAAAGCTATTCATATAATGGTGACAAGGAGGAGGATAGTATCAACTTAAACGTGTAGTTCATACTCCATGGGAAAAGTGACATTCTGTAGCAAATTATGTCTTTCATGTAGTACCAAAGGTGGATTAACCTAACAACAAAAGTTTGTATTACTAAAAACTCAGGTAGTATTCTTTAGTTTGATGGCAAGTTTGAACCATTTCTACCTCTAGAAGTCTATATTTTAACTGCATATCCTGCTTACCTTTTAAAATGTTTTTCTACTTCGATGTCTGTCCACCGTTATATAAATATCCCAAAAGACACCTCCTCAAGACCCTTATAGCCATTAATGTGCAAGATACTCCTACATGATTCTAAGCATGTAAGTATACATTAACGTTGCCTCTTCTGTGTTGTGCTGCCAAGAACACGGGCTGATAGTCTGTCCTGCTGCCAGAAAACAATTTCTGAAATCTTATGTCTTTTTAAGGGAATGAGAAAGAAAAGAGTGCTTGACTGAGGTGTATCTCTTACTTCTTTTTAATGATTACGATTCCGTTGGACCTGCAAACCCGAGTTCCATGTTATAGCTACTCCTCTAGCTAGCAGTTTTTACTATTTAGAGCAGAGGCCATTGTCATTGTACTATATCAATACTCAAAGGCCGCTGGAGGTTGCTGTTCTGAGACAGAATGTGAGTGTCCTATTTTGATGAAAAACCTCATTTATTCTGATAAAAGATTTCAGTTAGATATAAAGCTTCGTGGTTTCTCTCTCTCTCCTTTTTTTTTAAAAAAAAAAAAAAAAAAGTTTTGCCGAAGAGAAGCTTCATTATTTCTTCAAACTAATACTCCACAGAAACTAATCCTTAGCGAATAAAATAAAAAAGAAGCAATAATGTTTTAATGGGAATGCTTTCCATTGTGTGAGTTGAATTTCAAGGATTGGTTTGAGCATGTCTGGAGTTAAGTGAAATTGTTAAACTTTTCTCAGTGATCGAAGTGGAATGCTTACATTGTGCAAGTCAAATTCCAAGGATTGCTTTGACTTTAACTTTGGCTAGCTTGTCTTAACATTTAGGAGGTTGAAGTTTTGCAAATTGGTTTGTTGAAACAAAAACTGAACTCCTTAGACTTACAAAGATCAGCAATTTGAAATATCATCTTCTTTCTTAGAGCAAGTCTTATGGTGGAATCCAACCTATTCCAAGTGTGGAAAATCCATGGAATGTCAAGTCTAATGGCTTCCAAGTTGGGGTCTTCCACAGAAAATCCAAGCAGGGTTCCATGATTTGGTGGAATGGTCCGTGGAATCCATAGAACGCTAATAAGAATAGCGTAAAAAGCTATTAAGAATAGCGCGCTAAAAGACAAAAAACGCTAATAAGAATAGCGTAAAACGCTATTAAGAATGGAGCTTAGCTCCATTAAGAATAGCGTTTTTTTTTTTATCCGTAGATTTAAACTGAGTTGTTGAGAACCTAATGGCTGAGAAAAAAAACGCTAATAAGAATGGCGCTTAGCTCCATTAAGAATAGCGTTTTTTTAGCGCTATTAAGAATGGAGCTTAGCTCCATTAAGAATAGCGTTTATACTATTCCACCATTACACTTGCGCTTCCATCCACAGTTCCAAGTGCTGAGGTGGCGTGGAAGATGGAAGATGGATGGATTCCACCATAAGACTTGCTCTTACAGTCCTCCATGTTCTTCATAGAAGTTGGGGAAGATATTGATTGCAGTTTAACAAGTTTTGTGGGAAAAGCAAAGAGAACATGCTTGAATATCCTTTTCTTTCTTTAGTTAAGTTTGTTTAAACTTTTCTTGCCCTTTACAGGTCGTGGTCGTGATAGGAACGTCTGCTAGTGGTCAGGACATCTCCAGGGACATTGCTGAAGTTGCGAAAGAAGTTCATATTGCAGGAAGATCTCTCACAGAAGGGGTACCTACAAAGCTGCCAGGCCATGAAAACATGTGGCTTCATTCTATGGTAAGCCAATTCTTTGATTGCAAGTTTGAGCTGCTTGTTTCAAAACAAATCTATGCAGAAATTGTTTAGACATAATGATGCTGACGAGACCTGCTAATTATAGACTGAACAGTGCAGATAGAGAGTGCCCATGACGATGGCAGAGTGGTTTTTCAAGATGGAAGCTCGGTCACTGCTGATGTCATTCTACATTGTACGGGGTATGTTTTACTATCCTTGCTTTGGCAATTTAACATAGCTGAATCCTATTCGCCTACTCAATTCGTTGTAGGGCCATATCAGTTGTACTTACACATTCTTCATTCTTGATCATTTCAACTGGCTATCCTTATGTGATACTCATCTAAAACAAAAGGCTATCAGTAGAATAGGGAGGAATTAAATTATGCAAACTTCAAATTCTGACTGTATTCATTGTCAGGCATTATATTTACTAAAACTAAACACTGCTGTACATATAACAATAAAGGGGGAATTCCAACTAGTCATATCTCCTAAACATGACCCCTTAAAACTTTCTAGTACGATTACCCAAGAGGCACAGCACTACACAATTCTTAAGTACATCCTGCTCAGAATTATTTTAATTATTTTTCCTGAATCCTATAGTTGTGCTAGTCTGTTAGATTCGACTAATGTTCTCATCTTGTTTATGGTGCCTTAGTGTATCATCTGAGCCTGCAAATTTGGATGATGCCTGATAGCTATGCTCAAATTGAAACTCTAATTTTAATCATAATAAATTAGTTGTGTTTTCTATAACAATTGGGCATTTGGTCTAGTGGTATGATTCTCGCTTTGGGTGCGAGAGGTCCCGAGTTCGATTCTCGGAATGCCCCAGACCCTTTTTGAAGAAGGGTTGGGTCATTTCTGTTTGATCTATGACATTTCCTTTTATTATCCATAAACAATAAGAAAGTGAAATACTGATCTGAATCATTAAAGAGATGCTTCCTCTTTTTTTATGCATTGACCAGAGCGTAATGAGTTTTATAATGTGTTACAACGATACGCCTAAAAAAAAAATTCAGCCGTATCGATACGTATTTACACGGATATGCTTACTAATACTTCCAATACTTCAAGATACAACTCAGTTAGAAAACTTTGACTAAATATTAGAAAATTTAGATATTTTACTAGATTCTATGAGAAGTTTTAACTATAGTGACAAAATATTAGTTCCAAATGCAATCTACCGATCTTGCTCTAGACTTTCTTCCTTCTTATCCAGACTTTTCTCTCTCTAGTGAGGTTAATCATACATATTACTCCCTCCGTTCTTAAATAATAGGCTGGTTTTTATAAATAAATGTTACAAAAAAATAGGCTGGTTTCCTAATGGGAAAGTCAAATGTTACTTTATTTTTCTGGGACCATTTTTCTCTTAACTTCTTTTGATGACAAGTGTCATGGGACCATTTCACTTTACTTATTTTGCTGACAAGTGTCTTGGGGACCATTTCACTTCACTTCTTTTATTGACAAGTATCATGAGGACCACTTTCAATGATTGACTCTCTTAATTTCCTTAATTTTCTCAAAAAATAAAACCAGCCTATTAAAAAAGAACGGAGGGAGTATATTTTAATCATGCAAACACATGTATGTATTTTGTTAAGTTTCTATCTTATATATAATATATTTATGTTAAACTACTAATCAATATTGAGTATGCCGTATCGCCGTATTTTAGTTTTTTAAGTTGGTGTATCATAGTAGCGTATTGGTATCTTGTATCCGATACCGTATCCGTATCGTTGCAACACAGGTTTTATATTTTATCTGAGCTGTTGTCGATTTAACCCTACTGTTGTTAATACAGTAAGTTACACTTGTGTTGCATAGTTTGGAGGATGGCTGGATCAATTCTGTTTGATCTATGACATTTCCTTACTTATGTAATCCATCGGCAACTAGAAAGTGAAAAACTGATCTGAATCATTGAAAAGATGCTTCCTCTTTTGTAACCATTGGCCAGGACGTAATGAGTTTTATCTTTGGTCTTAGGTGTTGTCAATTTAACCCTACTCTTGATAGTAACAGTTAGTTACCCAACTACTAATGTTGCGGAGTTTTCATTACTTAATTAGTTTAGCTATATCCTTCATTATATTCCCTGGTTTGAAGTCATTGGGTTTGATGGAAATTGATATCATGTGTCTGAGATGCTGATTTTGGAATTCCAAAGCAGCTCAAATTGGTTTGATCAGTTGATCTCTAATTCTGATGAAAACAAATGAGTTCTGTTTTCTCTAACAACTGGGCATTTGGTCTAGTGGTATGATTCTCGCTTTGGGTGCGAGAGGTCCCGAGTTCGATTCTCGGAATGCCCCTAACCTTTTTCATCTATCTCCTTTTGGGTGCGAGAGGTCCTGAGTTTGATTCTCAGAATCCCCTAACCTTTTCCTTCTATAAGATGGTCAAGAAACGAGACGTAGATCATGTTATCTCCTCGCGTTCTTCATGGATCATGGTTTTTACCATTTTATTAAGTCACCAATTTGTTTAATTAGAAAACACATAGAAATAAAGGACACTCATTAGCCGACGACCTATTCATAATTTTCCCTTTCAAAACAATTCTTTGCATCACTCGCTTTGATGCACTTGGGATACCTTCATATTTCATATCAATGAAATGAGGAAGGAGAAAGAAAGATGAACTTTTTGACATCGTGAACATATTATTGTGACTGTTCTTTTCAAAATAATTTGATTTTTTTGCCTTTTGCAACATCTGCATAATCCATATTGTGCCATGGTTCTATTATGACTTCTGTTGGACAGGATACCTGTCAGTACTCATTAGGTCCAGCTATGTGTTTACGTTGGTTCGGAGTCTTCTCAGTGTTTTGTAAGAGACCGTTAATAGAAATCTTAATCTGAACTTGGCTTTGCCATGTATGTGCAGAACTCTCCATTAGCAAATGAAGCATATAATCAATATGAACTACCGAATAAGATTGAGTAATGATTTTATTTTGATATAGTTTTTTAATATCACAATAATATTTTTATGTTGTTTTTCATTTTCCAGGTACAAATACCACTTTCCTTTTCTAGAGACCAATAATATTGTGATTGTGGATGAAAATCGTGTAGGACCTCTGTATAAGCATGTTTTCCCACCATTGTTGGCTCCAGGGCTTTCTTTTATTGGTTTACCCTGGAAGGTATGAGTTGATCGCCTTTTGAAATGACTCCATCAGAATGCTTTATTCAGCACTGTGCTGACACTGTGGATGCTTGCATTTGGTAAAAGGTGGATTCATAATTGCCTTTTGTTTCCAGGTTATCCCTTTCCCTTTATCAGAATTACAAAGCAAGTGGGTTGCTGGTGTCTTATCTGGTCGGATTTCACTTCCATCTCAAGAAGAGATGATGGCAGATGTAGAAGCCTTCTATTTGGAACTTGAAGCTGCCGGTTTACCAAAACGTTTCACTCATAACATGTCAGACTATCAGGTACACTTTGAGTAAACTCAACCTCTTCGTCAATTAGATTACTTTAACTTGTAGTGATTAAAAATCTGAATGAAGGCCTTATACCAATCTAAGCTAAAATGGTAATAGTTTCTTTCTTTTCATCGATTCAGTTTGAGTATGGTGACTGGCTTGCTGCTCAGTGTGGGTGTACACCTTCGGAAAAATGGAGAAAGCTTATGTATTATGAGGCTTCAAAGAAAAAGAGAAGTCAACCAGAAACTTATCGCGATGAATGGGAAGCCGAACATTTGATTTTGGAAGCATATAAGTACTTCCGGCAGTGTATACCAACATCAGTGTGATAACGTCGTTGCCTTCTTGCACACATTGTGTTCATGATACACCGTAATACTGTATTGATCAATTTTAAATGGGCTTAGACGTAAACCCGAAACATTCAGATACTCTTTGCTGTGAATGTCAATCTTGATTCTTGAGCAAGACGCATTTTCTTAGAAAGATATTTCGGGGACCATTGTTTTTTTTGGGAAAAAATATTTGAAGTAAAACTAAGTCACCCCTTATCCATATATTTATCTTAATACCAAAATTACCCTTTTCAATTAAGTTAGTGTAATGATTAGTTGAATCATTAGTTAACATAATTAATGATTAGTGTAAGATTAAATCAAAATTAAATTAAATAAATATATAGGTTTTCGTAAAAAGTTTGGTTAGGAGAAAAAAATTGTGACGTTACCAAACCTTAGTTTGGTTAGGAAAAAAAAAATTGCGATGTAACCAAACCCTAGTTCGGTTTGGAATTTTTTTTTGCGAAGTTACCAAACCTTAGTTCGGTTAGGAAAAAAATATCGCAACGTTACCAAACCTTAGTTCGGTTAGGAAAAAAAAATTGCGACGTAACAAAACCCTAGTTCGGTTAGGAATTTCTTTTTGCGAAGTTACCAAACCTTAGTTCGGTTAGGAAAAAAAATTTGGTTACCAAACCTTAGTTCGGTTAGAATTTTTTTTTGAAAAAGCAGCCGAATGTTCTTCATGTTCTTCATTTCCAAAGAAGTTCGGCTAGTTCGACAAAGTTTTTCCACAAAATTCCTAACCGAACTTACTACTGTAACTTCCATTTGCAACTTATTTTGATGACTACTACTCAAATTTTCAATCAAAAACAAATTAGAAGTAATGGGTTTGTGGGAAAATACTTATGGACGAGTTTGTTTACAAAAGATTGATAATCGACAATAAAAATTCAATGAATCGATGACGATAAAATTTTGATTAGATTTGTATATGATCAGGTTTAGATGATCATAAATTGATGAAGAAGAGAAGAAGAAAAATTGTAGAATAAAAGAAGAAGAAGAAGAATTGGTAGAGTTATAAGTTAAAGGGTAAACTAGTCATCTCCACCTTTTAAGACACCCCTTATAACTATAGGGGACGTTGCCTAATCAAATCATGGTCCCCTAAAAAAAAAAGAGGTGCCCAAAAATCGTTCTTTTCTTATTCCTCCCTGGCTAAGAAAAGGTATCCATCCATCTGCCCCTTATGGAACACGGATGAATTGGGGGACACGGTTTTTAATTGGGGGCCTCCACTAGAGGACAAAAAAGGTCTCCCAATCCTAATGTGGGCTACCTCTTATCCAAATATTTTGGTAATGCCTAATCTACCCCTTATCTAATTAGTGGTAATCTCACTTAATTAGTGGTAGTCTCACTTAATTAGTGTCAAAATTTTAAAATCAAAACCAAAATCAAAATCAATTTTTTTTTCGAATTTTCTGTGCAAATTTGTATGAAAAGTCGTCATGAATTTTTTAAAATTAACGACCCTCAAGAGTCGGATTGTTTGGATGACGACTCTAAACAGTCGTTAATATTTCAAAACGACCCTCAAGAGTCGTCATTGTTTCAAATTGACGACTCTGCATATCGTTAATGTTCAAATACGTATATGACGACCCTTTAATGTATTCCGCCATTAATGAACGACTCTTTTAAAAGCAATAACGACTGTTTAGAGTCGTCACTGAAACAATGACGACTCCTGAGGGTCATTTTTGAAATATTAACGTCAGTTTAGAGTCGTCACTGAAACAATGACGACTCTTGAAGGTCGTTATTTTTTTTAAAAAATCCATGACGATTTTTCATACAAATTTGAGCAGAAAAAAAAGAAGATTGATTTTGATTTTAAAGTTTTGATTTTTAAAAATAAAATTAAAAAAAATAGGGGGTAAAATAGTATTTTCACTTTACTATTGATACGCCCCCTGAAAATTTTGGGGTGCAAACAAAATTGGTGAGGCCCTCAATTAAAATCTATGGCCCCCAATTAATTCCTTTTATGAACTATATTACGGATTGATTTTAGGACCAGGAGGAAATTTCGGCGGCCCGTAGACTGGGTATGTCTCATTATATAGAGCATAGAAAACTTCTACATTGCTAATTGTGAACACGGAAATCATGGTGGATAATCATATGTTCACAAACAATCTCGGCGAGTATTAAATACACGCATCAAAGTGTGAATTTAGTCTAAGACTCATTGGTAGATGTTGATTCATTGATTCCAAACCCCGTGGGTTTATCACGATCTCATCAACATCTAAATTGGTAGATCTAAGAAGTAAACATATAAACAAAGAGGTGTGAGTGCTAAATGTAAAGGAGACAATGGTTTACGTGGTTCAGCACTAAGGCTTACATCCACGGATCTAGGGATATTACTATGAGGTAAATGGTTACAAGAATAGTCTTGAGACTTTGAGTGTTCATCAAACCCACCGGTTGATGCTCATACTTACTTCTCACTGATCTCTCTCCTATTCTCTAGTTTTCTCCCGATCCCCCTCCATGTTGGGAAGGGATATCTATATATATAGCTCCTTTAAGGGGGTCCCTTGGAAGAGAGTCGTTGAAATCTTAACTTCTCGTGTTTTGTGCAAAGTCCGCGGACTTCCTTGTCATTCCGCGCCTTCTAATGTCTTTATGTTCATTACGCTGGCCAGTCCGCGCTCTCTTCGCTGGCCATCCGACACGTGCCCTCTGAGCAGCATTGAATGCGAGTGGTTGGGGCGGTCCGGTCTGCGCCAGGCGGTGTCAGTCTTCCCCTGTCACGTCGGTGTCAGTTGAACCTTCCACAACCGTTGATTATCCCTTACCTCGTGATGGGGTAAAGTGTAGCAGAGCGGTTCTTCGATGTTACGTGGGGATACCTTCCTTTGATATTCCTTCATCTTCGACCGTTGAGTTTGACAGATGGCACGTCGTCTGGATCCTATGGATGCCCCCGTGTCATCTGCTTTTATGACGTGGCCTCCATGTGGGCTTTGCTAGTACACGTGGCGAGGGAGATAAATAAGTGTACTTACAATTTGCCCCTCTTCTCGTGACAGGGCGCCAGCTTTAGTTGGGAGGAGAATCATGTGGCACGTTTTTATCTCTCTCTTCATAACTTCTCCTAAAAAGGAGTTATCTGCATTTATTGTGCACGTTTCCCACATCCGGTCATAACTGCTCTTTGGGTAATGGACGGTTTCTTTTGGTCTTATAAAAGGGGAGGGGATGAAGGAATGTGAATTAAATTCACACTACGATTATTTCTACTTTCGCTTCGCCTTCTTAACTTCTTCTTCTTAACTTTGTCTCCTTAACTTTGTCTTCTTAACTTCTTCTTCTTAACCTCGTCTTCTGCTGCTGCTGCTGCTGTTGCGGTCGTTGCTGCTATTGCCGTTGTTGCTTATTGTAACTCAGGTAGGATTTTCTTCGTTTACTCGCCATTCCTTCCCTTGCTGTCTTTTTGATTTTTTGGTGATGAACCCTGATGGGTTGAATCTTATGCATGTCGTGGAATTTGAAATTGCTTCCTCCTGAACCGTGCGTTTTACCAGCTACGTTTGATTCTATTCTACTTCTTTTGTGTTTGAGTAATAGCTTGAAAGCTTAACTGGTTGTAGATGAAATTTAGGTTTTCCTCACGTTCGTTTTCTTTGTTCTTGAGATTTTTTCATTTTTCGATCTTCCTTGACTCTGATTGGTACTTCCATTTGTGTTTGTGTCCGCAGACATGTCCGATCACCCGCGGGTTCCTTATCAAACTCCTCCGTCAAGTCCTCATAGATCTCCTCGGAGGGGTTCTAACATTAAGGGCGGAACTTCGGCTCCTCCTACGCGGGGTGATCCTCGGGACAGGCGAACATCCTCATCCTCTGGTCAGAGGCCTTCGCTCAAGAAAGGTGATCCTCCTCAGGGGTCTAAGCATGCAGTGAATCGCCCCAGAGATGGGTCTCCCAAGAGACAATGAGAATCCCGCGATGAACTTACGGATGTGCAGCCTCTTCGCGCCATGCCTCCTCCGCGGACTTCATCTGTGCCTAGTTCAGGCAAGTCATCTAAGAGTCAGCCTCCGAAGAGGAAGGCTTCTGAGATAGGATCTTCGGGAGATGCTGTTCCTCCTAAGAAGAAGACAGCGGGTTATGCGGAGGATGTTGTGGGAACCGTTTACGAGGATGACTCTTCTGCTACCTTTCGTCCTTTACCTTTGGGTAACAAGAAGTTCACTTTCAGACACATCGATCTTGAAGCCTTTAAATTGAAACATGGTCTTCAGCACTTCCAAGTGCGTTTTTATGCCCCTGATAAAGATATAACCTACGAGATGGTTACCAATTATCAGTACGATGCCTTCCATTTATTGACGACCGTGGGCGCTTATGAGGCTGGTTTGATGTTGCCTTTGTATAAGGCTGGTGACGATTTCTACTATCGGGTGTTGTCTAGCCGCGACACCGCTAAGAAGAGTCATAACCGTGGGGTGCAAAAGCAGTTGACAGAAATTATCTTCGCCATCTCCGAGAATGCTATCTTCGTAGCAAAGGGCAAACGATGATGACTCGCTATACCCCAAGTTAGAGGAGGAGAAAGGGTGGTATACTCGAAAATTTCAACAAGTCCTTTGGAGATTATGTTAACAGGAATACACGTAAGCCGTGGTCTTGAGTCTGCATGGAATATTGCTCCCGTTAAAGGGGAGATTCGCCTTTTGAGCGAGGTAAGTGACTCCAAGATGGCGAGGGTTCCCGGTGTCAAGGTCTTCCTATTCCCGCTGATGAGAGAATTAAGCGTGATCATGACTATGAGTGGTCTGCCATCGTTTTTGAAGTTTTTGGTCCGTGGGCCTATGGTTAGTCCCCGGACCCCGTGGTTGGCGACCTTCTCGTTGACAGTCCTTATCGCGAAACCTCTCCCTCTCGTTATGCCCATTACGCCCTTGGCAGATGAGTTTTGGAGGTATGGATTTTGCTTACAATCGTGATGTTGATTATGCGGAAGATGAAGATATTTCCGATGCTAACCCTCCTACGCAGAGTGCTAACATTGCTAAGGTGTGTTGTTTGTTTTCTACGTACATATGCCCCTTCGTTTTCTTAAGTAATGTTGATTATGCTAAGGAAATGAGATACAAATGGCTCTTCTAGCATCGTCTCTTTATCGTTATGTTTCATTGTCACTATATCTCGCAGGTGCTTAGAAAGAAAAAGATCAATCCCAAGCGATCGTCGAATTCTCCCACCGAAGATTCTACGCACTTCGAGGAAGTGAACAGTCCAGTAGATGGTGATGAGGATGTTTCCGATAAGGAAGAGAGGATTGGGACTTCTCCACCCTTTCAAGAAGGAAACAATGTTGTTGGTGGGGGCGATGGTGATCAGACCACCGGTGGTGGTAGTGGTGATCAGGTCCCTGGTGGTGGTGGTGGTGATCAGGCACTTTGTGGTGGTAGTGGTGATCAGGCACTTGGTGGCGGTAGTGGTGATCAGGCACTTGGTGGCGGTAGTGGTGACCAGGCCCCTGGTGGGGCTGTTAAGTCGAGTGGGGCCGCGGATATTGAGGCTGGTGAGAATCTGATCGCAGAGGACAGTGGCATTGGCCTGCAGCGGGCCGTTGTAGACAAGGTCAAGGGAGTTGCCTTTGGTAGTAGTGATAAGGATGGGGATACTTATTGTGAGTTCTCCTTTGGTAAGGTTTTATCCGGGGGACAATCTTTTGACATGGCCGCGGCTATAGGGCTTGCCTCGGATTTCAATTTGCTTTCCGCCGGTGATGACTGGGATGTTCTTCAAGATAGCCGCGGAGGTGATGCTGAGGTTGGGTTAGTACGCGGATTTGATGCTGAGGTTCTGGTGGTTCATCCAGAGGGTTTTGTTGGCGCTTCTTCCTCTGCCGGCGGGGCTTTGGTGCAAGGTACCACTGGTGCTTTACTTGGTGGTAAGTCCTCGGATTCTTCCTCAGATGATTTCTCGCGGTCTTTAACCGCGGATGGCGATGACGCTATTTTGGCTTGGCTTAAAAAGAAATATTTGCTTGTCGTGGTCGCATCCTTTTCGTGATTGAAGGGGAAAAGAGTTCGACTCTTTTACTCGCGCGGGCATATGGAGCTAACCTCCGAGGAGGTGGTAGATGGAGAGTGGGACAAGAATCTTGTGGCCGGCCGGGGATTGATCTCGTGGTGAATCCTCCTTCTACTGTTATGGGCATGATGGCTATTGCCGATGGGTACCAAAGATCTGATTATCCCCAAGAATGGTTATTGGAGGTTTGCCCTCCTTTCTCTATCCCTGATTTTACTTAGGTGTGTTATGTGAACTAATGTCTCTTTTTGATTAATAGATGATGAGGAGTGAGTACTGCAACCATCATCTTTACCGGCTCTTCAAGGCTAAGTCTCTCAAGCTTGAAGCGAAACTCCGCCATCGTGAAGAGGTGCTCTCGAGTGTTGAAGCTGCGGCCTCTGCTAAAGATAAGGAAATAGCAGAGTTGAAGGGTGCAGCAGCGCAAGGAGCAGCAGGACGCGGAAGAGGCAAAGCCGCGTTACGAGCTAGCTTCGGTCAAGGAGAAGTTAAAAGTGGCTGAGAAGAATTCTTCATCTATTTCAGGTCTGCATCTCATTCTCTTTGATTATTAGATGTTCCTTATATGTTCTGAGTTATCTTCTTCTTCCCCCCTCCCGCCGTACTATCTTCAGTGGGTGGAATCCCTGAGTTGATGTGGCTTCGGGGTGAGAGAGTTCGTCAAAAAGGTCGTATTGCCGAGTTAGTTGAAAAACTCAAGAGTGAATCAGCGAAATGGAACGCTCGCGCGGATGTCCATAATGCTATGGCCGAAGAATGGCGTAAGAAAAAGTTTTGCTTGGTAGATCTGCAAAATCAAAATAACCATGACCGTCATTTATTCAACGGGGCTCTTTTATGGACACGGGATAATCTTGAGAAAGCCCGTGATCAGATTTCCGCTCTAGAACTTAAGCTCAATGTCATGGAAGAAGAATTGCGGCAAGCGCGCTCTTCTCATCCCTCAGATGTGCGGGCTTATATGCAACGTCTTGCCAGGGAAAGAGATGACGCTAGGGCGGAATCTGGCGCTCTTAGTAATGCTCTATCCGCGTCTCGAGCCGATGTGGCCCGTCGGAGTCGAGTATGAGAGAAACTTAGAGGTGACTATGTATCGACTTAATAAGGGCTTGGAATCGAAGAATGATGAGGTTAATCGATATCATCATTCGAACTCGATGCTTCGAGATGACCTAAGCGTGAGTCAGCATGCTCATAATCTTCTGCAAATAGATTATGATAAGTTATCAAATGAATATGATTATGCCGCAGAAGCACGGGACTCCGCGGTTGATCATTGTGAAGGTATGCGTCTTTGTCATCGAGTGTGCTTTGTGTTGTTTTTGTTATAATTGTTCTTTTCTACTATCCGCAGAGCTCAAGGATGACTTCGAGCCTGCGGATGACAAGTTTGCCGAAGCTCAGGCTAAGGTAGTTCAATTGGAGGGCCAAGTCAATTACCATCGTGGTCCGACCTTGTCTCAGGAGGAAATGTTGAAACAAGCCAATCAAAAGGTGGACCAACTTTCCACTTCCCTAAATCAAGCTGAAATGAAGAGTGTATCCATCGGCTTCGTGGCTCGTAAGCAGTTGGCAGAAGAGATTAACAGGACTCTTGGTGAGATTGAGTTGGATCTCAGGAAGAACCATGGGCTAAACAAGAATTATACTCGGCGTCCCGTACCCGCGCTCCCTTCAAGGTTCTTCCGCCCCTCCTCTCGGTGGTAGTGTTCCTTCATGTTTGAAGGACAAACCCATGGATAATGCTCCTTCTCGTAGATCATAGCTAGTATGCTAGGGATTGATCTCAGTTGCTTATCCTTTTTGGCGTTCTTGCTACTTTTCTTGCTAGGCTCGTAATCAACTGCTGTGTACTAGATCAAACTTTAGCGTTTAAACCGAATTTGAATTTTGTTGAATTCGCATCTATTGGTTTTTCAAATCAAGTTAATATAATGATTAATTTCATAGTGTTTGTAATCTAAGGATGTTGAACCTCGGAATTTGAGAAAGTGTATTGTTCGTGCAATTCCGTAGGTTGATATCCCGGAATTGTCTTGTGACCTTGCACCCCGTTCAGACTAATTCCTTGGCCGCAGGATTTCCGAACGGTGGGGGTCTGGGCTGACGTTCAAGGATATACTCCCTTGAATTCGCGGCTTGTAATATTGCTCGGGTATCCCGTTCTGCGGGAAGTCACCCCCTGGTCGTACACTTATAGACGCTACGGGGGAGTTCCGAGAGATTGCATGTGTATTCTTGGCGCAGGATATTCCCCGATGTATTGCAGTGGGTATGATCCACGCTTTGTGCGGGACATTCCTTTTGTTACAAAGATTGCAGTGGGTATGATCCACGCTTTGTGCGGGACATTCCTTTTGTTAAATTATAATGCCAGTTCTTAATAATTATAATTGCACAATGGTTTACGTGGTTCGGCCCTGAGGCCTACATCCACGGGGTAACGATAGTGTCGATATTTTATTAAGATGTGACATGGTTTTCAATGTACATTCATATTGCGTTCTTTGGTTGATCTTCCTATGTACAGATGGGTGTGTAAGTAGTATATACATGTGTCTCATATGGTATAGATTGTGGGTTTTGAATAAATTGAAATGTGTGTGGGTAATGAATAGAATATGACACCTGAAGATGAAAGCTTGGATTGATTGAAAAATTAAGGCGCGTTACTCCTTCATCAGAGATAGAAACATGTGGACTTGTAAGTCAATTTTCTTCTTCTGAAACGCATACGCAGGTGGTAGATTACGGGTAGTATGGCTTGAGATATTTGGCATTCCACGGATGCATGAGGATTTCCCCTTTCAGATTACGCAGATAGTAAGAGCCATTTCCCGCGATGTCGTATTACGTAGGGTCCTCCCCAAGTTGGTGCTAGTTTTCCCACTTCTTTCTCATTGGTATTGGGGAATGGTTCTCAATACATACCGCCCCTCTACGAAATTCCTAAGTTTCACTTTTTTGTTATATTCCCTGGCTAGCCTCGCGCCTGGTAGTTTTCCATCTTTTGCGGTCGCTTCTCTCCTTTCTTCGAGATCGTCAAGTTTTTCCAACATCATGTCCGTGGTGAGGTTCTTCTCCCATGCTTCGTCTTTGTTGTTGGTAGTAGAATTTCCGTGGGGATTACCGCTTCTCGCTCCATATGTGAGTAAAAACGGAGATTCTCCCGTAGCTGATCTTCGAGTTGTTCTGTATGCCCATAGAACATTATGTAATTGTTCACACCACCGCCCCTTGTACTCGTCTAGTTGTTTTTAAGGATAAGTGCCAAAGTCCTGTTCGTGGATTCCCGCTTGTCCATTGCTCTGTGGGTATATGGGGGTGGATTTGTTTTTTCGGATTTTGAAAGTGTCGAAAAGTAAGTCGATATTCTTTCCTTACTGCTTATCGTTGTCGAAAACTATCTCTCGGGGATGCCGAACTGCAAATGATATTTTGAAAAATAAAAGTAAAGACGTCTCGAATCACGAATTCTTGCCAAAGTGCCTTGGCTTCTACCCACTTGTCAAGTAATCCGTTGCCACTATTAGGAATCTTCTTTTCCGGTCCCCGATACGAACGGGCCCACTATGTCGATACCCCATTTTGCAAAGGGCCACGGACTATCCACAGAGTTTAACTTTACGGTGGGGCGTGGATTTCGTCGCCAAATCTTTGATATTCTTCGTATCTTTGCGCCATTTTGACCGCGTATTGGATCATGGTTGGCCGCAGTAGCCCCGTGTCTTTGCCTTATCTCAAGGGATCTCATTCCGCCGTGATTCCCGCGTCTCCTCTATGGATGTCTTTCAAGATGGCATGTCCTCGGATCGGGACAGGCAGTGGCGAAGCGGCCCGAGGAATGATTTTACGTATAAGGTTCCGTCTCTTAGCTCGTACATCCCCGCTCCGGGATTGTATTTTCCTAGCCTGTTTGGTGTCTGGGGAGTTTCCCTTCCTCGAGGAAAGAATGGATTTCGATTCTCCAATCTTCTTCCCGACTGTAATCGTCGTCCTCATCTGCTTGGCGCATGATGTCATCGTCCTGGAAGTCGTCGATTATGTGCTCTCCGATATCATCGTCAGAGATATCTTCTTCCCTGGGCTTGCGTTGGTTAGCCGCGCATATCTCTTGGGGTTTGACGGATGGTTCGTACACCCTTGTTATCTTGATTGCTTTGACATCCTCGTTCTTGAGCATGGCTGATATGTATGCCAAGGCGTCCGCGTGCCTGAGTTCTTCCTACGCAGGTGTCGGAATTTGATTTTTGGTATCTGGGAAACCAACGTTTGCACTAGAGCCATGTATGCCATTAGTGTTGCGTCGTACACGTTGTATTCGTAGCCTATCTGCCGTATGATTAGTTGCGAATCACTAGTCAAACGCACTTCTTGTATCCCCATTTCAATTATCAAACGGAGAGCATGGACCACTCCTTCGTATTCTACGATGTTATTGGTATGGCCTTCAAATTCCGGGCCCAATGCGTGTACGATCCCGTCCCGGTGGGTGTGGTGATGACAATGCCTATCCCCGCGCCCTCTCTCGTTTTTGGAGCCGTCGACAAAGACCTCCCATTGCCGTGGATTTATCGGTTCAAGAATATTATTTGGTTCTTTTTGTTTTTCTATTTCTGGAGTGCCCGCGGCCCTCCATCCTTGTATGCGCACCTCTTCTTCGTTGTCCAGAGGTAGGTCTGCTAGGAAGTCTGCTAACACTTGCGATTTCGAGAGTGTTGAAGCTCATAGTGGATGTTGAATTGGTCGAGGTACGTGCTCCATTTTGCTATGCGTCCTACCTTTCCTGCCCTTTGAGGATTGCTTCTAAGGGTGCTCGACATGGGATACGTATGTCATGTGTTAAGAAGTACGTCCTCAGCTTTAAGGTAGACCATACGATGGCTAAAATCAGTTGTTCGATTCTTGTGTAGTTTCTTTCCGCGGAATTCAGGGTCTTGCTGACATAGTGGATTGGCTGCTCCTCCTTTGTGTGGGTCCGGACCAGCACGGCGCTTACCGCATTGTCTGTTGCTGCGATGTATAGTACCAAGACTTCGTCAGGGTCTGGTTTCTGAAGGATGGGGATCTCCGCTAGATATTGTTTGATGCCTAGGAAGGCTTCTTCGCATTCTGCAGTCCACTCAAATTTCGTCCCCTTCTTTAGTATGTTGAAAAAGAGTTTGCATCTATCCGAGGATCTCGAGATGAACCTTCCTAGAGCTGCTAGGGATCCATTGAGTTTTTGTACTTCTTTTAGGTTCTTTGGGGATGGCATGTCTACTATGGCTCGGATTTTTGCTTGGGTCTACTTCAATGCCCCTTTTGTCACCGAGATACCCAAGGAATTTTCCGGATGTTACTCCGAAGGTGCACTTTTCCGGATTTACCTTCATATTATGTTTTCTCATGGCTTCGAAGACGGCCCTCAGGTCTTGGTGATGGTTCTTCTTCAATCTGCTTTTTACGAGCATATCATCAACGTAGACCTCCAAGGTCCTGCCAATCCATGGCTTAAAAATAGCATCGACCATCCTTTGGTATGTTGCTCCGCGTTCGAGTCCGAAAGGCATCCTCACATAGCAATATAAGCCGTGGGGTGTGTAAAATGCCGTATGTTGTTGATCTTCTTCGCTAAAAATAGTTGATTGTACCCGCAGTATCCATCCATGAATGATAGCTCTTCGTATCCTTCTACTGCGTCGACTAGTTGATCAATGCTGGGTAGTGGATAACTGTCCTTGGGGCACGCTTTGTTCAAGTTGGTGAAGTCGATGCAGATTCTGACCCCACCATTCTTCTTTGGTACTATTACCATGTTAGAGATCCAAGTAGGATATTTGATTTCTTTTATGAAACCAGCCTCCAACAGCTTTCGCAGCTCCGCTTCTACGGCTTTGTGATATTCCGTAGCCACCTTTCGTATCTTTTGTCTTACCGGGTGTGCCGGGTTTAATGCGCAGCTCATGTTGTCTGCTTTTGGTCTATTCCCGCATGTCGGATAGTTTCCACGCGAATATGTCCGCGTATTCTTTTAGTAGTTTCACCAGCGAGGCTTCGCGTTCTTCGTCCATTAGAGTTCCTATCTTGATCTTCTTTGGATTCTCCTCCGTTCCTATGTTAACTTCCTTTACCGCCTCCAAGGATGTGAATGTGGGTTTTGGTTCCCCAAGGTGAGGAACTTTCTTTAATTGCTATTTGGTAGGCTCAGAATCTTTGTTTGCGAGAGCATCCTGGTTAGCAGTTGATGTTGATGCTTCGGTGTTTCCGATGGAGTTCCCCTTGGACAAGCTCTTTCCTGAGGTCCCGTCCAAGTATTCATTGATGGCTTTGTCTTTGGATGTTGCCTTGTTCCGAGCCCTGCGGGTTCTTCTTTTCTCATCTTCTTCATTGTTGAGTTGTATTTGCATTGCCTGGCATTCCTTTGCGGAAACTTGATCACCCCTGATCTCCATTACCCCTAAAGGAGTAGGAAACCTAAGGTATTTGATAGCGAACAATGTGATTGATAGTACATAGTACCAAAAATCAAAAAGATTTATCCTGCATATAAAAAAAAATCAAATAGGTATCACAAAATAATCTTACCTTTTTGGTATGCTTCACCTGGCAGGCTTGTCAATACCTAATCAGCAATTGAAGAACCTATGTACAGAAATCAAGGATTCAACTTACACGGTGGAAAAACATGACAATGACATAACAGAAGTAATAAAATGAATCACATAAATATGAAGTTCCTAAACCAAAATTCATATTTGAGATATTGTTGTTGTGACATCAAATTAGATATGAAGAACTCGAACGGATTATCAGAAACCAATTGGCGACAATAAATTTACACTCTTACAGGGAAGAAAATTACCTTAAGGCTGAATGTGTGCGGCAAGATCATTATTTTAGAATTCTGATATGATTTAGCAATAAAAAAACAAAAGCAAAATATTTAGCAACCAAGAATGAAATGTATAACTACAAATAATATCAACTCATTCAGCAATTTTTTTCCCAGTGAGCCGAGTGAGGCGGAAGCCAAAAAAAATAAATACACGGAAAAATGATAAAACCAAATCAAGGAAAGAACAAAAAATATTAAGGGGTCAGCGAAACAACATAATTTTAAATTTTTTGGATCTGGTTACTTAAGACCACAAAGATAAATTAGCACGTCTTTGACGATTGCCCTAAATAGTTCCCTTAACAGAGATCTTAATTTAAAGATAGTTGAACCCAAACAAATGAATTGATTAGTCATTCAGTGCAAATGTGCAAGTGAATTGATTCTTGCATACGTTAAGGTGAACAAATCCGCATGGTACTTAGAAAACACCTAAACCCATATGTTTCTATATAGCTCATCATGCACCATGTGTTGAACACGTCAGGTCTGCTAAATCAAATTTCTCTAGTAACTACTACCAACTCTAATGCCTGGGGACACTTGAGAATAGTCCCACCAAAAAGTATTGTTTTACTCTCCTTACATGAGAACAAATCATGATAATAAAATAAAGATTGTAGAGACGCAAGCGAGGATTAAACATCTACGACACTGACCATCATTTGCTACTACAAACAATATGGGCATGGCAATTTCTGGATATGCAAACTCCAAGTTCAGGAGTTCTTAACCGTGTCAATAAGATGGCACTCTACCATGCTAGAACCCAATCAAGATTGCATGCACAGATTCGTACATGGAAATATAAATCTGGGGATTGATTAACAGTGCATATTAAAGGTGCAAATCACTTAGCAAAATAAGTCACCCACTCAGCTAAGGAGATCAATTTACACATCCGTGAATTATCTAGCTAAGGTTGTGTATCTAAGGGAAGCATTACCTTCATTGAGTTAAGAGTTAATTAAATCCGGAAAAAGTTGTCTCCATCCTTGATTATGGATAATGGTGTAACATTCCATCGCCCGCCGCAGTCCGCACCGAAATAATCAAGCCAAAAACTTGTTGTTTCTAGCCTAGTAGAATGAGATAAGCCAAAAGATTGAGAGTCTTATAATCAGATTAAGAATGTTTGGCTATGATCTTCCAAAAAAAAAAATATCGCCAAAATTATGTATCTACATCGAAACAAAATGGAATGATGTCTTATGGATGGTCCAAAACCAAAGAAAAACAGAAGCAAGTTAATTTCCAGAATAAACATACCGAAGAATTACAGACCGACACAGAACTGAATTGGTCTTCAATTGAACCCTTTGTGCTTTGTAGATTCACTTGAACATGGAACAAATTTATAGAATATTTGGTGGCTGGAATTTGAGGAACACGTTCAAAAGATTAAGTGTGCCCTTGAAGTCTTACCTACCAAAAGAGACCCTAAAATCAATCCTCCATGCGAGATGGAATATTAGATCAACATCTTTTCTATAGCAAACCCTCAACAATGATTATTGATCTAGAAAGAACTTAGCTATATTCAAAAATTGATCCAAAAGATTGCATACAAACATCAAATCAAGACACATTAGAAATATAAACTTACTAATGCAATATAAACTCACTCTAAGTCCACTGTTTTGGAGAAGATTGATGGTTTTAGTGTAGGTTTTGTGGGTAGATCTCTATGTAAACCCTCACGAGACTATAACTCGTCCACTAGGGTCGCCTAGGGGTTCAAAGGCTTGATGCCCATGCTAAGTGCATTCGTTTTTCCGCCGACAAGGAGTTAGGTTTTATGTTTCAATCAATGTAGGAACCAAAATTGCATGAATAAAGTGAATTACATCTTCCCATATTCTGTTTTCTGTTAGGTATAACTACAGGTCGGCAAGGTTACATTGCCGACTTTTCAACAACCGGCAATGTTAGAAATCATTAGCATGCCGACTATAGGTCAGCCGGCAGTGTTATAAATTATGTGCATGCCGACTATATGATAGCCGGCTTAGTAGAAAATATTTACATGTCGACCGTAAGATTGCTGGCCCAAGATAGTCGGCATATTCTTCATTCAAAGACCGATCCGACCTAAAAAAGGTCGGCGTCTTCTTCATCCGCGGACCATGCCGGCTATACTTAATCGACATCTTATTCAAACCTCGACCATGCCGGCGAAACTTAGTCGACACCTTATCCAAACCTGGACCTTGCCGACCTTTCACATTTTCAAAACCAATTTTTTTGATCGAAATCGAGCTCATAAGACAGATAAAAGGTTTAATCTACTGAATTCTTATTTTCAAAATTTTAATTTAAACTCAATTAATTAACCTAATCATAATTTTTAGTGTTAATTAAACAAGGGCATATTAGCCATTTAGAAAATACAAGGTTAATGGGTGGCTTCTTTTACTTCAAAATGTCTTGGTTTTGTATCATTAGGTATACCCCAATTAATCTGGGTATACCCCAATCAAACCAGGTTTCAAAAAGGTGAATTTATTGTTGATCGCTTTTATTTATCTACAATATAAAGCACGCTTTGTTTCGAGTGGTGGCCAGATTTATTCTGGGCAAAGATAAATCTACGGTCGTGGTTGTGCGAGACCACACCCATAACCCGCACGTGCGCCAAGGCTAACTTTGCCTATATGAGTGGTGGTCGGGATTTATCCTTGGCAAAGATAAATCAAAGGCCGTGATCCTCCGTGCCACACCCTACAAGTCGCACACGTGGTGTTCATTCCAATATTATGAATTAAAAATGAATACTCAAGTCAAGATATTGAATTTTAAAAATTATAACGGGGAGGTTCGAACTCATGACCTATTGTGTCATAAGAGTGGCCTCTAACCATTGTTCCATCTTGGTTGGAATTGATAAAAAGATAAATCAACAGTGGTTGTTTGTTCAACTTAAATATTAATTAGTATAAGTATTTTATTAATTAGTATAAGTGATTTGTCTAGAGAGAAGATAAATCTATGGTTATGGTTTGTTAAACTTAAATATTAATTAGTATAAGTGTTTTATTAATTTAGGAAACATTAATTTCTCATGATAAATGATTTATTAATTTTACATCATAAATATCCCTTAATTAATATTAATACATATCTCCATCAATAAGTAATAATTTTGACAAAAATTATTTCAATAGATATTAGTGGTGGTGGTGGTAGTAGAGGAAGAAGTAAGTGGTGGAAGCGGTGGAATGTGTTACAAAGTGGTGGAGGCGGTAACATTAGTTTTGGTGGAAGAAATAGTGGCGCTGGATGGTTTTAATGGCGGTGGTATTAGTTTTTCTTTTTGAATCAAAAATAATAAAATTTTTTACATGATGGGTAACATTGTATTGTGAAAAGTATATTTGGTTGTTTTTGACACGATCAAAAAAGGCGGATAAAAATACTTTTGGGATGATACCAAATCATATAAGACAAAATGGTTGTTTTGGTGCCACCGCTATCTTTGGTAACCGTTCATACGCATGATTTTCAAGTATTAACAAAAAACATATAGTTGAATAAATTAATTGACGACCTAAGTTTGTTAAATCTAAACTTTATACATGACGTGTGGGATTAAAAGTTATAAGTGCGCCCAATATTCTACGAGGGATGGAAAATGGTGGTGGTGGAGAAAGAAGTAATATCCGGTGGTTTGTGGTACCGGCTAGGTTTTGATGAGTAGTAATTGACTATGTTAATTATGTCTTCTGCTACAAAAGGATAACACTATAAATTAGAAATGTGGTTGATCGTCTTAATGCTAATATAAACTCGGTTAAAATAAATGAAAATTAAGAAGAAGAAAAAAACATTTGGATGTCACGTTATATAATAAATAACACTAAAAACTACATATTTAGTATCAAGGTTTCTCCGTCCAATAGATAAATCTAAGGTTGTATTGAGATCCCGTAAGCATAGGGCGAGTTGGTCTTGGATTTTTGAATGATAATGAATATAATGAAACGCTCCCTCTCGGTTTGTCCAATGAAACCGAAACCTTCTAAAAAAATAATCAATCGAACAACACTTAGATGGAACGCATCACCACCAGGGTAAACTTCTCCGAATTGCTACATATCCAGTGAAATTTCTACAAATTAATCGAGTGATTTCCTCCTACCGTTATGGGCATGCAATTAAATCTCTAATAGTGATTTTAAAGGTATTTAATAATTATAAAATTCTCTTATAAGTTTTGTTTATGCAAGTATTGATTTAACTTGGGTTCTTTTATATTTTTGTGTTAAGTTGATGACTTTTTAATTTGAATACATGTTTGGTTAACAAACTTTTATACATATAGGGTATTTTCTTTGTAGCACTGATGTTAGTCTCTCATTTTTCCCGTTATCACATTGTTTGGATCCCGTATTTGTAGACATTATTTGACTAATATTGGGGTATTTGTTTAATCTCAAGGCCGATTAAACCCAATGTGTGTTGTATACATTGAAGGCGAGGTGTCGGCTCTACCTTGAAACTAATAATTTTTCTTCGGAAGGTTAGTTGAATTTATGTAGATACAAATATCAATATGACTATGCTCTTTAAAACTCCAAATTACTTGAGTAACACTAGATGTGAGAACGTCATTCATGCACTACTTAGCATAGTTGGTGTGAAATCTTTTTATCCACGAATTTCTTCAATATTATGTTATCAATATGATTGAGAAAGAATCTTACACATGTTTTGATTTACTATTATAAGTTTATTTTTTCAACTCACATGTGTATATCTCAGCCTTCCAATAGCCAAGGGTTCTTCATTTTTATAACTCTCACATTTTGCAAAAAATAAATAATTAGTGTTTATCTATAGTAGGGAAAATATTATGGGTTTTTGCTTCACTCCTTAGAGCCTTAGTTATCAATAATTTCGAACAAAAGTATTCATAAACATCATGGAGTTGGATTGGCAGTTTAGGTATATGTACTGTTAGATGAAATATTCTTTTTGAAGTTTGAAATTATGGTATGATGGAACAATAAATAGGGAAATTTTTTATTTACTGTATTTTTTATTTTATTTTCATGTTGGCACAACATTATTACTCCGTCAAGATAATAAATTGGAATAACATGCTTAAGTAAAAAATAAAAAGATCAGGTAACCCATTTTGTTTCCCAAAACCTATTTGAATATCAAAATAATTACTCACGAATAAAATGAAGCAAGAAAAATGTGAACAATATCGTATTAGAGACAAAACATCCCGTGCCGTTACGGCACGAGTTAAGATCTAGTTTTGATCGATAAAGCAAGGTTTTTATCTGGTAGAAAAGAAAGAGGCGTGTGAAGGAATAATATGCATCATCCGTGATTCCATTAAGGATAAAACGGGGAGAACATGCCTACTAGTACTCTGCAGTGAGCAAACTCGAAAATAGAAAAATACACGAGCAAGACCAAAATACAAAATAGATCATGGTGACATTTGCATCTAGAGTTGTAATTTAGGTTGGTTTTTAAATGGCATCACTTCTAGTTTGCACTCTCCAATGGTTTGCAAGTGTTCTTGACGGTTCTTGACGATCTACTCCTCTTCCTGAACCAACCACACGAAACACGATAACAACTCTGTAAAGAACGTGTTGCCGGTACTTTGGTTTTTAAGAGGTTGGAAAAAAGTAAGATCTCGTTTGACTCTTAATTACACACGGGCTTATAAAAAGAACCGTTTTTTGGGGACCAGCCTTTTTTTGGGGGACCATTGTTTTATTTTAGGTAAGATATTAGAAGTAATTATAGGTCACCCTTATCTAGATATTTATGATAATACCTAAATTACCCTACGATTATTTTTGGTTAATGATTAGTTAGTGTTAATATTAGTTAGTGTGATTAGTGAAATGATTTTGAATAAAGATTTGAGATTAAAAAATCAGATTTTTTAAAAAAGAAGTAGAATTATTGAGAGAGAAAAGTTAGAGAAGATGAAGAACACAAACATGGAAAATAAAACTTTTTTTGAGTTCACTAATCTAGACTATTCAAGTGATGATTCAATTGATGATAGCTCATCTGAATCTTCATCTCCTTCCTCTCCTAGAGTATATGTCAATCTTCACAATGATCCGGATATGGATTATTTCTTAGATGGTGAATGTATTCTTCCCCAAATCCAATATCAAGATGGTGAAAACGATGGATTTTACCAACCACAACCGGAGGAAGACTATTTGGGTACCCAGGTATACTCTAAACTTAGATAATGTTGGTTGAATTGGTCCAAATATTCAAAAAAATGTGAATTTTTAGAGTAGATTTGGGCTAGTTCGGTTACCTTGTATGAAGAACATGTAACCGAACTCATCTGAAAGTGTAGTTAGGTTACTTTTTCTAAACACGCAGGTTACCGAACTCTCCATTAATGGAGGTTTTTTGAAGTTCGGTTAACGGAGTAGTAACCGAACTCTGTAAATAGGATTATAGTGTTACGTTCGGTTTGGCCGAAATGTAACCGAACTTTAGGGTCTATGAGTTCGGTTAGTTCACAACCAATAACTAACCGAACTTACGTAAAATAATATTTCACATTAGTGTATAAAGTTCGGTTGGTTCGCAAACTTCATACCAACCCTTAATCTAACCGAACTTACGTACAATAAAATTTTGATTTAGTGTACGTAAAGTTCGGTTAGTTGTGAACTTAATTTGTCAAACCGAACTCGAGTTCGGTTTTCCAGAAAAATAATCATATAACCGAACTTAGGGTCCATAAGTTCGGTTGGTTCGCAAACTTCATACCAACCCACTACCTAACCGAACTTACGTACAATAAAATTTTGATTTAGTGTACGTAAAGTTCGGTTAGCCCCAAACTTGCTTAACAAACCGAACTCCGAGTTCGGTTATCCCGATAAAATTATCATATAACCGAACTTTAGGGTCCATGAGTTCGGTTAGTTCGCAAACTTCATACCAACCCACTACCTAACCGAACTTACGTACAATAAAATTTTGATTTAGTGTACGTAAACTTCGGTTAGTTGTCAAATTGCTTGACAAACCGAACTTGAGTTCGGTTTTCCCGAAAAAATTATCATGTAACCGAACTTTTTTCTGATTGCAATTGATGTGGTTCCATTTCTTGTAGATTGAATGTCAACCTATACCAATGGATAATCAACCTTCTCCGGTTGGCATGTTTGTTTGAAGATACATCTAATCACTATGTCAATGATTTGGTTTTTGATGAAACTATTGATGCGAAGAATTGGGCTAGAGACCATGCCAAGAAAGCCGTGTGCGTATTAGTTTTGAATGGAAAAGAAAGCCAAACTCGTTTTGAAATGGTTTGTGAGAGAAGTGGAGATCCCAATGTTAGTCACAAGAAGAAGGGTTATGTGTATAAAGGAAAGACGGCGAGGAAGAACACGGCGTGCTCAAAGAAAAATTAAATGTCCGTTCAAGCTAGTATTTAGTAAGTGCACAAAAAAGAATGGATGGGTTCTATCTATGGATAAGGTGGTAGGTCATCATAACCACCCTCGTCCGGATGATCTTGAAGGACATGCAATGGCCACAAGGCTCACTCCTCAAGAAATGGAGAAAATAGCTAAATTTTGGAGAATGGGAATTTCACCACTTAACATGCTTCGCTTACTAAAGGATGATAACAAGGATAATGTATCATCTTTGACGACCATTTACAATGCAATTGAGACAATTAAAAGGAATGAATGGAAGGATAGAAAAGTGATGCAACAATTGTTGTTTTGCGCTAAAGAGAAAGGCTACGCGGTTCAAAAGAAGGTAGGTCCGGAAGATGAAATAACACATCTCTTCATTGCGCATCCGAAGAGTGTTCAATTGGCTCAATCCTTCCATCAAGTTCTTATAATGGATTGCACTTACAAGATTAACAAATACGAGATGCCATTGTTGAACATTGTTGGTCGTACCTCGACGAAGTCACCGTTTACCGTTGCTTTTTGTTTTCTAGAAGATGAGCAAGAACCAAGTTACACTTGGGCGCTACAAAAAGTGAATGCCATATACCGAGATGATGATACCCCGCGGTTATAGTGACGGACAACGATGTAGCATTAATGAACGCAATAGAGAGAGTCTTCCCATTAGCACATAATATGCTTTGTACGTTCCATATATGGTGTAATGTGATGAATAGGTGCAAGCCTCAAATTTGTCCACCAAAGAGGAAAGCATTTGAAGAGATTAGTAAGCTACCGGAAGATGAACAAGCGGATGCAAAAGAGGAATTCAATATACAATACACTATAAATCACGCTAAATGGGTTGCTTTCTCTGGTGAATGGGAGTCATTGACTTGGTCTCTCACCGAAGAAGAGTATAATCTAAATCTTGCGGCATTTATCGAACATTGGTCTAGCCCCGAATATCCCGAGGATATTGTAACGTATGTGGTTAAGCAATGGTTGGAACCGCACAAAGAGCGCTTCGTTTATGCATTTATTAACCACCATAAACACTTTGGGAATCAAGCGACAAGTTTGGTAGAATCGGCACACCACCGGTTGAAGAAAAATCTTTTTGGATGTGTCGATAATTTTGTGATTGTGTTTAACGCAATGGAGAATTACTTCAACCGCGAGATTGATGGAATTAAAGAGAAGTTTCAAAAAAGACGCATCATGAAGTACAAAAAGATTGTAGACAAAGGTGGTAACATCAAGAATATGGCGGACCTTCGGTTGTTCAAGGGACTCCATTATAATGTTTCACGTGCTTGCATTAAGAGGTTAATGGTAGAGGTGAATTTGATTGACATATGGGGAACCAAGCCGGACGAGGTGTGTGTTTGCAACATGATGAAGTCTATGGGACTCCCTTGTCGCCATATGATAGTTAAGTATGAACATGGCATAATCCGTCTAAGCGATATAGATCCATATTGGCAACAATTAAGTTTTGTCCCTCCTCCAAAGGGCGATGTCGGAGAAGAGTTTGGTGACAATGAGATGGGAAGAATCGTTATCGAGATGTACCGGAACATGAACAAACTCGAAAAGCAAATCTTTTGGGATGACATGCGGCCAATTATTTATCCACACACTTCGGAGAATGTGCACGAACCAAAAAAAGGCAAGGGCAAAGGTAGGCCAATCACCAAGGAAACGAAAAAACAAGTAAGAGAATATGCAAAGGTATTGGCTAAGAGGAAAGTGAAATGACCCCTTTTACTAGAGACCCTAGTGGGCATGAGCATACCGCGGCGAAGTATCAAGAAGATTCTAAGAAAAGGTCTAGGAATATTGTGGAAAAGGGCGAAACAAGTGAACGGGATATGAAGAAAAAAGGACCGATGTTACGCTCGCAACCAACCCCACCTAATCCATCGGAACGTAGCCAACCAATTCGACGAGACGTGAAGCTTAAGGCTCCAATATGACGCATCCAAGAAAGAAGTCGACCAATTGATGATACATCAACTTTTGTTGATAGAAGGTACTTGGAAGAGCTACCTCCATATATTAGAAAGTACGTCATATCCACCGATGACGTCCTCCGGATGGTAATTGCGGATTCCACGTTGTCGTACAACAACTAGGGCCTTTCATTTGAAGGTGCGAAGGCTGTATAATGATAATCAAATCACTTATGTCCGGCAAAGGATGTTGATGAAGCTAAAGGACAACCCGGAATTTTACAAGCGAATGTTGTCCGATGGGGATGCTAGTCTCAATGTGCAATTTTTTAGGTATCAAAGGCGTCTCCACGGGGGGGATCCAATCACAAGGGATCATTGGATGGGCATGCCGATATGTGGGCACTTAATCGCCGAAGCATTCAATTGCGTGGTTCACTATTTCTCAAAAGGTGCTAGTTTCACATACACTCCGAAAACAAAAATATGCGTCGAGCAACTTAAACGTAGGAGAGTGGTGATTGCGCTTGTTAACAACAACCATTTTATAGGCCTCCGGTTAGAAGACGATTGTCCACTGCCTCCGATATGCGGATACTCTTATTGGCAAGGATTTAACCCCGACACAATGTTGGGATGGTGCATTAAGTACGAGCATAACATGGAGATGTGGAAAACTTTGAAGGATTCGGAAAAAATCATACACGATGGTGCAGCTTTCCCTTGCGGATGATTAAATGTACCATTAATTAAACTAAGTATGCTTTGAACATCAACATAAGAATCAAAGATTGTGTTTTTGGAATTAGGTCTTATTTTTGGGTTATGCTTTGAACATTTTCATAAGAATAAGAAACGAGACTGTTATTTTTGGAACTTTTTTTTTCATATTGGAACTTAATTACATGACATCACCGAACAAAGTGAGACATCAATACTTAAGTTCGGTTAGGAAATGAAATTAGAGGAATTGCCGAACTAAAACTAAAGCTACATAACATTTAATATCCAAAACGCGTTATGAAAAAGTCTTTAAGGAGGCGGAAATGATATTCATATTTGAAATCCTTTCTCTTCCATCTTCGCCATTCGTTTTTTGATGTTAAAATGATTTGGAGAATCCTTCACCCCTAAGTCGATACCGCCTTACAATACGAAATAAAGCCATAAATTCGACAACTCTAGCTCTAATCTTGTCGAATCGAATGAACAAGGCTATTTGATCACGGTTATGAGGGTTTGATGTGTCGGAGCAGAATTTCTCATGAATTTTCCCCCAATAACTTTGACTCATAATACCATTCATTCTTCGTTCTTCACCCCTCTTTGGATAGTATAGTATGTAGTTTCTGCAAAGAGATAAATCTTCATCTAGAGTAAATTTAGGAGTAGTGGCTGCCATTTTTAGAAGATTTTGAGACAAAATGTTAACTATGAGATACATATTTATACCTTTTGGGGTGTATAAAGGCTATAAAAATAGCCGTTACTTGAAATTAGTGTCATTTAAATTTCAAAATACAGAGTTCGGTTACATAAAAAATGCATCGAGAAAACCGAACTCAAAGGTTCGGTTGGTTATGTAAATCATAGGTAACCGAACAGTACAGATCATCAAATTTCAAAAGTTACAGTGTAATGTTCGGTTAGATTGCAAAATTAGCGAACCAACCGAACATTACACTGTAACTTTTGAAATTTTCTTCTAATAAGTTCGATTAGATTGCCTTTTCTGCAGGTAACCGAACATTACACTATAACTTTTAAAATTATTTTTGTTATGAGTTCGGTTATATTGCCTTTTCTGCAGGTAACCGAACACAGGAGTTCGGTTTCCTGCAAAATAATACCAGGTAACCGAACATTACACTGTAACTTTTAAAATTTTCTTGTTATGAGTTCGGTTAGATTGCCTTTTCTGCAGGTAACCGAACATTACACTGTAACTTTTAAAAATTTCTTGTAATGAGTTCGGTTAGACTGCCTTTTCTGCCGGTAACCGAACATTAGAGTTCGGTTGTCTAAGAAACCTTGGAGGTAACCGAATGCAGAGTTCGGTTGTTTACGAGATTTAGTCTCTTAACCGAACTACCTAATTTTTTCTTAAAAATTTGAATGTAATGAAACACTTAACCGTCAAATAGCCAAAGTAATCCCTTAGAACACAAATTAAAAACCAAATTAGGAAATTTATTTACTAATCCACATCACTAAATGTTGGAAGCACACGAACATAAGGAACCAAACTACCAAATCCGCCATAAAAAAGTATTCCAAATATAAGGAACCAAACTACCAAATCCGCAATTAAAAAGTATTCCAAATATAAGGAACCAAAGTAATAATTGTTGCAATCACTCATTTACCACGACCACTACCAGAAACTTTTCTACTCTTGCGTTTAGGAGCTTTAGGTCGTCCTTCGTCACTAGGAGTGTCATCTCCACTGCTTTGTTGTTCAACCATCCGACTTGAACCTTCCCCTTCTCGGCGACTCCTCTTTGACGGCATGGTCTGGCTTGGATCAACCTGGCTTGTATCGACAAGGTTGGGATTAAAAACATTAGTTATTTGGTTGTAGAGGTCTGTTTGTTCTCGAGTATCCATCGGCTCTCCACTCCGGATTTTTGCCATCATTTTCTTCAACAATTTACCACTTGCCTTCACCTATTCTCATCAAAAACATAAGTAACTATTATTTTTCAATACTTCATAACATTTTGAAAAACAAAAAATAAGAGTAAATTTCTTACCGCCGAATTCCACAAGATATCACCACACAGAGCGGTATGCTTCATAATTTTCTTAGCCTCTTTCTCCACTCGCCTTCGCTTTTGTTTTTCAAAGACGGGCTTGTTGGACAAAGTGTTTATTACACGAGGATGAGAAAAATGTTCATACCATTCCATATATCCTCGTCAGTGGCATTTGGCTCATCAAACGAATCTTGTAACTCTTCAATCGGAACAAGATAATCCCCAAAGTTCTTCCAAAGTGGTCCACTGATGGAGCAGATCGTATTTGGGGGTGAAATTCATCTCGGTGTTCTTAGTTCCCTGCTTCTTCACCTTGAAGTTGAAGTTTTCCACTTGTGGGACACTTTGGACACAAGAAACTTGTTTTAATACTCTTTGAGGATTATACATTGTACAACCTCCAGGATGAAACAACGGTCCATTATACGCCGCAACAGGTGAGAAATCAATAACCTCAACATCCTCCTCGTCTTCATATGATGGAATGGTGTAAGGATGGAAAACCACATCTTCCACTGTTAACTTATCCAATGTCTCCCTCATCTCCAACACCTTTTTTTTATTATTCTTTTCCTGTGAGTTCAAAAATTCATATTTGCCAGCTGTAGGCTTCCCATAAGGCCAAGGAGTGTGAGCATGAGACAATTGAAGTTTAGGGAAGTGGTCGTGCACCCAAACTTATAAGAAGATGCAACAAATAATACATTCGCAATATGATTAGTAACAATACACATTCATTCACTTATATATTGAAACACACAAACGATAATTTAACGGGGTACCTGAACAAGGGTGTATAAGCCTCCAAAATATAGACTCTTAAGCCTCGAAGCTTTTCTGAGTTCCTATTGAACGAATGAAAGCACCGCAATGCCCCAACAATAGTTGTTCACCTCATCCAGGGGGTCCAATAGCTGGAGGTAATGAGCATTTACCACGTGACTGAAAGCTGGTCGGGGAAGAAAATGGTTCTAGTTGATATAACAAATAAGCAGTCACATGGTGCTTAAACTTCTCCTCTGTTATCACCAACTTTCCTCGAGCAACCACATCTTTCGTCCCTGAAAACTCATCAAACAAGGTTTTGAGCTTGATCTTTTTCAACTTCTTCTTGTACGTGCGGTCTGCCTCAAACTCATTATACTCATCACCTTCCTTAGGCTCTTTGTTAGATCGTCTAAACTCACATTGTGCCTTTTTATCGCTCCATCCTAGACACCTTTCGACTAGCTTTTCAAGAAGTTCATAACTCATCGAGGGATCGTAGCCATCTGGAACACTTTTGTTCCTGTAATTGGTAGGCCTGTGATTCTAAAACAATCATCCAGAGTTATTGCCATCTCACCAAAAGGTAGATGAAAGGTATCCGTCTCTGGATAAGACCTCTCGGCAAATGCAGAAATGATGTGACAGCATCAAATTTTTGGTCCGCATGTTGTATCCCGTTCCATAGTACACAGTCAAATACCACCAAGCGGACCTCATCACACTCATTTTCTATATTCCATATCTTGTTCTTTTGACGTTTCAAAACACGAACAACATTAGTATGATCCTACAAAAGCAACATCATATCTTATATACTAATATATAGAAAAGAACAATATATGTCAAAATATAACAAAAAGACTGAGAAATTTTGATGGTTAAGATTGATCCATACCTTTGTCGCAAAGATCTTGGCAGCCCATGAGTTTTTGTAGCCCATCAATACCTCCCCTCCATCTCTTGGAGTGCCATAAGTTGGATTCTTTGGAGGCAAACACAAATTGTCATCAGGAATGTATGAATATCTAGCACAAGGCGTTTTAGGCGTCTTTCTAGGTTTCTTTCCCACTAAATCTACTTGTGCCTCTTCCTCTTCGACTTCCTCTTCCTCCAAGTCCTCATCTAATTCAACATCATCCTTATCTCCATCTTCCTCATCTTTGTCACCCTCATTTCCTCCTCCTCCAGCTGGTTCACCATCATTATTGTCACCCTTATTTCCTCCTTCTGCTGGTTCACCATCACTGGTACCCTCATTTCTTCCTCCTTCAGCTGGTTCACCATCATTGGCACCCTCATTTCCTCCTCCTTCAACAGGTTCACCTTCTCCACCTTGATGTTGTTCTTCATTGCCCATCGCTTCCACGATCTCTTCATTAACTTGTTGGATTACGTTGTCGACATTATCTCTATTAACACCATCTTGGATGACAACACCCGGTAATGACCCACCTCTATACTTAGCATTTTTGGTTCCACGGTGACCGGCATCACAATGTACTTTGCCTCGAGGGTGGGAGTTCTAAGATCTTCCGATGTAAAGGTTTGTTTGATTTTTTGCCTCTTCCACTAATCAAGAAAACAAAAGATATTAGCTTAACCACTGAATGATTCACTAAATCAGATGCAAAAATAAGGGTTCTCAGCGTAAGGTTTGGTTAATAGCAAAAGTTCACGAAAAATAGGCCAACTCTAATTTTGTGTTCCATAGTATAGTTCGGTTACCAAATTTTTTTGGAGAACAAACCGAACTCAACATTGGTAAATGTTAATGAAGAGTTCGGTTTGTCAAATTTTTGCGAACAAACCGAACTCAACATGTTTGCAACTACTGAAGAGTTCGGTTTGTCAAGATTTTTTGTCAAGAGTTCGGTTACATTTTTTTTGGGGGCAAAGTTCGGTTACTTTCTAAGGTTAAATTTTTATGCGAACAAACCGAACACAATAGCACATTCGATTACATAAAAACTCAAATTAAAGGGCAAAATAGAGGAGTTGATTTACATGTGAAAAAACAAATTGTTGAAAAAAAATTTAAGTTCGGTTAGAAAAAATTTTTAGGCTTCATGTGATCTAACCGAATCGCGATTCGGTGACCTAGTTTTGATACATAGAGAACCGAACTGTTCTTCGTGTTCTTCATTTCAGGAAATTCGGTTAACAAATTTGGGTTTTTTAGAAACTCGACCTAACCGAACTATGCACTGTAACTTCCATTTGAACCCTATTTTGATGATTTCTATTCAATTAAACGAATCAAAATCAAATTAAAAGTAATGGGTTTGTTGCAAAATACATGCGAATCGGTCCCATGGCGTAATCGGAGCTTCGCAACCGTCTATTATACTTGGATTATGGCTTCACTTGGTAGTTCCACTTCTTTATGAATCTGAAAATCACTCGGCTGATTTGCTAGATGTCCCAATCGAGGACCTTCTCCTTGAAGTCTTTTGGTTTGCTTTCGAAGAACCATTGTTATAGTCGATTGATTAATCGACGATGAAAATTTTATGAATCGACGATTAATCGATATCGATGAAACGATGTTGAAATGGGGAAGAAGAGAAGACAAGAGGGAGAACAGTTTTGAGGAGAAACTATTTTTTGTTTTTTTTTTTTTGTTTAGGTTTAGGTTTTGTTTTAGATTAAGTTAGAGGCAGTTATTAGGTTAGGGTTAATTTTAATTAGGGTAATGGGCAAATTGGTAATCTCATGATTTTTAGGACATCCCTTAACATTGTAGGGTAGGGGGCCTTATAAAACAATGGTCCCAAAAAAAGGCTGGTCCCCAAAAAACGGTTCTATAAAAAAACGAAAAAAAAAAAATTTACACACGGGAACTGGATGGTCGTGTTGTCGGACAGCTATAACTGGGCCTATGGTGCATAAGGAGTATCTTGTGGTTGAAAGATGGGCAAGTCCGACCTTTAATTGTTTATGAAACAACCAGCATCAATTCCGTTGTAGTCTAGGTGGTCAGGATACTCGGCTCTCACCCGAGAGACCCGGGTTCAAGTCCCGGCAACGGAAGTTTCTTTTTTATTATGCGTTTTTTTGTTTTTGTTTTTTTGACACACAACAAGGAAGTGTAAATTACAAGCCTTAATAACACACGACGACACAAGTTACAGGGAAGAATGTTAAAGCCTATATATGAACAGTAATACCAACAGCAGTATCACGATCAATTTCACCCATTGGTGTTCCTTGATGATTAGGTGAAGTCCCATGTTTAGATTCATCATACTTTTCACCATCACCCCAAAGAGCGTAAGCTTCTTCACCATGAGCTGCATCATCTCCTATCAACAGTTCATTATCAGGCATTCTCAATGGTATTACTGTTCTTATCAATAAAAGTATAATCGAAGTTTACACTAAGTTCCATCCGATCACAAATAGCGCTGCACTATTTGTTTCAAGAATTGTATCCCACCAGTGCCACCGTAAAATCCACCCATTGAACCTTTTACTGGTAAGACCATATCACATAGATGTGGTTCCGCTAGTAGACCGGTAAGTGTCCCGCCTAATATCCCTGCTACCGCATGAGTATGAAACACACCCAATGTATCATCCACCTACATCATAATCCAAATCAGTGATGAATTCATTGCTTGCCAATTTGGATAAAATAACCACAAGACCAAGCCAAAACATATCCGAAAGAAATTAAGCATACCTTCTGTAACAGTGAAGATTTCTTGTGCAGTATCATCATGGTAAACCAAGGTATGCTGCCTGCTAGTATGCCCATCACTATCGCAGCCCACGACTGAACTACACCTGCAATGCAATAAACAGAACAACCACTGAATATGCTGCAAGGCTGCGACTCAAGAAATGTCAGTTCCACAATTACCTGCTCCTGGAGTAATACAAACAAGTCCTGTAATCATTCCTTGAATAGCTCCAACTACAGATGGTTTACCAAAGTAGAACACATCTAGACTAGTCCACATAAGAAGACTTGTTGCAGCGCAAATATTAGTATTCAGAACAGCAATCGAAGCATCAATATTCGCAGCATAAGGAGCTCCTCCGTTAAAGCCAGACCAACCCATCCACAACAAACCAGCTCCAGCTAGAGCCAGCAAAACATTGTTTGGAGGAAATCTCTCTTTGTCACACTGCATCCTTGGTCCCACCTGACATGCATAGCACTAAACTGTTAGGATGATTTGAAAATTTTGAACTAGATTTAAGAAATAGTCATAAATTCTTAAAGTAAATCATGTTTACCCAATAAGCTGCAGTCAATCCGGCAACTCCTGACGATAGATGAATAACATAACCCCCGGCAAAATCGATAACACCCCAATGATAAAGAAACCCACCACCCCAAAGACTAAATGCGCCGACAGTATAAGAAAAGATTAACCAAAGAGGAACAAATGCCATCCAAGCTCTAATATTCATGCGACCGAGTACTGAACCGGCCAGTAATATGAGTGTAATAGCTGCAAACGTGAATTGGAAGTACACGAGCGAAGCCATGGGATAATACGGTTCGGTCATGGCTGTTTCTTCTGTGCCATCTTTACGGAAATGAGGGGTTGCAGGTAAAGCACCTTGGCTGAGTAGATAACCTTGCCCCAGAGCAAATCCTCCTCTACCCCAGAAAGGAAGAAGTTCCTCGCCAAAAGCCATTTTGTAACAAACCAATACCCATAGAAGCAATACAGCAGCAAAGGCATAAAGAGCCATGAAAGCTGAGTTAACAGCCCATTTCTTCTTAACGATACTGCCATAAAGGATTACCAATCCTGGCATACTTTGCAACGCTACAAGCGTTGCTGCAATCAGTTGCCATGCGTTGTCTCCTTTGTTTAGCCAGACCGGTACTGCCGGAAGACTCTCTAGATATGCAGTAGAATTTGTAGCCATGATTGATGATAATCAACCTTAGCAAGCTAATTATCCAGAGCAGAGTTTGATGAAATTTGTTTGATCTCTTCTGTGTAAGAGTATCTTTTTTTGATCGGTTTCTGTATAAGAGTAATCTCAATTAGTCTTATCGTGCGTTATAAATATCCAGAAAGTCTCCGTTGAATTTTTCCTAGAGTACTCATTTTGGTTGTCTGTGATGTCAGTTATTGATGGGATACAAAAACACGGTACTTGCTTGTAAATTGCTTTGTACGGTATCGGCAATATTTGATATCAACAAAACTGAATGGGACATTAGGTTAGTCCATCACGCATTTACTAATAAAAGATTTTAAGTCGTTTTCTCACGCACTCAGCGCATAACGACGCAATGGGCATGCAATCTTAAGCCATCAGATTTTAAGTCCATTTATGTGCATCTTTATGATAGTAAATCTGACGACTTAAAGATGTATAATCACTATGCACTCAGCGTGTGGTAGTTGTAACCAAAGGTTTTCTTAAGACAAAAATAATGTGATGAGTAGTCAAATTATCACAACAGTTATCTTTAAAATTCCATATTAACATTTTATTATGATGATAATATTTAAAGATTCGAGATTAATCAGAGTTCTAGTCTTAATTGTAAGGGAATTGCGTAGTAATTGAGTGTACAGGTAATGTAATGAGGTGGTAAGAATATTAATATTCCCAATGGATTCCAAAGACTTGATCAAATATGGATTTCGTTGACAAGAATCCCCATAATGTGGAAGATGAGTGTTGCACGTGAAAGTCGTCAAAAACAGCACCCTCTACTCATCAGTCGTATTCTAGGATAGGAACCAACTGCGCCGCTCCAAAATAGCTGGAGTGTCCACCCTAGAGGCTAACAAAGGACGGATACCATGGCGACGTGCTAAGAACTATATTATGGTTGTTGATTTAATCATTTGACATGACATATCGGCCGCTATATGGAGCCCAAATACAAATGAAATGGAATCTAGATCCTGGTGATGAACATATTCCAAAATATTTGAGGTTGTCGCCAATAGGTTTCAAATCAATGGTTGTTGAGTTGTTTATTTTTATTGTTAACTTGATCTCATAGGATACTGCAGTTATAAATAAGAATTTTTTTTTGCAAGTATAGTGAGAGCCAAGTATCCTGCCAAGCAAACTAGCATTTTTCTTAGTCTTACCCCGTTGCCATCTGTAAAGAAAAGCATGAAGTTGGTTGCTTTCCATCCCTTCAAATATGTAATAATCAGGAATTGATTGGACAAAAAAGACACCGATGTCACTAATCAGTACCCGAGTCCGGACTTGACATTAGATAGAATCATAGATTGGAGATATCTTCTTGCTAGGAGACATAAACCTTCTGAACAAGTATATGGTCTTGATGACTTCTAGACCATTTTGCTAACTTATCTGTTGATTTTGCTAAGGGACAAGAGGCAAAATGCCCCCAAAATCGACCCCAATCTTGTGAAAATGCCCCGGATGTTAGAGAATAGATTAAAATGCCCCAATCCGTTACTTTTGGGACATTTTGACCGGTCAATGGAGTTTTGAAATTCCATTTTTATCCTTTTTATCAAAATGTCACAATCCGCCACTACCACCGCCACCACCAAACGAACAACCACCACCCACCACCGCTGCCACCACCACCATGACCACCACCGCCACCACCACCACCGCCGCCACCACCACCACTACCACAACAACAACCACCACCAACACCACCGCCACCACCACCACCACCACCATCACCACCAGCACCACCACCGCCACCATCACCACCGCCACCACCACCACCACCTGAACCCTAAATCCTGAACCCCAAACCCTGAACCCTAAGCCCTGGACCCTAAACCCTGAAGCCTAAGCCCTGAACCCTGAATTTTAAACATTGAACCCTAAATTATGAACAATGTACCCTGAAGGTCAATTTCGACTACTTAACTCTCTCTAACGGAAAATCTACGGATTAGGCATTTTGATCCATTCCATAATGTCTAGGGCATTTTCACAAGGTTGGGGTCGATTTTGGGAATTTTACCATTTATCCCTTATGTTAAATCTCACAACAAAATTACAATCAATTTAATCAAACCATGAAGTGGCGGACTTAGTATCTTCTATGTTGGAAATTTGGATATCAGAGGATGAAAACAAAGAACAAAAAAGAATGTTGGTATCACTGACTTCAAGATTTTGCGATTCTTTTCAGCAATTATTTCAACTCTTCCCAATAAATTGGCGAGTACGATTGATCAATGAAATATTGCTTTCAGGATACAATGAAGCCTAACAACTTGTTGGGTCCAAGAGTTGCACTCTCTTGACCCAACCAAGAACACACAATATTTAGAATCTGATGATGCTTAGAAAAGAGAGAAAACAAAGAATTTGATGTTTCGAATTGGGAGAAAACCTTCGCAATTTATAGAGGGATTCATTCATGCCTTTTGGAGATGTCTCTTCATCTCCAACAAACGCTTTCAAAAGACATCCATTAATGGGAAAATACGCATCCGTACAAAATTCTGGAAAAACGAATTAGGTTTTGAATTTTAAAACCAGAAAACAATTTATTTCGTAGAGGCAAACATATATTGAAAATATCCAACATTCTCCCCCTATTTTTAAAATGAAAAACCATAAAAACAAAGTTAAAAACTTTTAAATCAGAGTGGCTACATTACAAAAGTGACTGCTTACGTATCCGAGTGGGATCAAGCCAACGTATTTCATACTCAGTTGGGAAATAAGCATCGTTGTAGAAATCAATACATAAATGATAGGTATCTTTTAGATTTAAACCTTCACTTAGTATAAGAAATTCAAAGACCTATCGGGATTAGGTGGTGAAACGGTCTTGAACCAAGTACCACATGCGATAAGACCAGAATCTCAACACATACCGATTTCAGAGATTGTATGTTCTATATCCCAACACGTTAATGGCCATGTGCTTATCCTGGACTCATGAGTCGTCTTCAGAGAACCGTCTTTTTCTGTTAGGAAACGACCCGATTTCCCATATAGGTAAGTCTCTAAGGTGCTTCTGCGATACACTTGTAAAAAAGCTATAGACTCATTAAGGATTTACATCCATCCTCTTTCTTGCGGAACCACTGCGCTAATTTGAAATGGGAAGTTTATAATTAGTGCACCATAACCACATCCATAACTTGTTGGCACCATATTGAACCTTGTTTATCTTTTTCAAAACATAGGTTGGGTTTCTGCTATGGGCGATCAATATTCTTTCACAGACCGTAGTCACAATTCTCCACATTTTGCTGAAAACGTTGCTTTTGGTAGACTCTTTTTCAATGGGTCTTCCAAGTTCTTCTTTGATTTAATAAAGTTAATCGTAACTACGTACTCTTGTCTCGAGTAGTTGTCTCACAATTTGATGTCTAAGACTCGCATGTCTTGACTTCCCATTATATGTCTTGTTATTGACATTAAAAATCTTAGCATGATTATCACAATTAATCAAGACTGCTGGAGTTGGCTTCTTCCATGATGGATCTCAACAAGTAAGTTTCTAAGCCATTCTCGCCTCCTTACATGCATCTGTAAGCGCTATCAATTCTGATAACATTGTTGAATCAGAAATACAGGTTTGCTTCTTGGAACTCTAAGAAACGGCAACACCTTCTAATGTAAAAAATCATCCACTAGTCGACTTAGATTTGGATTCTACATTATTCCAGTTAGCATCACTTTATCCTTCTAATACAGCGGGATATCCTTTATAATGCACACCATAGTCAATGGTCCCTTCAAGTAATCCAATACTCTTGAAACTTCTCTTCAGTATTCAACTCCTGGGTTACTTGAAAAACGACTTAATACTCCCATGGCTTTGGCTATGTCTGGTTTTGTGCAATGCATATCATACATAATACTTCCAATAACACTGGAATACTCAAGTTGCTCATGAGCGCGACCAGTATTATTCATTGACTTTACATTAGAATCTAGGGGTTAATTGGTTTTTGATACTTACATTTTGTCCAATGTTAGTGTTTGGTCTAACTTTTTCCCAACTTAGGGCTTGGTACCTGGACCTTACGTTGACTTTGGTTGACTATGTTAAAATTAATTTTAATAAAATTTATTATCTAAATATTTATGCATTGACTGTTTTACCCTTCACTTGTCACACACACTTATTACACACTTCATAATTCTAACCTAACCTAACTCTTCGTCCCACTTTCTTTTTCTTTCGCCTCTCCTTCTTCCCTTTTTCATTTTCCGACCAGTTGCTATATACATAAGAGAAAAATAAACCCAATCAGAGAAAAGTTTTCCATTACAATTCCATGTCTTCCATTTTACATCACCCTTTTCTACCTTAACTCCGTCAATTCCACCATAACCACCACCAACAGTTAAAAAGAAAAAAACCCGTTTAGTAAAACTAGGGATTTGATTGAGTAAAAATTGTGGGTTTGATTTGATTTAGTAAATAAGGATGTTGTTAGATTCAGAAAGGTTTTAATATAGTGAAAATTAGGATTGTGATTTGATTCAGTAAATTAGGATTTGTTGAATACATTATATTAAGGTTTTTGTTTGATTCAGCCGGGGATTCGAATTTATGAAATTGGGTTTTGATTTGAGATTTGGAAGAGTAATTGATCCATTGGTTTGCGAGTTTTGGATTTCTTCTGTCAGAATTTTCTTTTGTGTGTGGAGAAAATTTATGGAAGTAAGAAAAAAGAAACTAAAAATAAAATTTAGGGTTTGTGAGATGGGGTATTGGAGGGTGAGATTGAGTTATCACCGTCTATGTCAATGGCGAAGAAGAAGAAGCTTGGTGTTGCAACCAATTTTTATTGCTGGACCAACTGAATCTGATCTGCAGAGAAGCTTAGAAATAGGGAAGGGATGAGTTCGGAGGGATTTGAGATTTTATATTTGTTTTGTTCGATATATTTTTGAGTTTTTTTTTTTGTGGTTGATGCTAGATTATACGATGGTGAAGAAGAAGTTGTTCAGAGTTTTTGTTGATGGCGGTTGTGGTGTTCACGGAAGAAATCAGGGAAGAAGTGCGAAAATGGAAATTTTGTACCATGTGTTTCGATTTCATTTTGAAATATTAGTCAAAGTTAAGGTTATATAAGTAAAATCACTAATTAATAGACAGAATTTTGAGTCAATCAAAGTCAACATGAGGTCCAGGTACCAAGCCCTAAGCTGGAGAAAAGTTAGACCAAATACTAACATTGGACAAAATGTAAGTATCAAACTCCAATTAACCCTAGAATCTAAAGGAGTGATGGATGGGATGTCATCAAAATGACCATACTTCTTGAGAAATTTCTCAATATAATGAGATAGGTTTAAAGCCAACTCATTTCCCTTTCTTAGGATTTTAATTCCTAAGATTACATCAGCCTCTCCCAAATCCTTCATGTCAAAATTAAAACTAAGAAACTTATTTGTTTCTTCAATACGAGATATGTCAGATCCAAAAATAAGCATATCATCAACATACAAGTAGAGAATCACACATCCAGAACTATCATGCTTAGTATAGATTCATTTATCTGCATCATTAACAACAAAACCATATGACAAAGCTACTTTGTCAAACTTCTCATGCCATTGCATAAGAGCTTGCTTCAATCCATAGAGAGATTTAACCAACTTACAAACCTTATTTTCTTGGCCTGGTAAAATGAAACCTTCAGGTTGTTTTATATATATATATATATATATATATATATATATATATATATATATATATATATATATATTCTTCTAAATAACCATTTAGAAAAGACAGGTTTTGACATCCATTTGATGTATAAGTAACTTGTGAACAGATGCAAGTGCAATTAATCAACGAATGGATGAGATGTCTGGCAACATGAGCATATGTATCAAAGTAATCAATTCCATGTTTTTGTTTATAACCCTTAGCAACTAATTTGGCTTTGAACTTATCAGTGGAACCATCGGCATTCAACTTTCTCTTGAATATCCATTTACATCCAACATGCTTGACGCATGGAGTTAAATCACAATATATCCAAGTACCATTAGACAAAAATGAATTTTTTCATCATAATTTGGCTTTGAACTTATCACTGGAACCATCGGCATTCAACTTTCTCTTAAATATCCATTTACATCCAATAGGCTTGACGCCTTGAGGTAAATCACAATATATCCAAGTACCATTAGACAAAAATGAATTTTTTTCATCATTGATAGACTCTTTCCAGAAACTAGCATTTATGGAACTCATAGCCTCAGCATAAGTTTCAGGATCATCATCGACATGCATAACATACTTGGTAACACTAAGAATTTCATTCTTACTACCTTCTACAAGATATGTTATAAAATCTGGACCATGGGTTTTCTCTATTCTTGCCCTCTTACTCCTTCTAGGTTCTATATCTTCAATAGGTTCAGAAGTATCTTTTATGTCTCGAGTAGGAGTCGAATGTTCATTATTGGCATTAGTCTCCACAGATTCAAGACTAGGTAACAATGAGTTTTCTGTGGGTTGCATTTGGGAACTATTCATATTCAAGTTATCAAAAAATTCTACATCTACAGCTTTTATAATCTCAAAAGTGTAAAGAATTAAAAATTTGTAAGTGATATTGTTAAGTGAATAGCCTACAAAAGCACATTTATAAGCCTTATTTCCTAATTTAGGTCTTCTAGGATCGGGATTCCTAACATATGTTAAACAACCCCTGACTTAAAGTATTTTCAAGTTTGGTTTTCTGTTAAACCACAATTCATAAGGAGAAATATTCCTCTTTTTCAAAGGAACTCTATTCAAAATATGGCATGCAGATAACATATATTGAAAATATCCAATATTTTATAGCTGACTTAGCTCTTCATGAACATGCACTGTTATCGTTGTTGTGATAAGCATGGATAACTCATTTCCAGTCTCCAAAAAAATAAGGCATTCTTTAACCGATTAAAAAATAATAATATGACATTCTTTAGCTGTTTTTTTCTTTTCCCACACTATTGCCTGCTTGAAACCGACGACTTCCGCAACATCTGGCCATGTTATTCTTTCTTGAGGATATACAAACACCAACCAGTTTATCCTTATGGATATGAATAATTCATGGGCCATAGATGCATGTTTCTTCCTCGAACGAAGCATCTAAGTAGAAAGTGTTTGGAAAACCATTATGTGAGTAAGATCTGATGGTAGGCCTCGGAATGGCTTTCCTTTTCTTTCTTAGCTGCTGGTCGGCGCTAGGATATTCTTAATAGTAAAATCATGGGGTTGGTATTCTGATAAATTTTAAAAATGATTTCAAAGTGTGTAAAATTTAAGACTTATTGGGGAAGTGCATATTTATGACCATAGTAACCCATAAAGCGTCTTGTTGATCTAACATAGGCCACACAACTAAAATTTGGACCTAGAGAGTTCCACGACTTCATCATAAACACAATACTCTAAATCTCTTCGGCCGAGGGTATTTGAAGCAACATGTCATTGTCCTCAGCTATAATACAAGGATGAAGTCTTCAGGATGTATGGCTTTGTACTTCTACTTATAGCAGTGAAAGGCTCCTTAAGGTTATTAGTTATACCGACTTTTCAGTGAGCCTAATGCCTTAATTGTTCTGAAGACACTCAATTTGAGTTTTTATCCTTCTATAATTTGCTCTATCATGAAAGTATTTCGTGTTCATTTCATCTAAAGCAAGCATATCATGTTTACCCCTCTAACTGAATAATCATGTTCAATATTGTACCAATATTTAAGACCGTGCGCAAGTTCAGCTAACCTATTCCTATTCAAATCAGATGGAGGAAGATTATTTATATGTTCAAACATTTACCAAAAGAGTTATTATTCCATAATCTAATTCCCTGCTTAACAGACAGTAAAGACTTAGAATGTCTAAAAGCATAAGAACCTTGAATATTAATAGACCATTCCTTAGCAATGACTTCCTTACAAGTATTGTCCCTAAGAAAACATTTTTCGAATTTAAATGGTCTTTTAGTGGAATTTGTGTCTTTAGAGCTAGTGAGCAGAATGGGATCATGATCACTACCAAAGGTAACCATGTGATAAACAAGAGATTGATGATACATGTTAAAACACTTAGAGTTTGCTATTACCCTGTCAAGTCTTTCTAGAATCAACTCAGGGCCATGCCATTTATTGGACCAAATAAATGGGTTAAAAGAAAATTTAATATTTGACAGGCCACAAAAACCAATTAAATCAACGAAAGTGTCAATCTCATTCTGGGAGGGGACATACCAACCCAATTTTCGTTCTTGTCTTAATTTTTGATCGGTAAAGAATTTGGTGCTGGTAAGTTTCGAACTTAGGTCACTAGTATCATCACTCAGAGGGAACATTTCCACCCAATTTTTCGTTCTTGTCTTAATTTTTGATCAGTAAAGAATTTGGTGCTGGCGAGTTTAGAACTCAGGTCACTAATATCATCGATCAGTGACTTTATCATTGTACTACAATGACACCGACTTTTGCCAACTGGTTGATTAGATGATTTAGAATAGAAAACATTATCATTTCCCTAAACTTATGTTGTACGACCGATCTCCACGGAGCTTTACTCTCCTTGTTGTATCTCAACGCCCACTTAGAATGTAATGCCTTATTTACCAATTTTAATTTCTTCAATCTCACACCACCTCTTTCTGTAGGCAACCAAACCCTAACCAACCCAACTTTTCTTCTCACGAATTAGACGAATCCCATAAGAAATGTCTTATAATTTTCTCACATTTATGTTTAAGGTTGGAATTTTCCAAAATCTCATTGGATATGCTCTGAGGTCTTCTGATTCCGAAACGGTCTTTTATTATCAATTTAGGATTTCCCAAGAAAAGGGGAAAAAAAAAAAACCGAACAAATTTTCACTCCATCATCTGCTTAAGAAAGGCGCAAGTAGATTTGTCTCAAAATTTTCATAAACAGAAATCTTCATTTATCCTTTTACTATAAGTTTAAATTCCACCAACAGCACCACCACGACCAGTTTCTCCAATGAGTGATCTTGTTGGTGTTTGTTGGTGTTTGTTGGTAATTAGGTGAATAACCTGCATGTTTAGATTCATCATATCTTTCACCATCACCCCAGAGAGCATAAGCTTCTTCACCATGAGCTGCATCATCTCCTATCAAAAGTTCATCATCAGACATTCTCAACGGTATTACTAATCTTATCAATAATAGTATAATCGAAGTCGATACTAAGTTCCATCCGATCACAAATAGCGCTGCCACTATTTGTTTCAAAAGTTGTATCCCGCCAGTGCCACCATAAACTACACCTCTTGAACCTTTTACTGGTAGAACCATATCACAAAGATGTGGTTCGGCTAACAGACCAGTAAGTGTACCACCCAATATCCCTGCCACTGCATGGGTATGAAACACACCCAATGTATCATCCACCTACATCATAATCCAAGTCTGTGATGAATTAAGGAACAGCACAGTGGCTTTTTTATGTTTGTGTCATGGAAAAATATAACAACAAGGCCGAACATGGCCTGAAATAAATCAACCATACCTTCTGTAGCAGTGAAGATTTCTTGTGCAGTATTATCATGGTAAACCAAGGTATGCTGCCTGCAAGTATTCCCATCACTATCGCAGCCCACGCCTGCACTACCCCTGCATTACAAGAAATAGAACAACTATGAAATTTGCTTAGTACCATACTACATAACAACACCAAATGTCAAAATTTATGCATGTTCTCCTGCAACTCAAGAAATGTAAGATTCAAAATTACCTGCTCCAGGAGTAATACAAACAAGTCCTGTAATCATTCCTTGAATAGCTCCAATTACAGATGGTTTACCGAAGTAGAACACATCTAGACTAGTCCACATGAGAAGACTTGTTGCAGCGCAAATATTAGTATTCAGAACAGCAATCGAAGTATCAATGTTTGCAGCATAAGGAGCTCCACCATTAAAGCCAGACCAACCCGTCCACAACAATCCAGCTCCAGCCAGAGCCAGCAAAACATTGTTGGGAGGAAATCTCTCTTTGTCACACTTCATCCTTGGTCCCACCTAAACACATAAACATGCACAGTACAAAATTGTTAAGCTTGTTTTGTATGATTTGAGCTAGATCTGAGATTAATGATAAATTCTTAAAATAAATCATGCCTACCCAATAAGCTGCGGTAAATCCGGCAACTCCTGATGATAGATGAACAACATAACCACCGGCAAAATCGATAACACCCCAATGATAAAGAAACCCACCACCCCAAAGACTAAATGCGCCGACTGTATAAGAAAATATTAACCAAAGTGGAACAAATGCCATCCAAGCTCGGATATTCATCCGGCCAAGTACTGCACCAGCTAGTAACATGAGCGTAAGACCTGCAAATGTGAATTGGAAGTACACGAGAGTAGCCATGGGATAATACGGTTTGGTCATGGCTGTTTCTTCTGTGCCATCTTTACGGAAATGAGGGGTTGCAGGTAAAGCACCTTGACTGAGTAGATAACCTTGCCCCAGAGCAAATCCTCCTCTACCCCAGAAAGGAAGAAGTTCCTCACCAAAAGCCATTTTGTAACAAACCAATACCCACAAAAGTAATACAGCAGCAAAAGCATAAAGAGCCATGAAAGCTGAGTTAACAGCCCATTTCTTTTTAACGATGCTGCCATAAAGAATTACGAGCCCTGGCATACCCTGCAACGCCACAAGCGTTGCTGCAATCAATTGCCATGCATTGTCGCCTTTGTTTAGCCAGTCCGGTACTGCCGGATGACTATCTAGATATGCAGTAGAAATGTTTGCAGCCATGATTGGTGATAATAGATCAACCTCAGCAAGCTATTTATCTAGTGCAGAGTGTAATCAAGTTGGTGTGATTCTCTGTGTGAGAGTATCTCAGTCACTCTAAACTTTGACTTGTTTATATTCAGAAAGAGTACTCATTATGATTGTGTGTGTGATGTCAGTTATAGCTGTAATACAAAAATACGGTACTTGCTTCTTGTCATATGCTATGTACGGTAGCAGCAATATTTGAAATGAGCAAAATTGAAGGGGACATTAGATTCAAAAATTCTGTTTGTACCGTCATTTTGAACAATGAAAATACCGCACTCTCACATCCAAACTTTAAAGGGACCCCTTGCATTTCTCCCAGATTAAGCATTCGCGCATTTGTTGGTTTACTTAATTAGTATAAGTTTTCTCAAGGCAAACATAATCAGTAAAAATTATCACAACCGGTCATCCTTGGAATTTTATACTAGATAGATACTCTATCAACTATTTTTTAGTATGATGATAATATTAAAAAATGTTTCGAGATGTACCAAAACTTGAGTCTTAATTGCGAGTACAGTTAGTGTAATGAGGTGTTAAAGAGTATTACTCTTCCCAATAGATTCTTAAGATTTAATCAAATAGTATGGATTCTGCTGACAAAAATCCCTACATAAGTGGAAGATTGCTCAATAGATGACCTGAGAGTGGAGCATGCTGAACGCAGTAAAGTCCATCAAGAAACAGTGTTCTTATGTCCATTAGATGAATTAAGGTCCTCATCCTTGAAATCAATAACATCGGAAAAGATTTCTGAGTTTTTTTTTTTTTTTTGAAGCAGATTTCTCTGAGTTGTAGTCATATAAAAAGACCAGACAACAATGTTGGCTAGAGTTTCTGGTGGTAATTTTCTTTGTCAAGATAAGATTCCTCCTGACATACATCTAAGTTGGTCATTCAGGATGGAACTCTGAATGTAAGGACTCGGGCTTTTTCCTTTTCTAGTACTGTATAATCCGATTTTGCATGAGGAAAAAAAGAGACCCCCTAATGGTAAAGGCAACCAGCAATAAGATGTATCTTTGCAACATGAAATTAAATGATTTGACGAAAAAAAAGGATATACCAACAAAATAAAAGTAATAATTCCTGTGAAGGTTTACTGCCAACTTTCACTCAACATATAAATTACAAACACGCCCTAGTACTAATGGATAACAGCATCATGAGGATTCAATTTCAGAAAGATCCGAGCCAGCTTTATATATATTTCAAAGTCTTCTGGACTCCATCGGCAGATAAGATGAAGTTGAAAGGTCGCCATCTTGATTCCCAGCAAACGCTGCGTACAAGAAAATAATGACATCAGATTTACATTTCCAACCACATTAAAACATGCATAAGCCCACTTGAAATTTTATACAACATGCAGATTGGATTACATCCTACGTTATAGAGAGAATAGGTATATCAATAGTCATACACTAGTAACACAACTCTATGCTTCTTTTAGTGAAACAATAGTAGAAACTGAGGATTTAAACTGAATAAATCTCACAAGTAAGAACTCCGGGTAGGAACCATTGCCATTCGCACAGGTACTTTGAACTTTGAAGCTTTTCTATGTTTCTTTATACCCTAAACAAACTGATTTCTTAAATTGTTCTGTAACTACCCTGTGTAGGAACGGTGCCCTCCATACGGTACAGGTACTTTGAAGCTTTTCTATGTTTTCTTTATACCCTACAGAAGCTGATTTCTCAAACTTTTATGTAACTACTCTGATACTGCTAGTACTGCCACTAATTCTCCCTAAAACAGAGGAATCCGAGCAACGGCTCCACAAGTCGTCTACAGGTAAAACTAGAATTACATATAAGGGAGAAAAGCTGCAAGTTGTGACAGTGTATAATGCTGGACCTTGGATGGTGATCAGCAGAGTGGGGAAAACAACAGTCAATAATTAGTAATTAACTGGTAGGTTATGTAAGAGTTTAACCCACCAATATGCGAGACGCTTCGGGAGATAAGGGCTTTCCTTCTTCACACACAACAAAGTCGGCCACAAGTTCTATCACCCCTGCATTTAGCGAATAACATGTTACTGGACATTATACTTGCATGTAAAATTTTAGTAAACCCCAGGAGCTAGCATCAATAGTCAACCTTTATTTAATCGAACAGGCATCCCTTGCTTGCGTAGGAAGGGTTCCATTTCATGTGAGAATTGATCAAGCGGGCCTTCATTAAGCTCTACCTGAATTATACAGTGTTGTTAGCTCAAATTGGACCAGTGAGACTGAGGTTTTATCTATTATTCGAGTTTGATTTTCGAAACCATGTTATTATAAGTACAATTATGGTTAATGAATTCAGGAACCTTTTCTGTTGCATTAGTTCCTGTCCTTGCAAAATCATGTTCTTGGAATTCGGCAAACAACCTACAAAATCCATGGAAAAGTGCACAATGAGACACTGGAGAAAGAAAACATACAACAACAGAAAGGAGAAACAAGACTTTGCATGAGTATCTAAAGTGAATTTCATTCATTTTAAGTGAATACGGAAAACAGAAAATACAAAAGTCATCTAACAACCCAATACTAGATAAGCAAGTACTACAAACAAGTAAATACTACCTTTCAACTTCTTCCTTGGGCAAATTAGTAAAACAAATCCCAGCATCACCATGCAAAAGCTGAACAAATATCCGAAAAGAAAGAAAAATACATGAGAAAACAAATAAGAACAACTCTACTTCATCTTCACTAACCATATTAAACAAGCTGGCTTACCTGGGAAACTTTGTGAATTCCTGTTCTAACTTCATCAGCATCAGTTCGCCCAAGCGCAACTTGCATCACTTTATTCGATCCAAGGAAAAATCTAGTATTCATAGTTCCAAACCCATTAAATCATTCACTTATCCAAACTTTCATTCAACAGTAGTATCATCATATAATAAAGTTTGAATTTGTATTATTAGTTATTACCTGCTACTAGACTTGAGCTTCTCTCTAAATTCCTTGAATTTGAGATTCCTCATGTTCTCAAAAGAGAAAACATAAATGGAGTTATAATTCTCAACAGCTTTCCTTATTGTCTCTACTATTCCCTCTTTATGTTCTCTTCCTTTCTTCTTAGTCTTAGACAATGTCACTGCATTTTCATCAAACCCCAATCAAAATCAAAACCCAAAAGTGCAAAAGCAATACAGAAAACCCCTATTAAGTAAACCCTAGTTTGAAATTCCATGTAAAGTTCTGATTTTTAAAACCCTAGATAAAACCCCTTACCAGATTTAAGGTTTATATTAGTAAGTTGAAGATGAAAAAGAAGAGTAAGAAAATTACCAGGTCTGTTACGTTTGGACTTCGGCATCTTGATACAGAGGAGAAAATTCGGAGGCCGCTGTTTTCTACTTCTTGTCTCTCTTTTGAGTTTTTTTAAAAGGCCTTTCAAACTTTGGGTTCTGCTTCGTTTTTAGGTTTACAGTTTAGAGAGAAAGAGAGAGTTAATGGTCGGATCCTAACTATGATTGTGAACCGTTGATGAAGCGAGAAATCTGATATTAGCCATCCACTCCCTAGCTATGGGCCACCAATCATGTTGGTCACCAAAAATGTGTGTTTTCAGTGAGGCGTGTAGCTAGCTCCTAGGAAGTAGGGGGTGAGAGGCCAAATTTTATGCACATTCGAAGAAGCGTTGAGGGCTAGGTGATGGGACCATATGATAATTATTAACCTCGTATTAACTATGGAGTTGGAATCCATTCTAGCTTGACAAGTTCGCTTTTGTCGAATTCAGTCCATCGACCTGATGATTAATGAGAATGATTTGGTTATTCTAACATAACATGAAGGTCCTGAATTGATATGCAGTGATGATTGATGAGAATGATTTGGTTATTCTAACATGAAGGTCCTGAATTGATATGCAGCGAATAAATAGAATGCCGCATCATATTTAGTTGGTTATAAAAACATCACTGGGTCTGGGGAATATGTCTCATTGTCATATCCAAGTATTGGATATATTTATTTACACACAAAAAGGCTTACATGTAGTTTGACGACAAAATTTGATTTATTCCTAAACTAAAGTATGAAGTACCAAATCCTAAATGGATTAATTTCATCAGACTGGTTTCGCAAAATGAAAGAAGCTATAAACAAATGTATGTTTTATCTCCCATCAGAGCTGGATGACTCGCCCATTGCAGAATCATGAGACGTTATACGCTGCTGTTGATTCCTCTCTAAAAATGTAGGCATGCCTAGGATTTCTGAAGCAATAGTAGTACAACATACGAGTTTACATATCATAAGAAAATTAGAATGCAAGTGCACAAATACGCCAATACCGGCTACCACTTGCCCATGCCTTATACATGACAAACCCGTAAGTGAAATACCGGCTTGTTTCTTGTTTTCTCACTATCAGCGTGGCGCAGTGCAAAATACTCGCTAAGTGGTTGGTGTTGGGGAATCATACGATTCAGTTCTTATAAAAGGAAATCTTGTCATGTGACATAGTATCTCTTGTCGGAGATAATCCTGTATGTCATCCTTCCGCATGATTTATTTCCTTTAGCACTGTGATCTCGTGTTTCTTGAAATAGCACGCTGCAATGCATAATTCGGATGGGAATTCCACCCAAGTCAAAGTCTTCCATCCAAGTTAGAAAACTAATGTATGTGTTTGAAGTTCAGTTTTACCACGTATAAATGCCACAAAAGTTAGCATTCGAGCCTTCACTTGTGTGAATTACTTGATTTTTGGCTTTGTCGCTTGATCTTTCAAAAAATGCCTACTCATAATCTAAACAAGAACTCTTGTAATATAGAGAAAGAGGGAAAGAGACACAAAGTAGAGGGGAAGAAGAAGGGAGAAATTCTATTCATTAGTACAATAGACAAACATTAGAGCCTCTATTTATAGGGCTAGACACAAGGGCATCCCAAAGAATAAACGAGATTTACCCTAGATATTCTTAACATAATTACACGTTTATAACACTCTCCCTGATGACATTGTGTCTAAGATAATTGTCTCGTTAAAACCTTGTCAGGAAATTCCAAAAGGACAAAACCTGATCGAAGGGAAAAGAGTACAATTGAGAAAACTTAAAAAAAAATTGGACACGCAGATGTTGCCTCATTAAAACCTTGACAAGGAAAACCCAGTGGGACAAAACCTTGACGAAGGAAAAAGAGTACAACGTGATAGTCCAGTAAAATACCTTTTACTATGATGCACCCCGATAAGTACTTGATTAAATCTTGGCTTGCAAATCTTGATCGACATTTTCCCAATTTCGATGAACGAATTTCTTGAATGCTAGAGATAGTAATGCTTTCGTGAGAAATCGCGATTGATGAAGTCTTCTTGTGTGTTAGTCTCTAATAGTAGTGTTCTCGAGTCTTCATGCCTCTTTTAAACACATTAAGTACTTGTGTCTTGGATTGCTGATTTCTTGGAGATGATTTTGCAGAAATAGTTGATGTAGTTTCTTCAACAAAGTGCCAAGATATGAATATCTTATAATACGTGAACAAAAAATCGTATTTGTTAGAAGGAAATCCAAATTCTTAGGAGATGATTAAGTTAATTTGGTTTAATCAAATGTGGGCATCCACTAAACAACCAAAATTTATACAACTCCCCTTGGATGACCATCATGTTGAATTAAATTGTCTCACTAAAACCTTGCCAAAGAAAAAAACCCAATGGGAAAAAAATAAGGGCTAAGGGAAAAGAGCACAAATATCAACATTCTTGAAAGAAATTTAAACGTCTACGAGATGTTGCCTCGTTAAAACCTTGTCGGAGAAACCACATGGGACAAACCTGAAATGAAGGGAAAAGAGTACAACTTTTGACGTTTTATAGATGCTAACCCAACTATATGAGTTTTACAAAAAAACAAGCATCAAAATAATAACTCTAGTCTATCTCAAAGACGAGTTTAAGCTAGCATAATTCTAATGTGAGATTTAAGAAAGAAAAGAAAAATAGAACTTATCTTGCTAAAGCGTGGATTTTTGTGTTTTTAAGGACTCCTCGAGAGACCTGTAATTAATCCGGATTTTTGGTTCATACCAAATTTCTAAAACACACAAAAAGGATTGTTAATCCTGACATAATCGAGTCAGGTGGCTGTCTAAATATAATTGAAAATTTGAATATGTTCCCAACCACGTACGAGTCCTTCAAGGACTACCACGCCAAAGGCATCATGTAAAGAGAACAATTATTGAACCAATCCTCGGGTTTGAACTTATAACCCTCAATCGCTCTTAAAACGACTTATTTCTCTTAATACGCAATATGACTACACCAACCTTTAATTATAATAGGCTTGGCATTTTTTAAGGTGCTAAGTCATGGATCCAAAATTGCGTCAATCGAGAAATTAATCCAAATTGATTTGGATTGTATGCCAACCAATCACATTGTCGATATTCCTCTACATAGGGGTTAACAACCACCATCTTCTTTATTTGAGTAGCTACTATTAATGAATTTTCGACAATAATTGGCCTACTACGAGCCCACATGATTCTCAAATTTATGCATATCTTGAAAAAACTAATCAATTACTGGTACCAGCGCCCGCAGGCATTAATCTCCTCGTTTTCATGTGAGAAGATATTATATTTGAGAATGTGATTTTGGTACACTCAATTGGAGCACTACCTGTATCCCTTTATAGAACGCTACGTATTTTCTAGATGTAACTGGATTTCCTCCTAAGAGGCAAAGCTTATATAAAAGCAAAATGAGAAACTTCACGCCTATTATATAATGACAGCCTTAATCGATTTTAGTGATGGGAGAGAAATTGATATAACTTTTAAGTTAATGAACACTAACATTCGATAATGTATAGTCTCCCCCTGATTATGGCGGAAATATTTTCATCTCATATACGAAAATTTTTTGTTGTGTATTATCCGATTAATTCGAGGACACATACTCATAATAATTTCTGGATTTTTTAAAAAAACACCAGTTGGACTATAGATAATGACTTCTAGAGTCATAAAAAAATGTCCCAAAAATAAAATAAAATTGTAGTCTTGGACAAACAAATTTAACATCAACCATAGGTTTTATTGGTTATAATTGAAACATATAAAATATGTAAATAAATCTCCAAATAATTCCATCACCTCTATGGCCAATGAGATACTGATTTAGAATGAGATTATGGACACTTTCTTTTTCAAAAGAAAATAAATTCAAGATCAATTTAGTCACTACAAGGACTAACAATATAGACTAACAAGGCAGGTGCGCACCCATTGTCTTGTACCCTTAGAATATTCCAACTACAAGCGGAACAAATTCGAACATTGGAGATTATTACCAAGAAAAATTAAAATTTCCCAATATCTTTGTATTTGCAATTAGTTTACCATAATAACGATATAGAAAAATCCAATTCCAATTGGTTTAAATGATTCTTTTGCTAAAAATAAAGAAATCATTATCGTTATTCTTTGTAGAAAAAAAAATCTATTTTTTTGGTTGATACGAGATTTCTTTGTAGGAATAGAAATCAATATCAATAATTGGCTAAAAGTTATTAGAATGCCAATTTTACATCTAATTGTAGAAAACCAATTGAGAAAAACTAATACCAATTGGTTTGTAAAATTTACCAAAATTTAATCGACAAAATAAAAAAAATATTGTCGTTTTAGTCATCGGATAATTCCACTTTGTGGTTGACGGATAGTTTCTTATAAAAAGAAAAATAGAAACCATATAGATAAATCACGTGATCCTTGTATAGAGGACAAGGATACCAAATTTAATTGGCCGTAGGTTTTTCAACCATGCACGTAATTAGTTATCGTCAAGTCTTTAATGACGCCAATTTTTGGTGATTAAAGTTTTATAGAAACTATAAACTATTTATTGATAGATTTTTTTTTTTCTCTCTCTATGAAAAGGATTTAGAGAAGAAAGGAAATCAAAATAGTGGAAGAATTGATTACCAAAAATAGGATTAACCCGTGGATAGTAATTATACACCCAAACTAAAAAGAATATTGGGTTAAAATAACGTTGGTGGTGTTGTGGACTTTGTGGAGGTAAATAAGATCCATCCACCATGAAATTTTACCACATCGTCCGAGATGGGTTGATATACGAAACAACCATCTTTAGACTAATCACATGCAATGATCAATGAACAAAGAACATATAAGTTATTAATAAAGGAATCATCGAGCTTTGACTTTTGTCGTCAGTAACACTTACATACACAACCACAAAGTGATTGTTATCACTCCGTTCGGTACACAACAAGTTAGATCACCGTATTTACTATCTTGTCGAGATCTAAACTCGTTCGTAGACTCCGTATAGCTTTAGCACGTACCTTGATACCTATATGAAGGCCGATAAAACCATATGAGAATCCTTTCAACAAATTAAAAAAAAATCAAACCAAAAGAAAAAGGTCAGATAAAGATGTAATAAGTCTTCTCGGTTGCTTTTATTGATAGAGCAACGTGCGTGATAACGTCTTGTAATATAGAGAAAGAGGGAAAGAGACACAAAGTAGAGGGGAAGAAGAAGGGAGAAATTCTATTCATTAGTACAATAGACAAACATTAGAGTCTCTATTTATAGGGCTAGACACAAGGGCATCCCAGTAATAAACGAGATTTACCCTAGATATTCTTAACATAATTACACGTTTATAACAAGAACCACCATTTTTTTACTTTCATGAATTATTTAAGTAGAATGTGTAAATGTATTATGTTAAAGAAACATGCATATTGGCATAGAAAATCGACCTTGCATAGAAAACTGGCCTTGCTTAGTCGCCAGTTAAGACGTGTAATTGACAAACTTAAACACCATTTTTCATATATTTTCATGACACAGCGCATTATATTATACGACCTTTTCCCTCTAGTGCACAAAGTTACTAGTGGAATTCTCGATATCCTGAAACAAGCTCGGTTCAACAAGTATTAGGTTTGGTTAAAAAAAATATGAATGAATGAATGAATAATAATATGTGAATCCATCAGCTATATTCATCTAATAAACCGAACAAATCAATTACACAAATCAAAATTGATGGCCGGAAGAAATAACTATTAGGGTTTTAAAATGACTAACCTAAGGAAAAATTGTTTGATTTATTTTGGAACAACTTTGATGACCTTCTCATACAATTTATCATTTTTCTTCCCTCTCAAAATATCCTTCTTGCTCAATATCACAACCAATGCACGAACTTTTGCTAGAGCACTGCTCTCTTGAACCCACAAGTTTTGCTATCTCAAGCTTGTTGTCAATGTTGGATGAGTAAAACTATATCTTGATTTCTGATCTAATGAGTCAAGTCTCGGACTACGTATAAAATTTATTAGTTGAGTATCAAATATCACCCTCGAATACTGAAGATCGAAAAAGACAATTAGAAAACTTCATCAACAAGGAATGTGAAGTGAAAAAGCGGGAGTCTAACAACCACACCCAATATTTCGCTTAGCAAACTGTATGGACAAACTCCAATATACTTTCTAGAGAATCAACTAGACAGTCAGACTCAATCTAGATAAAAAGTATATCAATGAGTTTATATCTCAATCTCTCGATTTGTTCTTTACTCAAGCAAATAGAAATTTGCGAGTCTTTATCAAAGAGAGATAACTTGGATAGTACCAAAGACCAATATCCAAGTGTCAGTCAATTTAAATCAACAACCAAAAGGTCGGATATTCTAATTGATTGAACAACGTACAACCTGTGATATTTCAATTATATAAACAAATATAATACGAAATAGAAATAACACAGACACCAAAATTTTGTTAACGATGAAACCGCAAATGCGAGAAAAACCAGGAACTAGTCCAGATTGAACACACACATCGTATTAAGCCGCCACGAGACTCTATCCTACTCCAAATTAACTTCGGTCCGGATCGTATTTGAACCCCAATCAATCTCACACCTGATTCAAGGTACAATTATGCTCCTACGCCTCTCGATCCCAACAGATGCTACGTACTTGATTCCCTTAGTCGATTTCACCCACAACTAAGAGTTGCTACGACCCAAAGTCGAAGACTTTAATAAACAAATCTGTATCACACAGAAAAGTCTATAGTAATAGATAAATCCATCTCCCACGAATAAACCTATGAGTTTTGTTCAGTCTTTTGATAAATCAAGGTGAACAGGAACCAATCAATAACCCGGAATTATTTTCCCGAAGAACAACCTAGTATTATTGTTCACCTCACAATAATCTTAATCGACACAGCGAAAAAAGATATTGTGGAATCACAAACAATGAGACGAAGTGCTTGTGATTTCTTTTCTATCTTGCCTATCGGAGATATCAATCTCAAGACAATAATTTCAATTGTACTCGTACGATAGAAACAACAAGATCAGATCACAAAAATACAAGAAAAGTAGTATCGGTTTGGCTTCACAATCCCAATGAAGTCTTTAAGTCGTTAACTTGGTTTTAGAAGAAGAAAACCAAAGGTTAAAGGAGAATCGACTCTAGCTTAGCAAACTAGTATCACACGTAACGTGTGAGGATTAGGTTTCCCAGTTGCTAGAGTTCTCCCTTATATAGTCTTTCAAATCAGCGTTTGCAATCAATGTTAGCTTAGTAACAAAGCATTCAATATTCACCGTTAGATGAAAACCTGATTATATTCAAGCTAATATTTCTCAACCGTTGGATCGAAAACTTAGCTTGTTACACACAAACGAAATGTTCAATTTTTGGTTTATGAACCGTACCCAAACATTAACATTTGTTGGTTCAACAATACTCAACCAAATGGTTAGCCATATGAACACTCTCATATCAACCATATTCTTCTTCACCATAACTAGTTCAAATGACTCAAATGAACTAGTTAGAGAGTTGTTCAATTTCTTAGATCTTATGTAACTACACAAGACACAATCGAAGCAAAAACGGTTTGATTCACTCGAATCGGTTCATGAACATTATAGCCACAGTTTGAAAAAGCATTCCTTAGTTTATATAAATATTAGTTCAAGAACAACCGGTTTTAGATATAACCTACTCAAGTTCGCGGACTGGGTTCGCGGACTTAAGCTCATGGAAGGAGTACACAAACTCCAGCAGAAATTCTCGGGTCGAGAACTTCCTCCAGTTCGCGGACTTGGCTTGTGCCACTTCCATTTCTCTTGATCAACAAAGTTCACAAACTTTGGTTCAAGGAATAAGGACTTATACATATATGTGTTTCCACAACAATGCTTATATCCTACCAATGGTTATGTAATCTAAACTCTCATTTCAATCATTGAAACATTCTCACAGAACGTTATATAGCCGTTATTCACATACCATTTTTCGTCAGAGCAATTTCCAAAGTGATTGAAACATATCATGACTTTCGTCACTAGGTAAAGATGAATTCGGTTAAAGCGAAAGCTTACCAACACATATTTCGAGAAATAGATAGGCGAGTTAAACTCGGCTCGAAATAGCAAATGTGTATAATGAAAGTCTATACGTCTAAACGACTTTTGTCTCGAGAGTAGAATATAGAGTAAATAGACTTTTGAGTGACAGATAAGTTCAAGTCTCCACATACCTTTTAGTCGATGAAGTTCCACCGGTTCCTCGAGTAGTCCTTCGTCTCGTATGATGATTGTCATGGAGTTCTTGAGCTCAACTACACTTACTATCCTAGTCCGAGACCTTTAGCTACATAGGCTAGAAATCAAGACTTATAGTTTTGATCACTGACATTGACAAACATGCTTGAGATAGCAACGCATGCGAGTTCGACCGAGCAATGCTCTAACAATCTCCTCCTTTGTCAATTTTAGTGGCAAAATTATTAATACATATAAAATACAAAAAATAAATAAATTAACTTTTGTAGCTCTTATTCCACATGTCTAATCTTCAACATTACTCGAAATCTTCGTCACTTCCAAGTACTCCAATGATCCCAAAGTTGTAAGTTTAGCATTATTGTTGTTGAAAATCCGTAGCTATAACAATAAGAAAACAAGAGTTCTCAATCATTGTTATACAGTGTCATAGTATCATTACACAGCGCCAAAGTTCAATTGTATCACAACTTCAACAACAATACTATGGTGATATGTATCACTCCCCCTTAGTCAATACTCCATCTCACATGGAAACCACTCCCCCTTACATAATGATCCGAAAACCATATGTATTTGTAGTGTGAACTACATATTAATTCTCCCCCTTTTTGTCAATAAAATTGGCAAAGGTACAAGAACGGGATCCTAATGAAATTCCCGAAAGAGACGTTTCATGACCAAAAGAAAGAAACACACATCATCTTATTTAGATGCAATCATAAAGCAGAAGCTCAATGCATTCATCAAGGAGTTTAAAGATACAAGATAACCCCTATAATATTCCACAGCCGCACTCCCCACAAAGATATGGCAATTAAGCGCAAGTTCAAAAAGAACTCTCCCCCATATTATGTCATTCCCGAAAGAACAACATGAGCGACCTTAATTTCGAAAGAAAAGAAGGATTTCTTTGGACATAACAAATCACATACAAGTATGAATTTGAATCCAAAATACTCAATTAAATTAACTACAAGAGAACCCATGATTAATTCAATCGAAATACACAATCAAACTAATCACAAAGAGTAATTAATTTGATTGGCCATACTCACATAAGAGAATCTATGGAGCAATGACTAAGTTAATTATGAAAATAACCAACCCAATCAAAGAGTGCTCAAACATAAGAAAACTTACGGAGTCATAACTAAATAACCAAACAAGATGATTAATTTAGTTCAATATGCTCGTCATAAAGTACCTTATGGAACAACAACAAATCTAACCATTAAAATAATCAACTTTGATTGTTTTAGTGCTCAACATAAGACACATTACTGAGCCTCACAGTAATACAAAAAATATGGATCAGGGAAGATCAATTACTGCGGAATACACAAGGATTCATTCTATTTTCCATCACAATTTGCACCATGACATACAATAGACATAATCCTTGAAAAACAAAAGATTTTAACCTATCTTCCATCAATAATTGACAATATAGGCTTAACTTTTGTATTTGTCAAAAGTCCATTCATTCCTTTATCAATATAATAATATCGACTTACGAAAGACTTTACTTTTGACAAGATATGGGACAATCATAGTTCACGGACGCAAACACACATATCCCATAAAGAATTGCAATATATAAAACCATAAAGATTAATACTGAAAAAATCATCTTCCAAACAAGTTTAGAATTTAAACCATTAAATCTAAAAACATGAAGATGAGAACGTTGGACATAGCTATGTATAATCACAATAATGGCTATTCCAAACTATAGTTATTCTTCTAACAAAAACAGAAAAAATAGAAGATTTACTAGATAAAAACCAAATCAGAAATAGACTTGTATGCCGATACCGAACACAAACTGAAATCATATGGACGGATCTGGATCCTTATGAGTCTTGAGATTTTCAAGCTTGTGAACGACAGCATCCTCTGCAACTTTGGGAAGACAGGTCTTTATGAGAACAAGGTCAGAATTAACCTTTTTCAACTCAGTTCTTACTACATCAAGACACTTCATAGTATCAACAAGTTGCTGCTTTGCATCCTCCAAGTTCTTAAGGAAGTCAAGAACCATATCAGATGAAATCGCTTCAACCTCCTCAATATCCGAATAGGAATCAGGAGATTGAGGAAAGGATCCTTCAACTTGAACAAAGGTTCCCTTCTCTTTATCGAACTCGAAGTATATACCATTATCAACGAAATCTTCAGGCAAATCCCAAGAGCAAGAAGAAGACACCATTGAAAATAAGAAACCTAGAGTGAGATATCTCAACTCAATAAGAAGGGTATATAAATATATTCGAGAGATTTAGGGTTTACAAGATTGGTTTATGAGAAACCCAAAAACCGTACGTGTACCCATAAGAGGATGATTCACAAGCCCGTAACATACTTTTATTTTTTCAAAAACCAAGTTTGAAAACAAAAAAAAATATCTAATAAAAAGGAAGGATTAAAAAAATACTCATGTAAAAGTGTATGACTAATTATCCATCTAAGAACGATAAGAAATTAGCTAGATAATCAGAACCACTTTGCAAAGAGTATACCTATTCAATTCTCACATAACTAGGATTTTTGGTAGGTGGTATATCAACCTTGTGATTAATTTACACAAGTATGAGTGTTTAGATCATTAAATGATTGTCGTCTTTGTTTATCCTTCTTTCTTAGATTGGTACTCAACTCAGAGAAGTAAGGCTTGGCTAGTTCAGCATATCTATCAGAAGATATTCTCTGAGGACTAAATCTAGGACCTCTTGCAATTGTTTCAAGAGGATCAGAATAGATAGGGATCCATTTTCTAGACTTAGATTTACCAGTCTTATAAGCACAGGGAATGCTTTTAGTAGCACAAGAATCTATACCACTAGACTGCACTTGAACCCTGTGATGACTTCTAGGATGAAGATCATATTTATAAGAATTCTGGTATTCTGTGGATATGCGATTCACTGCATTAGTCGACTGACTATTGTTCCATTGACAGTGGAAAGAAGCAAATTGTGAAGTTTAGAAATTTGTTTCCTCCTGGCAAGACAATGAATAGCATAGTGATTCATTTTCCCACAAAATGTACAGGTTCGTGGAGATGAAACAATAGATGGCACCTGTTTTGACTTCATAGCCATATGAGTAGATTGTAAGTTGTGTAAACTTTTCTTGACACAATCTTCTTCCAGAGAACATTTAGTTCTGTAATGTAACTCATGAGAATTAGTTTGTACAGAAGAATTTCTCCTTAAGACAGAGTTTTCCTTTTCCAAGGATCTGCACTGTTCATGAGATAGAATAAGAGATGCTTCTAGTTTCTATTTCTCAACACGGAGTCTGTTAAGATTTGATGAATGAGTCTCGATCAAACGTTTTTCTCTAATTGAGTCTTCCTTGACAATATCTTCAAGAACACTAATCTTTTCATGCTGTTGAGTAGTTTCTTGGAGAAGATTTTCAATATTCTTAGAGAATGACTCAATGATGTTGTAGATTTCATGCTCTCAATCAAGATACTTTTCAAATTCATTAATCAGATGTTCATGATCCTGGAAATCAATAATCTCAGTAGAGTTTTTTGAGATTATGGTGAGCTTCATTTCAGCTTTTGCCATCGTGCCCAATGTCTCATCGGAAAGAGATATGTTGACACAAGGTGGAACAATCTTCTTACCTCGGGATTCGGAAGAATCACTAAGGAGTAATCCTTTGAGGTATTCCCAAGACATTTGGCATAGTTAAAAGTTGTTGAATACATCTTGGTATGCGTAGAAGAGATATTGTCCTCGACTCAGATTGCCACAAACACGAGACTTGTAAGGTCTTAAACGTGTTTGCCTCAGCTCTCCGATACCAATTGAAAAGCGGGGGTCTAACAACCACACCCAATATTTCGCTTAGCAATCTATATTGACAAACTCCAATATACTTTCTAGAGAATCAACTAGACAGTCAGACTCAATCTAGATAAAAAGTATATCAATGAGTTTATATCTCAATCTCTCGATTTGATCTTTACTCAAGCAAATAGAAATCTACGAGTCTTTATCAAAGAGAGATAACTTGGATGGTACCAAAGACCAATATCCAAGTGTCAATCAATTTAAATCAACAACCAAAAGGTCGAATATTCTAATTGATTGAACAACACACAACCTGTGATATTTCAATTATATAAACAAATATAATGCGAAATAGAAATAACACAGACACCAGAATTTTGTTAACGAGGAAACCGCAAATGTAGAAAAACCCCGGGACCTAGTCCAGATTGAATACACACTGTATTAAGCCGCTAGAGACTCTAGCCTACTCCAAATTAACTTCGGTCTGGACTGTAGTTGAACCCCAATCAATCTGACACTGATCCAAGGTACAGTTATGCTCCTACGCCTCTGATCCCAACATAATGCTACGTACTTGATTCCCTTAGCTGATCTCACCCAAAACTAAGAGTTGTTACGACCCAAAGTCGAAGACTTTAATAAAAAAATCTATATCACACAGAAAAGTCTATAGTAATAGATAAATCTATCTCCCACGAATAAACCTATGAGTTTTGTTCCGTATTTTGATAAATCAAGGTGAACAGGAACCAATCAATAACCCGAACTTATATTCCCGAAGAACAACCTAGTATTATTGATCACCTCACAATAATCTTAATCGATGCAATGTTGAAAAAGATATTGTGGAATCACAAATGATGAGACGAAGTGTTTGTGATTTCTTTTCTATCTTGCCTATCGGAGATATAAATCTCAAGCCAATTATTTCAATTGTACTCGTACGATAGAAACAAGCAAGATCGAGATCACACAACTACAAGAAAAGTAGTATCGGTCCGGGCTTCACAATCCCAATGAATTCTTTAAGTCGTTAACCTTTGGTTTTAGAAGAATAAAACCAAAGGTTAAAGGAGAATCGACTCTAGCTTCTAGTATCACACGTAAAGTGGGAGGATTAGGTTTCCGATTGCTAGAGTTCTCCCTTATATAGTCTTTCAAATCGCGCTTGCAATCAATGTTAGCTTAGTAACAAAGCATTCAATATTCACCGTTAGATGAAAACTCCTGATTAGATTCAAGCTAATATTTCTCAACCGTTGGATCGAAAACTTAGCTTGTTACACACAAACGAAATGTTCAATTTTTGGTTTATGAACCGTACCCAAACATTAACATTTGTTGGTTCAACAATATTCAACCAAATGGTTAGCCATATGAACACTCTCATATCAACCATATTCTTCTTCACCATAACTAGTTCAAATGACTCAAATCAACTAGTTAGAGAGTTGTTCAATTTCTTAGATCTTATGTAACTACACAAGACAAAATCGAAGCAAAAACGGTTTGATTCACTCGAATCGGTTCATGAACTTTATAGCCACGGTTTGCAAAAGCATTCCTTAGTTTATATAAACATTAGTTCAAGAACAACCGGTTTTAGATATAACCTACTCAAGTTCACGGGTGGGTTCGCGGACTTAAGCTCATGGAAGGAGTACACAAACTCCAGCCAGAAATTCTCGTCGAGAACTTCCGCTAGTTCGCTGGACCGGAGTTCGTGGACTTGGCTTGCGCCACTTCCATTTCTCTTGATCAACAAAGTTCACAAACTTTGGTTCAAGGAATAAGGATACATATATGTATTTCCATAAAAATGCTTATATCCTACGAATGGTTATGTAATCTAAACTCTCATTTCAATCATTGAAACATTCTCACAGAACGTTATATAGCCGTTATTCACAGACCATTTTTCGTCAGAGCAATTTCCAAAGTGATTGAAACATATCATGACTTTCCTCACTAGGTAAAGATGAATTCGGTTAAAGCGACAGCTTACCAACACATATTTCGAGAAATAGATAGGCGAGTTAAACTCGGCTCGAAATAGCAAATGTGTATAATGAAAGTCTATACGTCTAAACGACTTTTATATCAAGAGTAGGAGATAGAGTAAATAGACTTTTGAGTAACAGATAAGTTCAAGCCTACACATACCTTTTAGTCGATGAAGTTCCACCGGTTCCTCGAGTAGTCCTTCGTCTTGTATGATGATTGCCATGGAGTTCTTGAGCTCAACTACGCTTTTTATCCTAGTCAAAGGGACCTTTAGCTACATAGGCTAGAAATCAAGACTTATAGTTTTGATCACTAACATTGACAAACATGCTTGAGATAGAAACGCATGTGAGTTCGACCGAGCAATGCTCTAATATGAAGATCGAACCATCATCTTTTACTCACTATCTTACCATTCTATCTTTATGAGACTATGTCGTATGAATTCTAGTAGATTTATTACAAAGAAGAATTTTCGAGTCAAAGCTTGTCTTGTTAAACATCTGAAAATATGATTCAAGCATTGGATGTTCAAAGGTCCTTAATACACCCTAGCTCGAAATTATTTATTGTTCAAGAATTAATTTATGGATCATTTGAAAATTTCCTAAGCAATGATTTAATTATTTGAGAATGTTTCAAACGTCAAATTCAGAAATTCTCAGTAATTTGTCTCGGGGTAGGTTGGCGAACCGATTAAAACCATGGATTTCGAGTTTTGGAATACAAGATGGTTGGTGAACGGGGGTTCGCAAACCTTAAGTTCAGAAACGGGACAGTTCACGAACCGATGATATGAAATTTTAATATTGGTGAAATGGCCAACAATTGGCGAACCCGGTTCATGAACCGTTGTCATATCGTTCTCGAGCGAGTAGGGTCTGTGAACCTCGGTTCACGAACCGTTTTATCCCGACTCGTTAACTATGCCTTACGATTCACGAACCGTTTCACCAACGGTCCTAGTAAAACTTTGGCTAATGCTTTAAGTCTTTGTTTTTTTCAAATATATTTAGCATTGTTATGACTCTCAAAAACACCTCTAAGATATCATTGATCACTAAAACACTTATGTATGTGCATCATGATTAAATTCTTAAGTGTTTAAATAAACATCCAATTGCTTACTATTTCATAAGACATATTTTCCAAGAAAAAAACTATCATCATACACGGTTCACGTACCCGGAACACTGTGTATATTCTTTTATGTGATTTCAAGACTAATTTTCACATGCTTACTTGAAACCTAATTAGAGTTCATCAAAATATAGAAAGTGTTTGCTTGAATCTCTAGTTATCTTAGCTTTAATTTTGAGAAACCCTCAGTCTTGAACATCAATAAATATAGATGATATTTCAACTGGGAAATTTAATCCCTAACACTTTGTGTTCTAGTTGATATCTAGAGTCGTCCTCTATTGATCTAGGTTTCCTATGATAAACATAATTAGATCTACGACTTAAAGACTTTACTTGGGGATTCGTGAAGCCAGGTCCGACTATCTTTACGTACCTTGATAGTTTGTGAATCCTGATCTTGTTTTTTCTATTATCGAGGTTTTCGTAATCTCTTTTAGGAAAGATAGATAGAAATCACAAGGTTCACTTCGTCTTAGACTTTGTGATTCCTCAAGATGGATATCTGAAAACTTCTCTTAATTAATCGATTTTTTCAACATTGTTCTTGAGAGGTGGTTAAAATATGGGATTCTTAGCTAACCGAGTGTAAGTGTTTTGAATTGTGAGGTTTCCTAGATTTGTATATTGCAAACATATTTTCAAGCCTTGATCTTTGATCTAAATGGAAATCAAATTGCCTTATCTGTTAGACGCAGATTGGTATCAAAAGTCTTCAGTTAGCTAGGTTGAAGCAACTGTTATGTTGTAAAGGACATCAACAAAGGGAATCATTTTCGTGGAACCTTGTGACGTCCATGATCCGTAAGGAGTGCGACTATAACTGAATCGCTTGGAGGGTGGATTCGGTCTCAACTACATTCCAGATTGAAGTCTTATAGTAGGCTAGTGTCTATAGAGGCTTAAAACAGTTTGGTGTTCAAATCTGGACGAGGTCCCGTATTCAATCTTAGTACATAACTCCATATAATTGTGATCGATTACGAGACTTGTTTCTTGTAGAACTCATATCTTAAAGATAGATAACAAGTTTATTACTTGGCGGAATTCCGATTGATTATTTGGATACGACTAGATTGATCTTGGATATTGATTTTTGAGATCGTCCAAGTACTTTTCGTAACAATCAAGTTTACGGACTCCATAGTCTATACTTTTGATTAAGAAGATATGGAGATATAAACTCCATATATATATATAGTCAAGGATCATTAAGTTGGTCTACTTGCATTTGTATTAAGTTTTGTCCATAAAGGTTGCCGGGAAAAAGGTTGGTGGTGTACTGGGTACCCTCTTCTTTAAAATTGGTATCAAGGTAGGAAAACACCTTAAGACCTAATAAGTATGTGTTTGTGGCGATCTGAATTATGGACAAGAGTGCAATGTCGATTAACGTACCACCAGCCTTCGATGGAAAAAGTTACTTGTGGTGGAAAATGGATATGTGATCCTTCTTACAAGCTCGTGATTTCAAAACATGGGTTCTTGTTGTAAGTGGATACGATTCCAATGTCTGAAGAAGGGCCAGCTGGTGTTGTTTTGAAGTTGTTGTAGAAAATGGTAGTAAAAGTTCGTTCAACTCAGACTTGTAAAGACTCGATTTAAGACTTAAAAATATAAAACTCTAAAAACAAAGATAATATTTACACAATTTTGTCACGATATCGAGAGGTACTGGGGCTTAAGATTTCACCACTAATCACATTCAATTGGTTCATACAATGATTCATAACGGTTCTAGCTCTTTTGTTGACTCTTTTCTTTGCCAAAAGTAGATTTTGTAAAATATCAATTGTAAATCACAAGCATGGTGCATCAAAAGCTCTAAGTCTAAGCATACACCATCAAACGAAATCACAAATAATTAATAAAAATCATAAATCGATTAAATCAATGCAAAAGTCATAGAGAATCGACTATAGTTACCAATCAATTGTGAAACATGGCTTCCTCCGTCATCCCAGCGATTGGGTTTAGCTCATCATGGTAGAAACACGCACAGAATAATAATCCATAGCTCAAAAAGGTGTTTTACTGAAGAAATTGTATAAAACAGAGATTTGGAACGAAGTAATGGTGTTACAGACGTCACTGTTACAAGTTTCTAAGACTGTTGAGAAACGGTAGTTCTCTGCTGTTGTATAATAAAAGACTGCCTCTGCGAGTCCGTTCTTCGTGTTCTTCAGAACGACACTTCTGAAGTGTCGTCTGCAACCTCTCTTCTTCCTCTTCACCGCTCGCCGCTGCAACTCCTCCCGCAGCGTGATTTACCGCCCGCTTCACCCCCAAAGTCTCCTCCACTTCTTTTATACCCAGCAGATGCAAAATATCACGAGAGAATCTCTCTTTTCCTCCTCCAAAGTCTCGGCTTTTCTTTCACCGGAAGTCTTGGGTTTTCCCCGTGATTTTCTTAACCTCTACGCGTCTTTTGTTTCTTCCAAAATCTTCTTGTTTACACGTCTGTGTTGTTAACACTCCTTCCATAGATAGATAGGAAACGAATCTAAGCAAATATCTTCCCGCACGTATCTTCCAAATTCAAACCAAAAAAAATCCCGGAAATATTTTCTTCCTCTGTTTAATCGAGATTTTCTAGAAATCTTCTCTTCAAACCCTTTACCACTTCTGTCGTATCCTAACAGGTTAGTCCGAGTCCAACTGAGATAAAAGTCATGTTGAAACACTCCAAAATCCGGTCCAGAAAGGTACGAAATATCGTCACCCTTGTTTTCTCTAACCCGTCGATTAGTCCCCTTTTCTATCGAATCCAAGACCATTAACTATCCTGTTTTATCGAAATAGTCTTAGTCCAATCAAAATCCATAAGAATCTCCGCAACAATCTCGTCCCAATTCTTCCCAGAAATCATGCAGACGAACAAATACTTTTCCCGCCAAAACCGTTCGTTTGAAATGAAAGAGATGGAGTGCCCTTATCCTGATGCTGGGGTGCCGATAGTGATTTGGGTGCCCCTTAGTAATTTGGTTACCCCTTATCCAAAATGGAGGTTCGTATAGTAATTTTCTCCCACGAGCGCAAAAACCACTTTTCGGGCCAACTTTCCCGCAAAAGCTTATTTCTCCAAAAACACCTACATAGACATAAAATACCAAAATAAGCGCAAAATCGAGTACTAACATTACAGAGAATTGAGACTAATATAAACACATAAATGCGTCTATCACCAGCTACTGTTCCAAAAAATATAGCTACATATAGTGAATCCGAAATCAGTGATGCTAGCTAGATACAACTCTGATGTGTTGAATGTTATTATCCATGTTATAAGCCAACATCTTCAGCATCACGTGTGTGCGTGCACTAGATCACTGAAGGAAACGATCTTGCTACACTTTCGTATGCAAAGGATCTTCCGTTTAAACTAATAAACTCCTTTGCCTGGTTAGATCAATCTATCCATTAACTACTGAAGTAGCAGAGTTTAGATTTGCAATCAATCAATATAGATCCAACAAGGAACTATAAAGCGATGTCGATCTCACACAACTAATTAATCGAATAAATCTGATTCTAGTTGGATCCCAGCCGATCCAGGTTTGTGCTAAACAAAGATATGAGAAACCAATAAGAAATCTTCTTTGTCTTCAAATCAACAACCTAAAAACTCAATACCATCCCTCACTCCAGAATAAAAGTAGCACCGGTGCCGCTTACCCTCCCTCCTATTGGTTAGTGACCGAAACCTCGCACTCTCATCAAGCACTGAGAAACCATTCGTATTCGTCGGATGGAATTTCGTTATATATGGGTGCGTTGATCCGACAATGTGCGGTGTAGATTGGTCGGATTCAGGTCACACGCGACTTTGACGGCCCTCATTGTTTAGAAAAATTGCTATATTAATTTCGTGCATTTATTTTAAAAATCCAGAAAATAAATAAAATTACTATATTAATTTCGGACATTTATGATTAAAATAAAATAAAAATCAAATCAACGTATTTATGGAATAAAATAATCTTTTATAGTTTTATGGAATAAAAAAATTACTATATTAATTTTGGACATTTATGATTAAAATAAAAAAATCAAATTAACATATTTAAGAAATAAAATAGTTACATTTATAGAATTTTATTTTGGACAGCGTTGAGATATTTGTTTCCAGAGAATTAATAAAATACTATATTATAATTTTGGACATTTATGATTAGAATAAATAGAATTTTTATTTTGGACAACGTTGAGATATTTGTGACAGCGTTGAGATATTTGTTTCCAGATAATTAATAAAATACTATATTATAATTTTGGACATTTATGATTAGAATAAATAGAATTTTAACAGCGTTGAGATATTTGTTTCCAGATAATTAATAAAATACATATTATAATTTTCGACATTTATGATTAGAATAAATAGAATTTTATTTTGGACAGCGTTGAGATATTTGTTTCCAGAGAATTAACAAAATACTATATTATAATTTTGGACATTTATGATTAGAATAAAAAATAAAATCGACGTATTTACGGAATAAAAAAATATTTATATTTTTTTCCTTTTAAAAGATAAAAAAAATATAAATATTTTTTTATTCCGTAAATACGTCGATTTTATTTTTTATTAATGATAAATATCTAACAAAGGAAAAACCAACAATATATAAAAAATACTACATTAATTGATATTTAAATTACTAATTATATTTATGTTAACGATATCCATTAATATAAAAAAATCTAATCATTTACCTGAACACAATCTAATATGTTCCATGGATACGGTTAATTTACTAATAAAAACAAAGCCAATAGTTAATAAAGGATGGAAATCATTTTTCATCCCTATTTTCATTATAACAAACCATATAACTGGATTTAAACAAGAACAAGACTGGATTTTTAATCTTTTATAAGGTAAAAGAATTTGACTTATATTTTTTTGATGATTTTTAAGGTAAGAAATCTATGTATTTATTATTAAAAAATGTAAAAGATAAATATCCATTCGAAATATACTATGAGTTTGGTTTCAAAATATCATTGGTAAACAAATATTACCATAAATAATGTCATGATTTTTATGGCCTTAACTTGCTTAAATTTTGTAAATACATATCAAATATGTAGATATTTTATATATTTTTAGACATAAATTTATATTATATCCAAAATAAAAACGTTTTATTTATGGGTTTGTCATTGATACTTCTATTTAAAAGCATTCGATCAAGAGCCTACTTCATTTTTCGGAGCCTCTCTATAGAATTATAGATACTCTTCTCCATGAAGAACAAGTCGAAAGTTTTTAATTTATATTCGATTAGGGCTTTTTGAAATATATAATGTTTCAATAGTTGTTTTCTTTTTTGTGATTTGTGATTTTGACTCGATGTTTTATTGATTTGTTAACAAAAGTGCGCAAACTAAAATTCTCAACCAATTGTGAGTTTAATTTCTCAATATTCTCTTTGCTTTCGATTTTATGTTTTATGTTTGTTTTATTGATTTATTAACATGTGCGCAAACTAGAATTCCCAACCGATGTGAGTTTAATTTCTCTCTATTCTCTTTGCTTTCGATTTTCTGTTTTGTGTTCGTGTTGTTTTTGGTTTGTAACTTTCGATTTTGAAGATTTAATTAGGTTTATTCTGAGTATTTAATTGTTTTGATTTCTTTTATCGGGATGGGGGAGAGGATTGGAGGGCGATATATTAACGTAAGAAGATAAGTTCACCGGATTACCTTTTGTCCACAAGAAATCTCAAGAACAAGGATCTTTTTGTAATTATAAATTATGTTATCAAATTTTGATGTATTACTAATTTTTTGGAGATTAGTTTTGACTTATGAAGTGCTTAAAGTAGAAGAAAACATTTGGGGAAAGGAAATACATTACGGTGGCTAAACTAAAGGAGGTAGGCTACATTTTGTATATTTGGAAACCAGTTTATTAAGTTACGTATATATTTATATTAGTTTGGGATATTTGAAATGAGAGTCCTAAATTGAATTTCAGCTACTGAGTATTAATTTCATATTCGTTAAGTATTAATTTCATATTCTTTAATATAATTTACCAAAAATAATACCGTAAATATTTTGCTAAAACGAATCGATAGATAAATATTTTTTTATCTTCTTAGATTATTTATTTTTGGTAAATATAAATTTAATTCCAATAATCTAGCAAAAAGATTGGAGAAGGAAAAATCTTTAGAATTTATTGGGAGATTTAAGAAATTAATTCCAAAAATAATAATATTCTCTCATGTGTAAAAACGCTCGAACAAATGTCACATCTTTTTTTTTTTTTTTTTCTTATGATTTGTTCAACATATGCTTGCGAAATTTCTTCTTCTAATCGGTGGTTATTGTTTATTTTTGCAGGATACAGAAGAATTCAATCCATAAAGCTACTTTCTTCTTGGAAATTAGCTTAAGTCATTTTTTCTTTTTCCTTTTTACTTGTTTTGTAAATATTAGTTCTTAACATGTTACGAGAGTTGTTCAAGTTGTTGTTTCTTCGCAATAGTCTCGGGCAACTCAAAACGATCCATATTTTCTTTCGATTTTTGTCCGCTTCAAGGTAATCAAATCTTCTTTGGTTAGAAATATGTTTATGACCTTTCTAAATTACTACTTTTTATACTTTCAGGTGGTTGTTGGTTTTATTGTTCAATTCAGTTATTACTTTCGTAGATCATAACACCGTGTTTGAGATTTTTTCTGTTGATTATGGTGTTGCGATTCAAAAGGCTAAAAAAGGTCATTTTGATTGAGATTTTTTTATACTAAAAATAGCTTAGGAAATTTTTTTGACTAGAATCTCAATTTGATTATGTTTCCACCCACCAAACAGAAAAACTAACAAAGCTATGGGTGATCACCAGTAAACTACTAGATATTTGATCTCAAACTCATTAATTCGGTAAGGAATGAAATTGCATTTGTTCCGGGTAGTATGCCCATGAGTTCGTTCTTTATATTACCCCAGGAATTACAGCAACTTGCAGTTGGTTTTTGCAATATATAATATCCAATTATCTACAGTCAAATAGTATTATGATGGAATCATCCAGGTTCCCGCTGCATAACCTGGTACCCAGTGATTCCACAAGTTCTACCAAGAAGACACTAATATCTAATCGTGATAGGTTGTTTTGTTGAACTTGGGTAAGGTCGATCAACCATGCAAGAAAGATATCTCCATGATTTATAAGCATTATTTTCAATTAATTGAGGTGCAAAAAGCCTACTTATGTACAAAATTAAACATATTAATAGCCTCATTTTGAACGTTGGAAAAACGTATTATGCTCAAAACAAAATGGAATATAAACACGAAAAATAGACAACAAATGATGGTCGAATTACTAAAAACAAATGCAAATCAAATACGCCGAACACTTTCATAGTGTTAATTTTTGCTTTAATTTGGTAACGGATACAATGAAAATTTTTGTACGTACTTTAAGCACTATTGAGTTAAGCTTAAGGCATTGTTTTTCTTACAACTTCTTATGACTACAAATGCAATTCACCTGTTCGACCGCTTGATGGGTACATATACAATTCATCATTTGATAATAAAATTAAGTTGCACTAACTCAAGAAACACTAATATATGAAGATATTTAAAATTAATTAACAAAAAAACAAATGTGGAACGGGCTACTTACTATGTAAACACATTATTATGTAGTATAACCCACTAATACGACTTGCTTAGATACCCTACTTCACAGTGAACAAAAAACTTTTTACAAGTACGTACTTTTCGTGTAATTCAAAAGACGTGTGTGATTGGGTGCACTATCTCATCCTATAATTCATTGAATGGGTATCCATGACTCGATGCAACCAGGTATAGTTATTTAGCTAAACAATTGAAATTGAGCAACTATTTTCCAAAGTCAACTCTCACCTATACATGGAGTCATCTTATAGTATTGGATAGAACGTATAATGGAATTTTTGTGAGACAAACCCTACACGAGCTTTCATGCTGTTTGGTTAAGTGATTTCCATGCTACAAATATTTCTGAAGAATTTCAAGGTAGAGATAACATTCAAAACTATATACTCTATGTTTGGGAAAAAATAACTTTAAATTGAACTTCCACAAATGTGAATAATCATAGGAGATATCTCTCCATTAGTCCATTAAGGAAATGAGAGTATATGCAAATCTCAACATATCGAGACATAATAATACAAGGAGCTTACCCTCCTTCCATTGGACTAGGGCAGCTCAAAACGATCAAAATTCTCTTCAGATAATCAAAATTTTCTTTGGTTAGAAATTCATATGTTAAATATCTTATTATCCAATTATCCTTTTTTTTTTTGTGTGTGTGGTTTGTTTTGCATAAAACCATTACAAGAAACAACAATGCTATGTTGACGCCCAATAATCTTGGGATTTATCCTTTCTATCATCAGGATTGATGCGTGGGGAAGTAGGTCCCTGCTCTCTCTCTCTCTCTCTCTCTCTCTCTCAGAATAATTTCAAAGTTGAAATACCGGGATACAAAGCCTTTTCCTTAAATAAAAATTGCATATCAACCATAGTTTAATTATAGGAGTTGTCGTTTAATTCTGAACTCAAGTACGTATATGATTTCTGAAAAAAGATATATCAGTGCATTTCCTTGATTACGACTTCTACGACGGGAAGCACTTCATATGCTTTGCATTATCTAGAGTTTGCAATCTATATTATATGAATATCATGTTTCTTTTTGGTATCTCTATTGTAACTATTAATACAACTATATGACGAGTGTGATTTTTTAAGGAACATTTGATTTGGACGCTTGATTCTCAACGTAAGCATATGATTTCCAAATAAAGATATATCAACGCATTTCCTTGATTACATATTCTTTGACGGAAAACACTTCATATGCTTTCCACTTTTTAGAGTTGACAATCGATTTTATATTCCTTTTATTTGTGACTGTAATATCAGGTATTGATACAATTATAGGTGTGATTTTACATTTCACTACAACGAGTTGAGTTGGCTGCTTGATTTTTAACGCAAGTATATATATATATGATTTGTAAAGATAGACATATCAATGCATTTCCTTGATTACATCTTCTTCCATGGGAAGCACTTCGTATGTTTTGTACTATTTAAATTTGTCAATTTATTTATATTAATATCATGTTTCTTTTTAGCGTCTCTAATATCATATATATTGATTAATACAATATAGTGGGTGTGATTTTTCATTTAACTACATGAAGTTGAAGCACTGATATATCTTTATTATATTCGACAGGAAACACTCCATGTGCTTTGCAATTTTTAGAGGTGGCAATTCATTTTATATTAACATATATCATTTTTTTAGTATCTTTTGAATATCGCATTGATGCAACTATACAACGAGTGTGACTTTTCATTTAACTACAATGAGTTGAGTTGGTTTCTTGATTTTTGACGTAGGTACACGGGTTTTCATTATATTTCCTTCGATGGAAAATAATTCATATGCTTTGCACTATTTAGAGTTTGCCATCTATTTTATATTAATATCGTGTTTCTTTTTAGTGTTTCTAATATAACTATTGATACAACTATATAGTGGGTGATTCTTTTTAGTGTTTCTTCTTAATTTAACTATATGAAGTTGGAACCCGGAGAGGAGCGGTTAAGTTGGAAGGACGCTTGATTATTAGCGCAAGTGTATGATTTATAAAGAAAGATATATCGTGTATTTCCTTGATTATATCTTCTTCCACGGGAAGCACTTCATATGTTTTTCCTTGATAATAATACAAAGGTGTGATTTTCATTTAAGCAAGGTATTGGATCCTGGAGGAGCAGTTGAGTTGGTGGGTTGATTCTTAACACAAGTATATGATATGGTTGTAAGGTAGGCGGGGAGTGTATATCGTGTGAAGTACGAATAATATTTGGCCGAATGGAAGCCATCATTGGAGTTTTGAGGCGGAATATTATTATGACTTTATTTCTTTACTTTTAAGTTGCAAAAATGGATTAAGCAAGAAATGAATATTCTAAAATCTAGCAAGACTAAATTTCGTTGTAGTGCTTCTTTGGATTAAAAGACTTCAAATCAATCCTTACCAATTATTTTTAGAGTACTCGATGTTGGTAATGTTATGAACTAATTATTGATTTCAAAAATATGTATGATTTTCCGTAAGTATTATCTTTTAGAGGATTTATTAATCTTGAAAACTTTAAACAAGATGTAATTTATGAATTTAGCTCCAACTGCTTATATACTAAATTAGGATTGATGGTTTCGTTATGCACTACAGTTATTAACTGGAACCCTTTCTGGGACAGGTGCGTGTGAAGTCCCGCCTCACCAAGTGGGAGTCAATTCCCAAAGTACTAGGTGTTTAGGTATCATGTTGGTTAATTAGTAGTTTTTAGATAATATTAATTATTTAGTTAGTAGTTAAGAATTTATTTTGTTTAAGGTTTGTGATTAAATGTTTTGAATTAATGGACAAGATTATTATTAGCACTTTTGATTTATCTACCATAGAATTTAAGAAATCGATCTCGATGTTCTTAGTTACTTCCATGAGTTATCAAGGCTTGCAATGTTGAACAGTTTATATTTGTTTTTAGTATGTGAGGTCAATCAGGTTTAATGCTTTAGTATTTAGAGTTTAAACTATTTTACTTTTGAGATTACTTAAATTTATTTATTTTAGTTTATTTGTAAAATATATTATTATTTTATTAAATTGCTTGAAATTAGTTTTTAAAACTATGTGAGATCTTAAGATGATAATAGTATTATACGTTTGATTAGTAGAAATTTTTAGTTACATAGTTTAAATTGTTATCTTTAATTTGGTGGATAGTTTCTATAGTAGAAACTCTATAAATTAATGTTGTTGGGACCACCAAAATAATTAAGCGAGAGATTAATTAACCGATAAATTAATAATTATGAACTTATAGAGAAATTTATTATCAAAAAATTATTTTCTAAATACTGTAAAATATTAAATTCTTCAAAGCACCCTTCAATCTCCCGCTTTGCTTCATTATAAACTTCAATTAACTAATAACACAAGTTTGATCAAAAAGCCGTGGGGTAAGTTTAATGAATGTCAAGATGTCCCGAATATCCTAAGAAAATGAAGTTATGCAACTATTGACTGATGAAGATATAATTAAGAGTGTTATGGGAACCGGGATAAAAATGGGAAAGAAGGTGATGAAAGTTCTACAATATATCCCCTTCACGAAACGAGATTGTTAAAGCAATAATCACATTGAATAATTTCTTGCTGAGCTATGAGAGAACAATACCAGAAATTCTAACGATGATAAGAAAAATTAGAGATGAAATTTAATGTGATAATGCTTTTAACATAAAACAAAAGACAATTGAATCATTTTTCAAAAAATATTCATAAATCATTAATGTATTGAATATATATATATAATTATTAATTTATATTTCATATGGGGCCTACATAGATAATCAAAGAAAATTATTTTTTATTTTTAGCGAATTATTAATTTGGCACGTTGTCCCCGACTTGAGACCGTGAAAAATATTATCTTAGAGAGTTTATTAAATAATCGAGTTTTTATCAGTATTAGAACTTGATTTCGCAGAGTTTAACAACATCTCATCATTAAGTTTATTATATTTAATTGGTGAATAATTTTTTTCATTTGTTAATCTACTAAATGATAATTGGTGTTTTCATTATACACCTAGCTTGTTAATTGGGACCCCTTCTTGACTAGGAAGCACTTCATATGCTTTGCACTTTTTAGAGTTGGCAATCTATTTTATATTAATGTCTTGATTTTTTTTTTGGTTTCTCTAATATTAGGTATCGTTATATATATATATAATGGGTGTGATTTTTTATTTAACTTTTAGAAGTTGGAGCTTGGAAGATTAGTTGAATTGGTCCATTGATTCTTAGAGCAAATATAAGATTTTCAAGAAAGATATATCGCCAGCATTTTCTTGATTATATCTTTTTTGACGGGAAGCACTATGTATGTTGTGCATTCTTTAGAGTTGGAAATTTATTTTATATGAATATATTTTTTCTTAGTGTCTCCAATATAAGATATCGATACAATTGTATAAAAAGTGTGATTTTTCGTCTAACTACCAATAATACTGATATTGACAATGTAATGAACTACTTAATGATTTCAAAGGTTGGTATAATTTTTCAAAAGTATTTTCTTTAAGAAGATTTCTTAACCTCCAACATTTTAAGCAATGCATAATTGGTGAATGATTTGGTTCCAACCGTTAATCTACTAAATGATAATTGTTTTTTTTCATTACACACTGCAGTTGTTAATTGAGACCCCTTCTTAGATGGGTGAGTACTTTGGTTCCAACTGTTAAACTACTAAATGATAATTGGTGTTTTCATTATACACTGCAATTGATAATTGAGACCCCTTCTTGAACGGGTATGGGGCGAGGCCCCACCTCACCAATTGGGGATCAATTATCAGTATACCCGGTGCGTACACGAGTTAAATACTAAAAAAAAAAAATCTAATTATGCTTTAGTAGTTTATTTAAATCTATTTATTTTAGTTTATTTATAGAATTAATTACTGTTTTGTTAGACGACTTGAAATTCGTTTTCAAAACCATGTGAGATCTTTAGATTACGATAGTATTATATATTTGATTATTAGAAAGTTTTAACTGTTAATTGTCAATTTGTTGGATAATAATTCTAAAAATAGCTTATTGGAACTCTTATTAGGATGGATGCGGGGCGAAGCCAGTAGACATGACCTATGGTGTAAGCAATCCCAAATGTCCCTGCGTAGCACGGGTTTCAAACTAGGATGTTAATGATTCAAATGTAAACAATAAATTTTGACAATAGAAAATACATGCCTCGATAGAACTTGGTGTTCCAAAATTTTCAAACCAAACAAAAGAAGAATTAATGTTTGACAATCGTAAAAAAATCTTGGAAGCATGGAATCGTTACATGATGGGGGATAAAAATATGGTACGTTTTAATAAGTAATACCAAACTAAATTCATTTTCATGATTAAAATTAATTTTTTAAAAATATGCAATGTACAAGGAGCAACCTTCACAATAAAAAGCGATTGTTGGGTTTTGCCCAGATCTCTGTGGTATTATATGGCATGTTCGACATGCGTAATAAAACATGTGTACATGGAAAAGAAGCCTTGGTGCAATGGATGCGCATCCATGGTGAAGACACCATTGCCATGGTAATAATTAAATGAAAGAGATTTTATTAATAACAAAAATGCACAAGAACATGATAAAACTAACAAATACTTTGTAACAGCTGCATTATTATCACCGTAATGGGGCAAGTAGCAGAGATAGTCGTGGATAACGTCAGAGTAACGAAAATGATGGCATTACCAACAATAAATGTTCAGGTAAACCCTTTAATTTCAAATATCAAATAAATATTGTTTATAAAATTAAACAACCTTCTAAAAGATGTATTTATATTGCAGCAAAACCAAGTATAATGTATGGAAGAAATATTAAAAGCAATAGGAAAAACAATGATCTTGAGGATTTACTCCAAGAAGGGAATTTTGTCTATCAAAGTCTATGTGCACGTGAAATTTTTGATTATGATCATGATATAGAAAAAGAACATGAAAAGGTTATTATATATTAACAGTATCTCCTCTCACTACTAACATTGTAAGTAGTATATTAAATGTCCCATAACATAACGTAAAAAATAAACTTGAATGTATACAAAATATAATTAAACACACGTGAAGAGCAAAGTACATTATCCCGGAAAAAAAAAATAACTCAAGACACCATCTAAAAAAAGACCACAAGAGAAAGCACGACATCATAAGCAGCGATGATGAACATGATGGTGAATTGGGCGAAAGTGATCCTGAGATGCCACCATTGGTCGAAATAGGTGAACATGGCAATGAAGTGCTTACTTATGAATAAGATTACAAATAAGCGAGATTTTTTTTTTTTTTTTTTTTTTTTTTTTTTTAGTATGCGAGGTTTCAATCAAGTTCATGCTTTAGTATAATGCTTTAGTATTTAGGATTTAAACTATTTTGCTTTTGAAATTACTTAGATCTATTTATTTTAATTTACTTCTTGAGTTAATTCCCGCTATATTAAATTGCTTCGAAATTATTTTTCACAACCATAAAAAGTTTAAATTATAATTTGATTATTATAAAGTTAAAATTACATATTTTTAATTATTAATGTGTTGGATAATATTCTATAAATAGTTTTATTAGAACTCTCATTAGGACGGGTGCGGGGCGAAGCCCCGCCTCAGTGGATAAAAACCAGCGGCGTAATAAACTTCGATTGTCCCGGTGCGTAGCACGGGTTTCCAACTAGTCTTCTTTAATCATCAATTAAACCTGCACAACACCACTTGAATCTCTTGTGATCAATCACGCATAGAACATAGTTTGTTAACAATGTATTATTCCAAGATGTCTTTAGATATATAAACAGTTCTAAAGATCCCGTCGACACTTCGATCTAGTTTGATTGAATCTTATATCAGAAGAGAAGATTCTCAAGAATAAACATACTAGGTGCAATCAAAGTTCAACAACCGTTAGTCAATCAAATCAATCGAAAACTAATAAACTGCAATTATCTAGTTTCCCATCAATGGTACTCGTAGAGCTTTTTGATCCCAGTAACTCTTTTAAACGAGCGGTCGTAAGAGATTTCGCCTAATTAGGATACTTTCCTCTCCCGGATAGACGACTCCACCGTAAAACAACAAAAAGATGAAGTTTGCCTGGTTTCTCAGTATAGTTTGCTAAAAATGCAAACTTAGGTATTTTAGACCAAGGATGTTTGGACACCAAGGAATTTCCAAAACCGAATATTCTCAAGATATGCAATAAATGCCCAAATCGGTTTTTCATAATTCTTGGAAATGCTTTGTCCAATATTTTCCGAAATCTCTCAATAGAAAATCACCAATTAGTAAATGCACATTACTAATTTTTATTCTCTAGAGATATGCATTTAATTGCTGGTAATTAAAGCATATAAACTAACAACCCTAATTAAAATATTCTTAATTTATTTCGGACCGGGATCTCCTTGAGAAATTAAGGAATATCTTTGAACAATAAAAGATAAGAGTTACTGTTCATGTTCATATTTACAATCTTGGAATCGATTATACCACACTTCCAAACTAGTTTAGAATTGATTCATCTCGTATTCCAAGACAACTATGTGATTGATCAAATATCAAATCACAATCATGGGTTCAATCGGTTATACCAATCACTAGGATCAGTTATACCTCAATATGGATTACTTGTGATCGAACACACAAGTTATCAGGACCGGTTACATCAGTTACCAGGATCGGTTACGTCAATTACCAGAACCGGTTACCATATACTCATGGTATTGCTTGTGATCGGTCACACCAGATTACCGTGGATCGGTTACCCCAATTACAGGACCTGTTACACCAATTACAAGGATCTATTACAAAACTCTTTTGTGATCGGTCACACCAATTACTAGAATCGGTCACACCAATTACAAATATCGATCATACCATCTCAGGTGATTACTTAGGATCAGTTACACTAATTAATAAAAACTAGTTATACCAAATCATAAATAAGGTATTGTGATTAGTTATACCAAGATACATAACAGGTTATGATTGGTTCTACTAACTCACACATATTGGTAATCCAAAGATATGCAATGAATAACAATACCAATAAGCCCAGCGATTTCCCTTTCGATTCATAAAACAAGTTCATGAATGCACTTCCTTTAAGCAAATGTAAACATTGTTTCCTAGGATGAATCTTCATCTTTACCCCTACACATAATCACAATAGAATTCATACGATTATGTCGATGTCATATATATGAAGTTCAAAAGATAAGTGTTATACTTCGTATTTTGATTCCTTAACACTATGATCATGTGATCATGTCTCACTACTAGAGTATAATCATTCACAGCTTCGCAGTTATGTTTTCAATATAGAACGAATTGAAAGATACGTTATTAATGAAACAGTTCAAGTCAATATTACTAACCTCAAGAGGAAGGATGATATCGTCGTTGTAGCTCGTTACTTCTTCACATTCTTCAGGTCTTCGAGTAATACTTGTATGTCTCATAATCCTAGACTTTCTAGTCTAACCTATACGAAGTTGTCTCTAGTACATAATCAAACGACTATTAGATGAGTATTGATTCACTAAAATATGACAACCAAACTTGACATACCAACGCTTGGTGGGTTCAACCGAGCTATGCTCTAACATTATCTATTTTGTTCGTGCTTATTTTTGTACTTATTATGGTGTTTTATGTCTTTGTGGGTATTTTTGAAAAAAATACACTCTTGCCGTAAAAATTGGCTCGAAAAGTGAGATTTTGCACCCCCCCCCGGAAAATTAATAAAGGCACCCAAAAATTGGATAAGGGCACACACAAGTTACTATATGCACCCATGTTTTGGATATGGGCGCTCCTCCTTCGTTTTCCTTTTGAAAATGATTTTTGGCAGAAATATTTTGGACGAGAATTTTAGATTTATTTTCATATCTTGTCTCGTTGAAATAAAAAGGGAATAATATATTACGGGAAGATTTTTGTTAAAGGGAGAGCAAAATGTGATCCGAGGAGCGCAAAAATCGTTGTCGACCCGTAAACTAGGACCAACTCGATATATTTTTCCGACTCAGACTGAAGTACCCTTATGTACCACATGTACTCCTCGCACACGTTCAAATAAATACAGAAGTTTTCTCGTTAATGGGATACTTGTGAACCCAGACCGAAAAGATGAATTTTTCAAGAATCTAAGTAATGAATCAGACAAGGCAAGTGAAGTTTAATTTGATTTACTTTGATTAGATCTAAAAAACAATAATACAAAAATAAATTAAAATTGATGAAACCATATCAAATCAACCAAGTAATAGAATGAATCACTTAAGCACCTCAGTATTAGTAATAGTTGTACAAGTGATTATGCCTGGTTTATTGTGATGAGAACAAGACAACCACCATCAGATATATGTCTTTCTGTTTGCATATTATTCCATTTCACTTTTTCCCTAAAAACAATATTGAAGAGGGAAATGGCATTGTACCATTTGTTATCGACATCAATGAGCAGCAAGAATTGCTTGCTCTTGGAAAATAAGAGAATCATCAAAGCTAGGTTTCTTTGAAGATCCAGTTTTATTCTATCGATTGAATTGAACTGAAGATTAACTGATTACGCGAGTATTAATGTCTTTATAGTTGTAATTATAATAAGAAGAAGAAAAATATCATGGGTTTTATTTCTTCTCTCATGTTTTGCAGCAAGGTAAGTTTTCTAGGGTTCTTGATTTTTTTTTTTTTTTTTGAGATAGAAGAAGATGATCAATGTTTTTGAACGTGAGCGGGGAAAACATGTGGTATGTAAGGGTATTTTAGTATGATTCAGGAAATTATATCTAGTTGGTCCTAGTTAATGAGTTTAACCACGATTTTTGCGCTCCTCGGATCACATTTTGCTCTCCTCTAATAAAAATCTTACGGGGATTGATTGAGAATATCATGTTTCATTAAACAGGGAGGAAAGAATACTTCTCGGGATTTTATGTATATTATTTGGAAGATGCGTGTGGCTTGCGAGTATTTAACTCCAACTGAGACTTGCAGCAACGTGGTGGAGTATGTTTGCTGCAAGGAAGATGCGTGAGAAGATTAAAAAAAAAAAATCGTAATGGAAGGGAGTAAAAGTAGATTATTTTGAATTTATTGTCGAGATTTTGGAGTCTATTGGGTATAAATAAGGTATTGGGGAGTCAGAGAAGGGACATGGAGTGATTGGGGACAGCCAGTAGCCAACACTAGAAGCAGTTTAGAAATTTATTTTATTTTTGTTACTCTACATTCTGTGGAAGTAGTGTACATTCTAAAGGGAAGTGGAAAAGATCAAAGAACAATGACAAGATTCTTGTTAAATTTCATAATGACATGGAGAGGATGAATCTTTGTTTGAAAAAATTTACTAGCTTCTAAGAGACACGTCAAGAAAAAAGAAGAAGAGAGTCCAGAAACGGTAAGAATTTACCTAATCATAAAAACACAAATGACCTTGTTGTGTCTACTCCGTGACACTAGTGGTGAGTTTCTACTCATGCCATCACTACTTAAACCTAGTGATGTGTGCAAACTCACTATATTAACTTGAGAATATGGGGTCTACACAAAACTACATCATGAGAACTATGTTTTCTGATATCAAGGTTGCTCAAGTAATTTTACTTCCTTCATCTTATGTGTTAAACTGTTTTCTAATTGTTGCATGGAATCCGATCTTTTAAACTCTCTATATATGAAAGATTATAGCTGAAGGTTTATTTCATATGCTGAGCTTTTTCTCCAAGAAATTAAAGCTACTTGAAAAACACAAGTGTCTATCTTGTGCATGGAGGTTGTCACAATCCTCGTTATCCTCTATATACCATTATTAGTCTATCTGACAAGGTGTTACCACACCTCTCATAAGTCCAAAATGTGATGACATGATGTGGGTATCAACTATTCTTGTGCTAATATTTTGAATTTTCCCTGCTCTGGGATATGAACTCGGTTTGGTGCACAGAAATTTTACTTTTAGAAACACATTCTTGCCCGCAGAAAGCTTGATACCTGGCTTGGTACGATCCTCTTGAGATTACGTCAGTTATATTTTGTTGATACTTGTTATTGTGCAAATTATATAAAATAATAATAAAAAAAAGTTATAGATAAAACAACGAATTATGTGAGAGACAGTTAGGGGAGATAGTACGAAGAAGAGAATAAGTTACCATAAAAAAAAATTGGATGACAATTCATAAATTTGATCCCTGATTTCATAAATTTGGAGGAGTTTTAGTGCCTCTCCCAGGTTGTGCCTACGAATATTAAAACAAAAAAGAAGAGTCATGCATAGAAAATTCACATACATAGTTTAAAATGAGAAAAACTAAAAAAAAAATGAAAATGAATGAGATGGAAAGTTACTCTATCATTGATGTCCAAAACCCCAGATATGAAAAATTATGTATACAAAATGTCAAGAATTCGTGAAAATGTGGCACGAGAGTGGGACCTGTAAAAAATAAAGAAAGTTAGATTAACAGATTGTATTGAGAATTTCAACAAATATTAACATGGCTAAAGTTACGTTACCTTCGTTCGATTGCCTAGCTTCAAAAGAAAAGTCGTCGAGGATATTATCCAAATCTAGAATGAGACAAACATTCTTCAAATATCTAGGTCCCCCCAAATGGTTTTCTTCATCTGGTAACCACATGAATAAAGGTATGATATCTTCTCTCTTATGGTGTCCCAAGCCCTTTTCGTGCGCAATAGCAATTTCAAAGATCTACGTAAATATTCCCCACAGTCTCTGTGGAGTCCACGAATATCGGAACTATGGGTTTGGCTCTTTTAGAAATAGCAATTTCAGCGTATGTAGTACTCCCCACAAAATATTTAGTTAGTTTTGGAGCACAAACTGAAAAGGGAATTTGAGCAATCGAACTCCCTCAAACTTACTTGATGTACCAATCAAACTCCTCACTTGAAACCCTAAGAGAAAAAAATTGGGTTTTTTTTCCAGTAGTGTTTTTAATTGAGGAATAAATGAATTATTTCGGAATAAGAAGGGCTTAAGAGTTGATCCCACGGGCAGAGACGAGAATATGATTCATGGGAGGTTTAAATATATTAACTAAGATTATTTTTTTTTGAAGAGTAACTAAGATTTAATATGCGCTAACATGATTATCTTATTTAAACTTAACATAATATGAGAAAGTTCATGAATAGACATTCAATTAATACATCTCTGTAACCATGGAAGGTGGGTTAGTATTTGTATCAGTTTGACGTTAAGGGCATACCGACGGTTTGGTTCTTCAACCCGTAAGGTGTACGGGTCACGAACTTCCTTGAGAATATTTTTATAAAAAGACCAAGATCCTTACTTTTTTAAAATTCTTGTCTTGATAATTATCCGATCTACATATATGTCATTCAAACTCCATGTGGGAAGGTAGAGAATTATGGCTCCAATAACTAAAGGTGTTACAAAGAAGGATTTTATAGAAGATGTCAACGTTTTTCTTTGTGAAGGGATCAAATCATCAAGAACCAAGAAGGAAAAATATTCAGGGAATTAGATGTTCTCTAGGAATCTGCTTTTTTCCTTATTGCATAACAGCCAGGGAATAAGTGGTGAACTTTAATCTCTATATCCACACATGGTTAGGGAAGTTATAATTCTTATGTTGAGTCATATCGCATTAATTATCTTCTTTGTTCGTAACCGTCCTAGAGAATAGTTTTTGACGATGATTACTTTTCTCACGAAGATCTTGTATTTTAGTGCCTCTAACATTAAGATTGATAGTTTTAACTTCTTTGTTCAGAATCAAGCGAGAACAGAGAAAATATTGGGATACAATGTCTAAGAAAATCCTTCTCTTGTAATTTGAGTAAAGGTCGCTCATGTTGTTCTTTCAGGAATGACATCAAATTTGGGAGAGTTCTTTTGAACTTGTGCTTAATTTCATATCTTTATGGAGAGAGAGGATGTGAAAATGTAGGAGAAGCTTGTACCTATATATCTCCTTGATGAAAACGCTGAGTCTTCTTGGAGGAGTCGTCTAAACTAATAGATGGTATGTGTTATCTAGTCTTGAAAATCTTTTTTTAATTCATTATGATGCCTATTTTTCGCCTTTGAAAATTTTATTGAAAAAAGGGGGAGAGTTATTAGTAGTATCTTACTACAACATATGGCTTCTCGGAGTATTATGTAAGGTGGAGTGGATTATGATCAATAGGTTTTACCTATTTTTCAAAATAAGTAAGTATTGACTAAAGCGGAGAACATATCACCGTAATATTTCTTCAAACTTGTGGTACAATTAAGCATTGAGGAAGGTAACTATAATATGTTTTATGTATAACAATCGTTGATTAAGATATTTCTCATTTTATTAAAGACCTTTCAGAGTATTTCTCATAAGTTTTTATAGCTACGGATCTTCAACAACAAAGGTGTTGAACGAACACATGCAAAACCATAAAAGAACTTAATGTACGAAGAATTCAAGAGCTTGTTAAAGAACCAAGGAAATCAAACATAGTGGATTTTGAGTTGTAAGATCATTTATTTTGAATCCATATGTATTGAATAGTTGTGTCACTAAAACTGACAAGGTGAGGGGGGATTGTTAGAGCACTGCTCGGTCTACTAAGTTAAGTCTCAGACTACTTATAGAATTTGGTAATGAGCATCAGACGTCACCCTCGAAGACTGAAGATCGAAGAAGACAATTGGATAACTTCATCAAAAAGTTATGTGAAGACTGGATCATTCTATTTTACTCACTATCTTACCAGTATATCTTTATGAGACTATGTTGTATAACTTCTAGTAGATTTATTACAAAGAAGAAATTTCGGGTCAAGCTTGTCTTGTTAAACATCTCGAAATATGATTCAAGCATCAGATGCTTAAAGGTCCTTAAAAATATTAGTTTGAAACAATTTATTGTCAAGAATTAATTGATGGATCATTTGAAAATTTCCCAAGCATTGATTTCATCATTTGGGAATATTTCAAACATCAAAAGAGAGAAATTGATTTTTTGTAATTTCTATTCGGGTGGTAGGTTGGCGAACCGGGTTCACAAACCATGGATATATGAGTTTCGAAATACAAGAAGGTTGGCAAAATATTTCGCAAATATTAAGTTCAAAACGGGACGATTGAACCGTCTTTGATCAGACTTTCGTTAACAACTTAAACTTTTTGTTATCGTCTGTTTGAACACATCCAAATTAAAGGGGTACTCGACGAGGATCAAAAGTTACAAACCCGCCTAGATAAAACAACGATCCGTAGTACATACCTTCATCTTGAACGACTTCATCCTCTTATGTATTGGTGTTTAGTTGATGTACGAAGTGTATCTACCCGATTCCCAATCGGCCTTTGCCTAATTTCAACTTCAAGAAGTGATCATATACCCACACCTATATCAATAATATAGGAAAATTATAAATTATTGCAGGATGGATGAGTACATACATAAGTTCGACCCATATATAAATTAGTATTATGGGCTGAAACTGACATTTCAAAACAAATATTGAGTTCATATCAGGTTTGGCTCATAACTGAATTAGTATCATGGCTGAACCTGGCATTTTCTAAATAACTTGAATTCATGTCAGGTTCGGCTCATAATCGAATAAGTATTATCGACCGAACCGACATTTTCGGGCAAACAAGTGAAGTCATCAGTTCTAGCATAACTTAGATACATATTTGATCCGAAAATTTACCTATTAGTGCATTAAAAATGAGAACATGTGCAAAGTCGGGGTTCAAATAAAATTAATCTACTACAAATGGATGGTTTTATCGAGAAGTGTTAAGTGCATATTTTGCATACATTTAGTGTTGAATCCATGCTAGTAATTGCTTAGTTTCTTGCAAATTATTGTATATTACTGTTGTTTTCTCTTATTTATGTTTTGATAGGTGAATCATCCAAAAAAAGTGAATTTGCACTTAATTGTGCAATAAAAGAAGTTAGACGCAAACTGAGAAGGGCCAAAGTCTAAGTGAAACTCATCTAAATCGAAGAGTTCTTGATATCATCTCGAAGAGAACGAAAAGGCGAAGCAAAAGACGAAAGAATGGAGTCGTTCCGACGTCGTATGAAGATTGTATGGGCTTTTGAAGCAAGAAAAAGTTGCCGATTTTATGAGTGCACAGAATTTATAAAGGCACCCACCTCTTTACTCGGGGCTGCCACTAGCATCTTCCTCAGCAAGCATCACGACCAGTTCTCAGGCAATTCTCATACTGTTAGTTTCCATGGATTAATGAAGGTTGACTTGGTTTGAGTGATTCTCGATACCGAATGGAGCAATGGGTTGGATAAAGATGATGGCAGCAATGAAGAGAGAATGGATGCTGCTACCATTATCGGAGATTAGTGAAGATAAGTCAGGGAAGAATACGGTTTTGTGGTATTGGATTTGAGCTGCATCCAACGAAGATCGATGGCAGTGACGAAGGTAGCTGCTGGTATGGGTTGCTGTCAGCGAGATAGAGATAGAGAATGAAGGAGGTCAAGCAATGAAGAGAGAACGACTCGAGTCTGTGATAAGACAACACTAGAGTTGAGTTTAGCTTGCTGCAATATTCGGAAGTAGAAGAACATGGAATGGAGGACGAGTTTGGCGCTGTAGGATTCGATGTATACTTAATAAATTATGGGTATCAACGAGACGGATCATCGATTCAGCAGAATGAATCAAACATAAAATAAAGAACACATAAGAATTAAAGTGGTTCGGCACTAACGCCTACATCCACTGACAGAACCCCGTAGGGTGAATTGGATTATTGATCACCAGAGTTTGATAATTCTGGGATAAGTTACATTTACATAATGAATCCTATTTATAGGATTATTGAATGAGCAGTAAACCTAGAGCAACAAACTATCTTGACTAGGTAAACTAAACTTATCTAGCTAGAATACATGATTTATATGCTAGAGACTAGGTCCTCCAAATATCTTGACATACTAACTTCCAATATATTCCAACACCCCCTCAAGTTGAACACGGAGAAAAATACGAAGTGTACAACTTGAACGATTCATTCGAAAAGCATCTTATAACTTTTGTATCTTGAACTTCAATCATCAACCGCTTCGTTTGATCTTTGATAGGAGACCGACGCACTTAACATTATGGCTGTCTTTAACGAGCAACTGAAACAAGGACCAGTTCTTTCTTCTTCTTCTTCTTTTTTTTTTTTTTTTTTTTTTTTTTTTTCATCACATGGGTAACAAGCAAGATGAAAAACCTAACATTTGGAAAAAACCAAACAAGAGAACATAACATTGGGATTGAGTAACCAAATCAGTTTGACAATCGATGATAGGGGAATCACTAACATAATTGATTCCAAAATGGAAAATATTGTTAAAGGTAGTTATCTCACAATCAACCGATATGATGGTAGAGATACCACAAAGATGGCCTTGGGCCATTATAGATGAACTTAGGAAGGTTCGATTCACTCCCATATGCAAATTTAGCCGCGACGATGAGGTCGGACCAAGATGACTGATGCTTGCGCGCCAGCCATAAAGAATGTTGTTGATACGAGAACTGCCATATATCGACATAGCAGAGATTTCCAACTTGAAAAAGTAAAAAGAGATTACCAAAAATGGTAAAACAACACAGTGAGTTGTTGCTTGACTTGAGTTAAAAGATCGCACCTTTTATAAACACAAAAATGCAAAGAAACTAAAGGCGTCTAATGCAGATGCCAATTTATGAACTACCGAGATTTTTGGTAGTAGACCACAAGAATGTGGAAAATAGTTGTAGTCAAAACAAATGACTGACATTCTTTCCTATAATGGAAGCAAAATATATCGAACCGAACTGCAGGATATTCAAAATTGGAAAGTATCACGGGATTTGTATCCTGGAAAGTATTCAAAAATCAGTGGTACAAAAGATGATAAATACCCATAATTACCATAAAAATGAGGTGAAGAGTATTGATATTAAGAGAATATCTTGCCGTGAACAATGGCAAAATATTAATTGAATATCATGTTCGTTGTATCCACATGACATACCGAAAGAATAGATTAGCCCATGGGTTTGAACTATTGAATGAAACCACAGATTGGAGAATCCAACCGTGTACTTGAAATATTAGGTCTTGATAAAAACAAAACCTCAGTGAGATAACCTTGTTAAAAAGATGAACAAGATATCCGGAAAATGGAATACTCTTTGGAAAATTTTCCAAAAAAACGGAGAGAATATATTTTCCAAGAGAGAATATATTTTCCGAAAGGAAAGATGATGATTTTGGATAAAGATTGAAAATATGGAAAATATTTCCAAAAAAAAATTGATTGCCAGATTTTGGCAAGGATTTCGAAAATGGAGAAATGTTTTCGGGATTGAACTCTTGGCAAACAAAAAAAAACAAGGAAGAAATAAATTCCAGTGAATGTATATACTTGATCATCCACGACGTGTTTGATTAAATCAATTGCTAAATAAAATAGCAACGAAGAAGAAAATGAAAATCAATGAAATAATCATTACTTGATCTATATCAAGGAGCCAAATACATCGATGGAGATTTCAGAACCCACTTAATCTTATATGCAAAAATCGTGAATACTATACCATCTCTTTCTTGTTTGATGGCTTCAAAATGGGTAAAGAGCATCGACTAGTTTAGATGCAAACAAAAGTGAAAATGGAAGAAAGACACCAAAGTTTGATACCCAATTTTAATGACAAGGAAATTAAATTTGCTGAACTTCCCTGTTAAGATACTTACCCTAGAAAATCCGGGTAGTAGAAAAATAATCTAGCATCATGTAAACATCTCATTAACCTTAATGTATGAATAGAAAACATCAAACTTAATGAAAAAAAGATGATAGATGCGAAAACGGAGATTTTTATTTTGTAGCGGAAGCAATGAGCGGATCTCCCCGCTCTGATACCATAATAAATTATGGGTATCAACGAGACGGATCATCGATTAAACAGGATGAATCAAACATAAAATAAAGAACACATAAGAATTAAAGTGGTTCCCGGCACTAACGCCTACATCCACTGTGAGTAACCCCGTAGGGTGAATTGGATTATTGATCACCGAGTTTGATAATTCTGGGATAAGTTACATTTACATAATGAATCCTATTTATAGGATTATTGAATGAGCAAGAAACCTAGAGCAACAAACTATCTTGACTAGGTAAACTAAACTTATCTAGCTAGAATACATGATTTATATGCTAGAGACTAGGTCCTCCAAATATCTTGACATACTAACTTCCAATATATTCCAACAATACTATCATCAGTGTTGAGTTGATATATCGTTTATGGAGCTGAACCTTAATGATGTTGTAGAGAGGAATGGGAAGAGTTAATGGCTGCTGTCATTGACAGTTGACAGCGATATGGAGTGGAGCGCTCGAGCTGATTATGGAATGTTGGCAGTGAAAGAAGATTGAGCTTTAACGACTAAACAGAGAGTTCTCTGTGATATTGGTGATGGCACGATAAGAAGATGCTTCTGAACGCATCAATGAAGAATATGGAAGATGGAGTTTGTTGTGATCATTGATCATGCACGAGTTTGGTGGAGTTTTCTGATGATGGCTCGCTGTGATTGGTGATGTTATGAATGGCAGTAACGGAGAATCAATGATGAAAAGAAGATGATGGCTCTGTTAGCAGAGACGATGAAGAAGAGAGATCGAGGTTGGCAGAGAGCTGAGCTTCATAATGGTTATGATGCTCGGTAAAAGGTGAAATAGGCAGTAACCATGATAATGTATGCTGCTGTGTCTGTTGGATCATGAAGATAAGATTTGTTGTGAGTGAGCTCGAGTCTGTGGTCAGGATGGAGATGATGTTCATGGTTATGTGTGGTACGAGTTGGAATTTGGATGTTGTTGTTGATCATCCTCGGGAATATGGATTTGTTGTAGTAATTATGATTGTGCTGTGAGTGTTGAGCTACCATTAATGGTGATCCATTCTCGAGATCAGTTGGAGAATATTGGAATGTTATAGGTGTTGTTTGGCAGTGACGCTGGTTTGATTCCAGGAGGTGACATGAGCAATGATGGAGAAGGAATGAGATATCGTTGAAGCAGCTGAGTTTACAAAACTCAGAAGAACACAATTTTCACGATTATCAGACTATACGTGAACGGTCGGAGTAAAAGTAAGAATCCAGGGAAAATTATTTCTCACGGAGGGAGAAGTAGCCGAAAGAATTTATGACCATAAATCGAAATCCAGGTAAAAATAATTCTCACGGACGGAGAAGTGTTCGTGGAATAACTGTTTCACGGACAGCCTGGTATACGTTGGTTACTGACCAGGACGAAAAATTCGTAAGAAAAAGAAATTCACGGACGGAGTAGTGTCCGTGAAAGTATCGGTGAGTTTTACAAAATTCGTGAAATTTATATTTTTCACGGAGAGTCATCTATCCGTGGGAATCTGGAGAAGGTGATTAGAAGTTTGCATTGTCAGTTCCTTGGAACTGACAGGCTAACAAGGATATTTGGGCTGGACTTTAACAGGTTTGTCCGTGAACCCATTAGTTGGGATTGAGCTTCTTTGCACAGCAGTTTATGGAAATGAGCTATTTGGTGCGTATTTGGCGAGTTATGGCAACCACTTTGCACGGGATTCGTCACTGACGCAACTACAATTGGGACACCTATAAAAGAGATGTTTCAACAACTTCTAAAAAAGATCTTTTAATCTTTTATCTAGCCATTGGAAAGGAGAACACTAGAGAAGAAAAGCTAGGATTTTGGAGCGATTCATCACCGTAACTATTTCTTTTCCATTTTATCATATGAAACTCATGGGTTTTGTTAGTACCATGAATAGCTAAATTTCTTAGTGATTGGGGATGAATTCTAAGTTCTAATATATGCTTCAATTTAGCATATAAATCTATTTTAACTCTTCACATGATTATTGTTTGTTTTTACAATAATTAATTTTATGTTTGATTGATAAATTGTTTAGGTGGCCAACTGAACTAGTTTATTAGTTATCCTAATGCTAGTAGAGAATTAGGATATCCGTAATTGTTGAATAATTCTCTACACAAGTAGAAATTGCGAAACCTTGCAGAGGGATTCTGTGGAGCAATCGCAAGTAGAAACAACACTAGAAAGTGAACCTTGTGCTAAGAGTTCAACTACTAGGATTGACCTAAATTCACAAAATATAAAGCAGTTGACCAAATTACACTTAGAGTGCGCTACTTATAGGTGGTTTATAGAATAGAATCGGCATTCGAGCGCTTGGTGTCCAAGTGACTTAAGGAATTTTGAGGATAGCACTCGCGCTAGTCGCTTTCTTACGGTTGATAATAATCTGTGAATGATAAAAAATAGATGAATATGCTACTTTGATGATTATTTAGTAACGAAGAAGGATTCCCTGATCATATTTCTCTCTATTGTTTGCAACTCAATTTTCAATTGCTTTATTTACTTTGTTTACAATCTAAAAACAAAACCCCCCAATTGTGACCTTTTTGACAACTAAACTCCCTGCTCTTCGTGGGAACGAACCTTATTTACTGTTATATTATTCATTAGTAAAGTAGAATATAAGTGAATTAATTTGTGCACCTACGACACGCGTCAAATTTTGGCACCGCTGCCGGGGAGCAGTCGGTAGCTTTAGTTGTTTCTTTTAGTTTTATTTTGTTTTTATATTTTACTTTTAGTTTTTAACTTTGTTTTCTAGATTTTTGTTTTAGGTACTTAATCTCTGGCATCGAAGGATTGGAATTACCAGAGGTGCAGAATTCAAACTCGCAAGGGAACGGTACTACAAGCACGTCCAAAGTTGCAAGAAGAACCTTCTACATCAACAATGGTAGGCGGTACAAATCCACCTCCACCTCCGGAGAGGAAGACGTTGAGAGATCTAACATCACCATGTTTAGAAACTCAACCACTGTGTAATACTCTAACTGACACAGTGGAACTTAAGTCAAATCTTCTTCATTGGGTTCCAAAGTTCAAGGGACTACCGGGTGAAGATCATAATCGACACCTGCAGCAGTTTCAGAATACAGTAAGAAGTATGAAAAAGAGCGATGATGATGATGATACAACATTTCTACAAGCTTTTCCGTTTTTATTAACGGGCCAAGCAGAATCATGGTTATATTATCTCCCTTCCGGAAGTATTACCACATGGACCAGAATGAAAAAGCTATTTTTAGAGAAGTATTTTCCTGCTTCTAAAGCTGCAGCTATTCGTAAGGAAATCAGTGGAATTGTGCAGATTACTGGAGATTCTTTGTACGACTATTGGGAGAGGTACAAGAGATTGTTGGCGAGTTTCCCACACCATCAGATACCACCACAACTTATCATTACACACTTCTATGAGGGGTTACTACCGCATGAGAGGCATTTGATTGATGCGGCTAGCAGTGGTGCATTGGCTAATAAAACCATCGATGAGGCTACTAGTTTGATCGAGAGCATGGCTGCAAATACGCAACAATTTTATACTAGAGATTCATCGGTGGTTAGAAGAGTTAGTGAGATGGGAGATTCTTCACACATGGAGCAACGAATGGGTAATGTGGAAAAGATGGTCCAACGGATAGCTTCTGCAGTTGTTCCTTCATATGAAGAGGATGCCGAGGTAAATGCTATATTTCCTAATCAGAGGCCAAGGTATGATCCATACTCTAATACTTATAATCCTGGTTGGAAAGATCACCCAAATTTCAGTTATGCAAACAAGCAAGCTGCAACTCCTAATCCATATGTGAGACAAGGTGGTTTTCAACAAAAATTCCAACCACAACAAAAACCTCCAAGTGAAGAATCCAAGATTGACATGCTCATCTCCATGTTTCAACAAAGTCAACAGAAGTCTGATCAAAATCAGTTGAAAACTGATAATGCTATTAGAGATTTACAAACTCAGATGGGGCAAATGGCGACAGATATGAATCAAATGAAAGCACAAGATTCGACAAAGTTTCCCTCACAACCTTTTGTGAACCCAAGAGAGCACGTTAATGCAGTAACTCTAAGAAGTGGGAGACAAACTGAAGAGACACAACAACATAAAAAGGTTAGTAACGACATCGAAAAGGAAGTAGAGGAGGAAATCGTCCCAAAGGAAAAGCCAACCTCAACCGGCCAACCTAAGGAAACGGTTCCCACCTTTACCACACCACCTCCTTTCCCTAGTCGTTTTTCCAAATCAAAGAAGCAAGCTCAAGATAAGGAGATCATGGATATTTTCAGCAAGATACAAATCAACATTCCATTTATTGAGGCCATCGAAACCGTACCCGTGTATGCCAAGGTTTTAAAGGATTTGTGCACAAGGAAGGATAAGTTGATTGCTAATGAAATTATTTAGGTGGAGAAAGTGCAATAGCTATGCTATTGAAGAAGATGTCCAAAGTGTGAAGATCCTGGGGTGGCTTCATAGTGCCAATTACTATTGGTTAATCGACGATTCGAGCGTGCTTTGCTTGATTTGGGAGCATCCATAAGTGTTATTTCAGCTGATGTTTATGATTCTTTGAATCTTGGACCTTTAAAAGAGGCAAAGATTACTATCCAATTGGCAAACAAGTCCAATATATATCCTAAGGGAGTCATGGAGGATGTGTTAGTTCAAGTGAATCAGTTAATCTTTCCGGTTGATTTCTACATTGCGGATATGGAAAATGGAGATAATTGTTCATCTACTTCGTTAGTTCTTGGGACGTCCATGGACAGCCGAATTTGGACGTCGAATTGGTCAAAGAGTTAGTGGAGATGTGTGGTGCTCTAACAGCATTACAAGAAGCTAAAACGGGTAATATCTCTTATATTTCTTTACTCGTGACTAATGAGGTTCCTTTACCTTCTATTGTGCAGGCACCTAAACTAGAATTGAAGCCTCTTACCAATCACTTAAATTATGCCTGCTTGGGTGATAAAGAGGAACTTCCGGTGATTATTGCAAAGAACCTCACTGCATACAAGAAGAACGTCAACTTCGGGTTCTGAAGGAGCACAAAACGACCATTGGGTGGACTATTGTTGACATCAAAGGCATTAGTCCATCAATGTGCATGCATATAATACTTATGGAAGATGATAGCAAGCCGGTATGTGATGCTCAGCGTAGGCTTAACCCCCCAATGATGGAGGTCGTGAAGAAAAAGATCCTCAAATTACTAAGTGTGGGGGTGATTTATCCAATTTCTCGACAAAGAAATGGGTTAGTCCAAAGGCAAGTGGTGCCTAAGAAATCAGGTGTCACTGTTTATAGAAATCAAGATGATGAACTTGTTCCTACAAAAGTTCAAACAGATGGCGAGTGTGCATAGACTACAAAAAGCTCAATTCGGCTACCCGCAAGGATCACTTTCCTTTTCCTTTCATTGATCAGATGTTAGAGAGGTGTTGATGGTGGATTTTAGTTCATGGCTAAAATTGTGAAACCAAATTTATGCGCTAACATCTTGCAAAAGATAAAGCCATTAATAAGTGATGAATACTTCTTCACTTTACTAATTCACCTAGAATGGAGCATGTGGCAATAATCCCAGTATTCTGTGAATTAAACACACGAAATTCATCCAGGTTGGAGCATGTGGCAACAATCCCATATACCCCGTGAATTTACAAGATTATTAATTAATGCATAACCAGCCTTGTATTTCCGTACTCATTACCAATTATGCGGCATGACGACTGAGTGTTGTTCTCAGCAGAGCAACACGAACCTCCAAGCATTAATAATGAAGCATGTACGAAATACCCGTATAGGCTACAACTCTCGGTGTGTTATACTATCCCGATTGAGCATACAACTCTCGGTGTGTTATACTAGACCGATTGAGCATACATCTCTCGGTGTGTTATACTAGCCCGATTGAGCATGTTTGAACCTGGACTATCCATATCGTTGTCGAAACGATCACGACCATCCAACTTCACCAACATGATTGGATGGCTTAGATTGAATCCATGACCCCAAGGTATTGGAATATTCACTACCGACACAACGCGGGCCCCGCATGGTCACTTCTCCCCAAAAGGGTGGCATACTTGCCAAACCGTCCAAGACAAAGCAAAGATGGGACGAAAAACCCTAAATTAGGTTTGCGCACATTACATATATCGCAAAACAGTCTCAACCGTCCATCTTCGCAGGTGTTGATGGTGGATTTTCGTTTAAGGTTATATTTGTAAAAACCAGAGAAAATTATGCGCTGACATCTTGTAAAAGATAAAGCCGTTTATAAGTGACGGATACTCCTCACTTAATTCACCAAGAATGGAGCATGTAGCAACAATCCCATTCTCAGTGAATACATGAAATTCCTCCAGGTTGGAGCATGTAGCAACAATCCCTTCCCGTGAATTTCATATCCCCTTTGTATTTCCAAAGCACTCATTATCGTTGTGGAATGACGATCGAGTGTTACTCTTACAGAGTAACACGAACCTCCAAGCACTATAATGACTCATTATCAGTGTGGCATGACGATCGAGTGTTACTCTTACGCAGTAACACGAATCTCCAAGCACTATAATGAAACCATGTACGAAATACCCGTACAAAGCTGATTCTCGGTGTGTTATACTAGCCCGAGCCCTCTCGGTGTGTTATACTAGCCCGATTGAGCCCTCTCGGTGTGTTATACTAGCCCGATTGAGCCCTCTCGGTGTGTTATACTAGCCCGATTGAGCATCCCACCGACCATATCGGTCCGGGATATGATTCGATCGCAGTCATCCAACTCCACAAGCATGATTGGATGACCCGCATCAATTCCATCACCCCCAAGCAGGTATGGAATACACACGGCCGACCCCGCATGGTCGACTATTGGCCTTTGCTTGCCAAGAAACCGTCCATACCAAGCATTATGGACGGAAAACCCTAAATTAGGGTTTGCGGCATATTACATGTGCCGCAAAACGGTCTCAACCAGCCATCTTCGCAGTATAGATGGAGGGTGTAGATGTAGACTCAAAGGGCCTGGAGCATGTCGACACAATCACCATGTGACCGCCTACACACTTGACCAATCGGTCAAAACCAACCATGATTGGTTACAACACATTCGCCCGCCTGAAAGAGCATGGTCGCACGGCTTTGCAAGCCAAAATTAGGTTCAAGCCATCACGCGCGTCCATCTTCTCCTAAGCACGAATGGAGGGTCACAGATCAAATAGAGCAGGTCCGGTCATACCAAGATGACCACCGTGGGCCCATCTACCCTCATGTAATCGGCCAAGGCATATCATGCCCGGCTAATCCAAAATGCCCGCCCAAACATGCGTGGTTACACTTCCCAAATTGCAAATTGATCTCGACCGCTCAACTTCACCGGACGAATTGAGTGGCTTAGATCACGTTTTCATGGGATAGTCAGGTATAGGCGTGAACATCAGCCTACCATCTTCACGTCAAACCAGCCGGCCAAGACCGACCAAGTTAGGTCGTCTTGGGAAACGCGCCGGAAAAGAGTGTGGGCGCGCTGGCTTTGCGGTATCAAACTTCTATCGCAAAATCAATCTCGACCACTCCTCTTTGACGGTCAAATTGAGTAGCCCAGATCGCGCTTTCATGAGGGAACGGAATACAGGAACCTACACCATCATGCCGTCAACACGCATGTATGGTCGGTCCTCTCCAAAATCCTTCCCATGCTTGGTTTCGACCAAGCTGGAGAGTGATGCTTGCGCACCTCTTCAAAAAACCCTAATATTCATTAAACGGTCGCAGATGAGTGTCTCAAGGCTCATCTCATCCGTACAACTTCACCAGCTTGGTTATACAACCTCGGTCGAGTCAATTGGTCGCAAGGCGTCATTACCCATCACCTTACCACACCACAATGCGCACCTGCATAAAATACACACGATACTTCACAAGTATCGACTTTCTGAATAACGCAATTATTCAATTCAGCATTACATGCTATCTTTCGTGGATCCACGATCCACATTCCAGACATCAATCATGTCACAAACTGGGGGGATACATACTGGGGTATTGGTCTGGCGGTTTACAGCGTGCAACGCGCCATCACAAGAACGTGTTAGGAAGTCATGGACGGTTAGAGATGAACAGGAAAAGTGGGCAAGACTGGTCGTGTGTTACCGACACACAACTCCACTACTCCATCATTCCACTACCTCCACTTCCCACGAGAAACGTGAATGAGGCTCAATGACTTGTATAAATAGGTTCTCCGCCCTATTTCTAACAACGGGGGAATAACGGAGAACAACACAAGTTCAGACGACAGAAACCAAGTGTTAATACAAAAAACCGTATTCAAACACTCATAGCCTGCTTGCATCAACCGTAAGCTTGCTCATCTTTCTGTTACAAGTCATAAGCAAGCCAACACCTTCACAATCTCAACACCTTCTTCGCTTCCCTCCCTAAGATCAACCCCATCTCCTTCACTTTGTGACCGAAACAAGTCCTGGAACGGCCATTTCTTGGTTTAGCCGGACTTGCACAGATTGATCTCTCGAATCTACAAGCACTCACCGCGCATGCAGTGCATTTGTTGAAGGTTTAGATTCATTCCTCATCCACACCCCAAATTACCAAATTCTCATAGAGTAGTTTTCACCCATCAACAATTGGCGACCACAAAGTGGGAGGTTGATCTATCGCTTGCAAAAAATTGAATTCTCAATTTTTCGGTTTTCGGCTCACGATGCATCCTCATCAGGAAACCACAGGCGGTTCAGATACCATGGGAAGTGTAGCTAGAATGCTGGAGGATGTCTTGGCAAATCAAGCCGATACCACTAGAAGACAGAGAGCGAGACATTCCGCCTTTTGAATGATATAGCAAAGACAATTACAAGAAGGGTCGGCATGCATCTACTCAAGCAGTGCAAGAAATGCTAAATCCTTAGTCAGGAGTCACACCTTTACCGGCGGAGAGGCAAAAAGAGCGCGCAACCGCTGGAGACTCAGGAAAGACGAACAACATGGTCCAGCCGACGAAGACTCGAGGCAACTCCACAGAGGAAAAGACTTGTCCGGGGTACCACAAAGTCTACTGGATAAAGAAATGGAGCCTGCAGCTTACGGATCCCTGCTGGAAGATTTATATCTCAAGACCCTTGTCGAAGCTTGGAAGACTGTTCAATCCGCATCGACCTTCAACTAAGTGAAGAAATGCTTGAGGAAGGAGAGATCAATCAAAGAACACGTGAATACGAGAGGATGGGAACGTTCAATTCGATCACTCAGCAGTGATATTACAACACCTCCCATCACCAGAGCCAGAGAAGCTGCAAGTCCTGGCATCTCATCAAGTGTAACACCTCCGGTAGTCACCGTGAGCAACAACTTCCACTCCTTCATCGGACGAGGAAGGAGGGGGAGAGAGGAGGACCATCTCTCATTATTGCGACTTGATGGAAAAGCAGAAGTTCTTGTCAAGACTCAAACGGATATGGCCGCAACTCGGAAAGAGGTACTCACTTTTCTTAAGACATTAACTCGATCGATTTCCACATGACCCGCAACAGCCCTCGGAGCCAACAAGGAATGAATTCAACGCACCGGGAGAAGGTACTTCAATGGCACGGACCTACATGGACCCGATCAAAGAAGCGACATCGTATATGAGCGGTCCCGTCATGGAGGCTCCTACACTGGGGACTGATCCTCACAACGATCTTCCTTGAGTCAATAGTTTCACTCGGGTTCGCCGGGTCCTGTCATGGAGGCTCCTACACGGGGACCGATCCTCACAACGATCTTCCTCAAGTCAATAGTTTCACTATGAACCAGAGGCCGGTGGATCGGGAAGCGGTTTCTCTAGTGGAAAGTTCATGCAAACTTTCGCATCTCTCGAAGAATCGCGCGCGGAGACGTTTTGCTGCTATCAACCAGAGGAAGGTCACGACCGTGACCTACATGTCACCGCACGCATCAAGGATTCGAGTTCAAGACGACCCTTATCTACATAGGATCGTCTTCATTACTCTCAAGATTCTCGGGACATCCAAGGCTCTCCTGTGCAAGGTCGCACGGAAGCCTACCACAATGACGGACTTCGAGGGAAACCAAACCAGCACATACGGGAGAAGCTCCGTGGAAAGAATCGACAAGTTCGTTGCATCCCACTCCCCATGTGGGCGTCAATTCAGAAGAAGACCGACTTGCATCATTGAGGCTAGTACCCACGATGCATCTTTGCTGACGAAGCATTCTTCTCCATACTGAGAAGCCACAACCCACGTTCACACGAAGAGGGAAACGAACTTTTATGGCGAGTAGTGACCAGAAAGGAAAACGGTATACCGGCCTTTGCCATTATCAGAGGAGAGATACCCAGTTTCTCCACCTAATGTAATGCTACAACAAAGAACGAACCACAAGAGCAAGTGCTAGATGCTCCACAACAGCTGCAAGATGGCACCAACTCTACAACCGATGAAATTGAAATCGTTGAGGAATCTCCTAGGCCTATCTCCATCACTCAACCTTGTGTACGGATAAACGCACGAAGCTCGTGCAACTTCTCAAAGAGTACCAGGACATATTTGTTGGAGATATGAAGAAATGCTAGGATGAAAATTGGTCACCCATCATATACATGTCATACCCGTATCCAAGTCGGTTAAACAGTTGTAGTTCATACATGAGGAAAATGGATAGATCAAAGCCGCATAGACTTGAGAGACTTGAACAGTCTTTGCTCCAAAAACGATCCTCCTCTGCCTAACGTCGACATGTTAATAGATACAACCAGCGGACACGGCATGTTCTCCTCCATGGATGGATGTAGCGGCTACAAACAGATAAGGATGTACGAGCATGATGCAAGTAAGATATCTTTTCGAACTCCTCTCGGAAATTTTTATTATACCATGCTTCCATTTGGTTTAAAGAGTGCCGGTTCAACGTATAACCGCTCTATGACGGTAATCTTCCACGGGAGCCGATACCTCAAGGGAGCAGCCTCAAGAAGATAACGATGTCCAACCGTCATATCGAGAGAGATCCAAGCGAGTTACTCTATCGCACGGTGGTCGAACAAGATCGGGTGAGTCACTTTATCGACAATGCAGTACATGTCTATCACGCTATATTGGAGAATCCGCGCTTTTGGTCATCCTCTGGAGCTGTTGAACGCTCATCTACAACAACATATGCCCGGATAGAAAGAACCAGGCCTGCCGGAAGAGCCTCATAATGTTTGTAGGGGCATATATCTCACCAACAGCGATACAACATTCAAATTTACGTAGCGGTTCCTTGAAGCAAGCAAGAGGAAAACCACCAAGATACAACATCATACGCGTCCTTCAACTCCAACTCCAGTACCACGTGCACGGATCCCACAATGATGAAACAACGTCCAAGGTATTCCATACCTGGCTCGACAACAACCACTACGGACAAACCATGTAAACCACGCTTGGGGATCGAGGCTCAAAGATGAAGTTCCTTCACCGTCAATCAAGGACTTCTTCGACATGAGAAAGATGGTGGTCAAGAATCATGGATTCGCAAGGGTAATCGAACCGAAGAGGAAGCCACTTCAACGCTCCCTCCCAGAAGCCGCTTCAATGGTCTATTCAAGAGCCGCCGCAACGCCTCTCCGAGACCCACGTTCGCCGTAATCCTTCTTCAACACTCTCTCAGGACCCACCTCAACGGTCGCATCGAAACCACTTTAACATCCTCTCGAGACGTTTCAACACTCAAGCCGCATCAATAATCTGCGCGCTCCGGTCAAGTTATCTTTGATGTACTCATTGCTCAACATACGTCTCATCCATCCTTCATAAGGGCCCACGGAGCATGAAAAACCTAAAAGTCGATAGGAGAAGAGTTATCTTGTGGAACAGATATTTTCCTATAGTTGAAAAGGCGCGGTGAACAACTCATCATCAATGTTCGGCATATCTTTGAAGCTTTCAACACCTCCCGACTTGGCACCAAAGATTATCTCAGAAGACATCTCAACAGGGATTCTTTTCTTCCACAATGAAATAAAAGACAGGAGTTAGAACTTGTATGAAAATACAGGAGAGATGTAGTCACACGGCAAGACACAACTCACATCGGAGCGCACAATGGCCGGTCCAAACACCATTCAAGTCCAAAGTACAAATTTTAGTCCGGGCACAAATTTTAGTCCCAGACAAATTTTAGTCCGTGTTGATTTCAAGACCGGTACAAGTTTCAAGACCGGTACAAGTTTCAAGTCTGTCAGGCGTATGTGGGTGAGACTCACGTTCAATCAAGCAGACACAACAAGCCCACATTCGATCAAGCAGGCGCAGTAACCCCACGATCGAGTGAAGCAGGCGCAATAGCCCCTCGACCGAAGCAGGCATAGCAAGGTCGATCGAAGCAGGCAAGGCCGACATCATACTAGGGAAACACTCTCCTATATGCCTTTTGAACGTGACATACTCCAAGGACAGGATGACCCGTCCCTCCTGGTAACATCTAACTTTGCCTCATAAGTTTTATCTTTTACTGTCACCATCTCATGCCTACCACACAATAGTGTAACCATTATGTGCTAGGCAGGGGACTTAATGTTGATGGTGGATTTTCATTTAAGGTTATATTTGTAAAAACCAGAGAAAATCATGCGCTGACATCTTGTAAAAGATAAAGCCGTTTATAAGTGACGGATACTCCTCACTTAATTCACCAAGAATGGAGCATGTAGCAACAATCCCATTCTGTGAATACATGAAATTCCTCCAGGTTGGAGCATGTAGCAACAATCCCTTCCTGTGAATTTCATATCAGCCTTGTATTTCCAAGACTCATTATCGTGTGGCATGACGACCGAGTGTTACTCTTACTGAGTAACACGAACCTCCAAGCACTATAATGACTCATTATTATGATGTGGCATGACGAGTGAGTGTTACTCTTACAGAGCAACACGAATCTTCCAAAGACTATAATGAAACCATGTACGAAATACCCGTATAAAGTTGATTCTCGGTGTGTTATACTAGCCCGAGCCCTCTCGGTGTGTGTTATACTAGCCCGATTGAGCCCTCTCGGTGTGTTATACTAGCCCGATTGAGCCCCTCTCGGTGTGTTATACTATCCGATTGAGCATCCCAAGACTGACCATATCGGTCCGGGATATGATTCGATCGTGATCATCCAACTCCACAAGCATGATTGGATGACCCCGCATCAATTCCATCACCCCAAGCAGGTATGGATTACACACGGCCGACCCCGCATGGTCGACTATTGGCCTTTGCTTGCCAAGAAACCGTCCATACCAAGCATTATGGACGAAAACCCTAAATTAGGGTTTGCGGCATATTACATGTGCCGCAAAACGGTCTCAACCATCCATCTTCGCAGGTATAGATGGAGGGTGTAGATGTAGACTCAAAGGGCCTGGAGCATGTCGACACAATCACCATGTGACCGCCACACACTTGACCAATCGGTCAAAACCAACCATGATTGGTTACAACACATTCGCCCGCCCGAAAGAGCATGGTCGCACGGCTTTGCAAGCCAAAATTAGGGTTCAAGCCATCACGCGCGTCCATCTTCTCCGCAGACGAATGGAGGGTCACGATCAAATAGAGCAGGTCGGTCATACCAAGATGACCACCGTGGGGCCCATCTACCCCCTCATGTAATCGGCCAAGGCATATCATGCCTCGGCTAATCCAAAACACCCGCCCAAACATGCGTGGTTACACTTCCCAAATTGCAAATTGATCTCGACCGCTCAACTTCACCTAGGACGGGTGAGTGGCTTAGATCACGTTTTCATGGGATAGTCGGGCATAGGCGTGAACATCAGCCTACCATCTTCACGTCAAACCAGTAGGCCAAGACCGACCAAGTTAGGTCGTCTTGGGAAACAGGAAAAGAGTGTGGCGCGCGGCTTCTTGCGGTATCAAACTTCTATCGCAAAATCAATCTCGACCACTCCTCTTTGACGGCCAAATTGAGTAGCCCGGATCGCGCTTTCATGAGGGAACGGAATACAGGCACCTACACCATCATGCCGTCAACACGCATGTATGGTCGGTCCTCTCCAAAATCCTTCCCATGCTTGGTTTCGACCAAGCTCGAGAGTGATGCTTGCGCACCTCTTCAAAAACCCTAATATTCATTAAACGGTCGCAGATGAGTGTCTCAAGGCTCATCTCATCCTTCCAACTTCACCAGGCTTGGTTATACAACCCCGGTCAGGAGTCAATTGGTCAAGAAGGCGTCATTACCCATCACCTTACCACACCACAATGCGCACCGCATAAAATACACACGATACTTCACAAGTATCGACTTTCAATAACGCAGATTATTCAATTCAAAGCATTACATGCTATCTTTCGTGGATCCACGATCCACATTCCGACATCAATCATGTCACAAACCGGGGGATACATACTGGGGTATTGGTCTGGCGGTTTACGGCGTGCAACAGGCAACGCGCCATCACAAGAACGTGTTAGGAAGTCATGGACGGTTAGAGATGAACAGAAAAGTGGGCAAGACCGGTCGTGTGTTACCGACACACAACTCCACTACTCCATCATTCCACTACCTCCACTTCCCACGAGAAACGTGAATGAGGCTCAATGACTTGTATAAATAGGTTCTCCGCCCTATTTCCAACAAAAGGAATAACGGAGAACAACACAAGTTGGGCGACGTAAAACCAAGTGTTAATACAAAAACCGTATTCAAACACTCGAGCTCGCTTGCATCAACCGTAAGCTTGCTCATCTTTCGTTACAAGTCATAAACAAGCCAACACCTTCACAATCTCAACACCTTCTTCGCTTCCCTCCCTAAGATCAACCCCATCTCCTTCACTTTGTGACCGAAACAAGTCTGGAACGGCCATTTCTTGGTTTAGGCCGGACTTGCACAGATTGATCTCTCGAATCTACAAGCACTCACCGCGCAGTGCATTTATTGAAGGTTTAGATTCATTCCTCATCCACACCCCAAATTACCAAATTCTGCAGGAGTAGTTTTCACCCATCAACAGCAGGCATAGATGGAGGGTGTAGATGTAGATTCAAAGGGCCCAGAGCATGTCAACACAAACACCGTGGGACCGCCTACATACATGAACGATCGGTCAGGACCAACTATAGTTGGTCGTTCGATTAAATGCGCCCAAACAAGGCATGACGCACGGCCGGTGAAACCCTAATTAGGGTTTGAACAATCACGAGCGTCCATTTTCTCCTGCGCGAATGAAGGGTCCAGGATTAGACTAAGCAGGTCCGGTGCATTTCAACATGACCACCGTGGGCCCATCTATCTCCATACCCGATCGGTCAAGGCATGTTATGCCTGTTTGCCTCGATTCGCATGCCCGAACTAGGCATGGTCACACCTCCCGATTGCAAACTAATCTCGACCACTCAACTTTACCGGACAAATTGAGTGGCTTAGATCACGTTTATATGGGATATTAAGGTATGGACGTGTACATCAGCTCGTCGTTTGTATACCAGACTAATCGGCCAAGACCGACCAAGCTTGGTCGTCTTAAAATGCGCGCCCGAAGTTGGCATGATGCGCGGCTTTGGCGGCACCAGATTTCTGTTGCAAATTGATCTCGACCACTCAAATTCATCGGACAAATTGAATGGCCCAGATCACACTTTCACGAGACAATGAGGTATGGGCGCCTACACCGTCATGTCGTCTACACACATGCACGATCGGCCCTGCCAAAATTATATCCCATGCTTGGATTCGACCAAGCTGAAGAGTGATGCTTGCGCACCTCTTCAAAAACCCTAATTCCATCAACGGTCGCAGATGAGTGTCTCAAAGATCATCTCGTCCGTCCAACTTCACCGGCTTGGTTATACAACCCTGGTCAGGAGTTAATTGGTCAGTGAGGCGTCATGGTGATCACCACCCGTCACTCTACCACACCATGATGCAGTATGTGCATAGAATACACACGATACTTCACAAGTATCGACTTCCTAAATAACTTAGTTATTTAATCTAGCATTACATGCTACTTTCCGTGGGTCCCACGATCCACTCACTCGAGACATCAATCATGTCACAAACCGGGGGATACATACCGGGGGTATTGGTCTCAGCGGTTTACGGCGTGCGGCGTGCAATGCGCCATCACAAGAACGTGTCGGGGAAGTCATGGACGGTTAGAGATGACGGGGAGAAGTGGGCAAGACTGGTCGTGTAACACTAACACACAAATCCACTACTCCATCACTCCACTTCCTCCACTTCCCACGAGAGACGTGAATAAGGCTCAAATGACTTGTATAAATAGGTTCTCCTCCTTATTTCCAAAAACAAGAACATAGGCAAGTGTTGATACAATCGTATTCAAACACCGGAACTGATAGCTTACACCCTGCAAGCCAGTTCAGCTTTCTGATACAAGTCATACAAGTCATACACAATCTCAACACCTTCTTCGCTTCCCTCCCTAAGATCAACCCCATTTCCTTCACTTTGTGACCGAAACAAATCTAGAACGGCCATTTATTGGTTTAGGCCGGATTTGCACAGATTGATTTCTCAAATCTACAAGCACTCCCGTGTAGTGCATTTTTTTAGGGTCTAGATTCATTTCTCATCCACACACCCCAAATTACCAAAACCGGCAGAAATAGTTTTCACCCATAAATAATTGGCGACCACAGCGGGAGGTTAATCTCTCGGTTGTAAAGTCAATTTCTTCAATACCATTCAATCAATTTCAAGATGGTTGGTCTTAGGACTGCCTCGACAGTCTCAAATCCTGATGGTTCCTCCAACATAGATAACCCTCCTCCTAACGGCGTATCTGACGGCATGATCAGGAGATTTCCAACATTAAGCGAACTATCACGGGTACAGGAGATTCGCCCGAAGAACATGGAGCTAATCAAAGAAGCGGTAAACGGAATACTTGATCTCCTCATGAAGATGACATCAGAGATGAGCGTTCCGGAGACCTCTACACCGGGGACTAGTTCTCCTCAGATCAACAACTTTACTACGAACCAGAGACCAGTGGATTAGGAAGCGACATCTCTAGTGGAAAGCTTGTGTGAACTCTTGCAGCTCTCGAAGATTCAACGGACAGAGACGTTTGCTGCAATTAATAAATAGCTCTGGACATACACCTGACTCATTCACGTCCAGAAGTCCTAACTACATCGGAAACATCTGTAAATAATATTACATTTACAGAAGACGACATGATGGCAGAGGAAGGTCATAACCGGGCCCTATATGTTACCACACGCATCAAGGATTCAGAGTTCAGGAGGGCCCTCGTCGACACAGGAGCATCTTCGAATGTGATTACTCTCAAGACTCTCAAGACAGCCAAGGTTAGCGCATGCAAGATTGTACGGCAGCCCACCACAATGACGGACTTCGAAGGAAACCAGACCAGCACATACAGGTATGTCAATCTGAATTTATCAAAGTAGGACCCGTTCGAGTCAAAAGTGAAATTTGAAGTCATAGAAAGGAGTCGGACTACCATATGATACTAGGGAGACCGTGGCTTCATGACAATAAGGTCATCCCTTCAACGTATCACCAGTGCCTGAAGACCATGCTAAATGAGGAAGTCATCTGTATTCCTGCATCATTATATCCGTACGCACCGATATGCGGAGTGGAACTATTCGAGCCAAAAGAAACTCCGCAGGGAAGGTCAGACAAAGTCTTGTGCACCCCATTACCCACGTGGGCTTGAATCCAGGAAGAAGACCGACTTGCATCACTGGGGGCTAAGCACCACGACATTCCTTTTATGACGAGGCGTTCATCTTTATCCGGTGAAGCTTCAACCCATGCTCACACCAAAAGGGAACGCACTTTCGAGGCAAGCCGTGATCAGAAGGGGAAGACAATATACCGGCGCCGCTGTTAGAAATTAGCAGGAGAGATTGGCACCCAGTCTCTCCGCCTAATTGAATGCTGCAAGAACGACGAAACACAAGAGGAGGTATTGGACGCTCCGCAACAGCTACTAGATGGCACCAACTCCACAACTGACGAGCTCGAGACTGTTAACATCGGGAATGAAGAATCTCCCAGGCCTGTCTCTATCAGTTCGACTTTATCCGTGGACGAACGTGCGAGTCTTGTCCAACTACTCAAGGAGTACCAAGATGTGTTTGCCTAGACATATGAGGAAATGTCTGGTCTAGACGAAAAATTGGTCACCCATCACCTACATGTCATACCTGGGTCCAAGCCGATCAAGAAATCTCCGAGGAAATTCAGACACGAAGTGGAAGAACAAATCAAGAACGAAATTCAGAAGTTGCTAGCTGCTGGCTTCATCAGACCTATTCATCATCCGACCTGGTTAGCTAATGTGGTCCCAGTAAAGAAGAAAAACAGACAGATTCGGTGCTGCGTGGATTTCAGAGACGCCACCAGCGGACACGTGCTGCCCCAAGGACGACTTTCCTCTGCCTAAGATCGACATGTTAGTAGACGCCACCAGCGGACAAGGCATGTTCTCCTTCATGGATGGTTACAGTGGCTAAAATCAGATAAGGATGTATGAGCACGATGCAAGTAAGACATCCTTCCGAACCCCTCTTAGCAATTTTTACTATAATGTTATGCCATTCGGTTTAAAGAACGCCGGCGCAACGTATCAACGTGCTATGACGGCAATCTTCCACGACATGATGCATAAGCAAGTCGAAAACTACGTGGATGATATAGTAGTCAAATCCAAGACTCAAGCTATCCTCACAATGTCGCTTCCGTGAATGTGAAGGAGCTCCAAAACTTCATGGGCAAGGTGAACTTTTGCTTCATTCACCCCTCGCTGAAGAAAGGATCAAGTTTCGTCTGGATCATACTACAACATGAAGCGTTTCGGAGGATTCAACAAATATTGTCATCTCGAATCATCACAAAGGGTTAGCCTATTATGTCGCCCCGGATAAGAGCGAGCATGGGACATCTTGAGGATCCTTTGGCCGACACCTCAAGGGAGCAGCTTTAAGAAGATAACGATGTCCGCGTGTCATGTCGAGAAAGAATCGGGCGAATCACTCTATCGGAGGATGGTGCATGTCTACCGTGTTATGTTAGAGAATCTGCACTTTTGGTCATCCTCTGGACTTCGTGAAGTCGTTGAACGCTCATCTACGACAAAGATCTATCCTGCTGGAAAGAACCGAGGCCTTCTAGTAATGAAGAGCCTCATGATGTTCGTGGAAGCATACATCCCACCAACAAGCAATACAACCTTGACCTTCCATAAGGTTTTTGCTGAAAGAAGAGGAAAGCCACCGAGATACAACATCCTGCGCGTCCAAAATTGCCAACTCCAACTCCAAAGCACCATATGCACGACTGTTGTAATGGTGAAACAACGTCCAAGATATTCCATATCCGGATCGATGGTAACTACATCAATGAGAGACGCTTTTTAATTTATCTCCCGTAGAAGATTTAGTTGCGTTACCAAAGGAGTATGACCGGGATTGCTTAGCTTCGCCTATCTCAAAGATATCCTCATGAACCTAGCGTGACAATATCTATCAAGTCCAAATCTCTCGGATACTCGTGGGCGTGGGATTGTCTCCTCTTCTCTATTTCATGAAGAAACGTCAAGAAAGCCATCGGTTCCAGTTTATCTCTCTAACAATGAGGCGAGCTATACCACTATATGAAGACTGCCATGTTTGTGCCCATAGCTATCACGCCTCTCCCCGCGTCTCTTCTGATCACAGCTGCTGCCAGGAACTGTTGTTTCCCACCGATTAATACCATCAGAGCTTCACCATATCAACGACCATTACGTACAAAAGACCCATCGGGAATACAAGATAGAGCCACGTAGACCACGCTTGGGGACTGAGGTTCAGCATGAAATTCCTTTACCATTAGTCAAGAACTTCTTCAACACTCTCTCCAGCATAAGCCGCTTCAATGCTCCACCCTTCATAAGAACCCAGTGGGGTATGACAAATCTTGAAGTCGATAGGAAAAGGCGGATATTCATTTCTTCGAAGACAGGACCGCATCACAAGTGCTGAAGAAGCGGATGGATCAGCTCCCATATTTTCTGAACCAGAGAGCAGGACTATCTTGTGAGAAGGATGCTTCCGAATGTTTGGAAAAGGGGAGGTGAACAATTCATCATCAATGTTTGGCATATCTTTGAAGCTGTCAGCACTTCCTGATCTAGCACCAGCATTATCCCCAGAAGCCATCTCAACAGGAGTTCTATTCTTCATTCTACAATAAAAGATAGGAGTCAGTACTTGTATAAAAACGCGTGAGACGTGTAGTCACACACGACAGAACACACATTCACGTTGGAATACACAAGGCCGGGATTGGGTCCAAATACCGGTATTGATCAAGTTCTACAAGTTTGGTATTCGGATCAAGTTTCAAGTCCGGTATGGTATTGCTCAAGTTTCAAGTCTGGTATGGTATTGCTCAAGTTTCAAGTCTGGTATTGATCAAGTCACAAGTCCGATATTGCTCAAGTTTCAAGTCCGGTGTTGGTCAAGGGCACAAGGCTGGAATAAAGGCGACATTCAGTCAGGCATACACGGTATGGGACCCATGTTCAATCGAGCATATATGGCAGGTCCCACTTGATCAGGCACGTCCCGGCCCCAAATTGGTCGGCGGCACGGCCCGGCCCCAAGCAAAGCGTGCACGTGGTGGTCCCACGTTCGAGCAAGGCATGCATAACAAGCCCACGTCCGATCAAGCAGGCGCATGATGAGTCCCACGATCGAGCGAAGCGGCGAAATAGTCTGTTGAGCAGGCACATCAGCCCCACGCTCGAGCGAAACAATCACGAAGAAGGCTCTCGACCGCAAGCGGCATAGAAAGGTCGATCGAAGGTGCAAGACCGACATCATGCTAGGGGAATGCTCGCCTCGAACGCCTCTTGAACGTGACATGCTCCAAGGACGGGACGACTCGTCTCTCCCGGTAACATCTAACTTTGTCTCATAAGTTTAATCTGTATATGTCACCATCTAATGCCTACCCCACAATAGTGTAACCATTATGTGCTAGGCAGGGGACTTAATATTGATGGTGGATTTTAGTTCAGGGCTAAAATTGTGAAACCAAATTTATGCGCTAACATCTTGCAAAAGATAAAGCCATTAATAAGTGATGAATACTTCTTCACTTTACTAATTCACCTAGAATGGAGCATGTGGCAACAATCCCAAGATTCGTCAGAATTAAACACACGAAATTCATCCGAGGTTGGAGCATGTGGCAACAATCCCATATACCCTCATGAATTTACAAAAGATTATTAATTAATGCATAACAGGACTTGTATTTTCGTACTCATTAAGTGCGGCATGACGACTGAGTGTTGTTCTCAGCAGAGCAACACGAACCTCCAAGCATTAATAATGAAGCATGTACGAAATAACCGTACAGGCTACAACTCTCGGTGTGTTATACTAGCCCGATTGAGCATACAACTCTCGGTGTGTTATACTAGCCCGATTGAGCATACATCTCTCGGTGTGTTATACTAGCCCGATTGAGCATGTTTGAACCTGGACTGTCCATATCAGTCTCAGAAACGATCACGACCATCCAACTTCACCAACATGATTGGATGGTTTAGATTAAATCCATGACCCCAAGAAGGTATTGGAATATTCACTACCGACCCAACGCAGGCCCCGCATGGTCGGCCTCCCCAAAAGGTTGGCATACTTTCCAAACCGTCCAAGCCAAAGGAGTATGGACGAAAAACCCTAAATTAGGGTTTGCGGCACATTACATGTATCGCAAAACAGTCTCAACCGTCCATCTTCGCAGGCATAGATGGAAGGTGTAGATGTAGATTCAAAGGGCCCAGAGCATGTCAACACAAACACCGTGGGCCCGCCTACATACATGATCGATCGGTCCAGGACCAACTATAGTTGGTCGTTCGGTTCGTGCGGCCAAACAAGGCATGACCTTACGGCGGTGAAACCCTAATTAGGGTTTGAACAATCATGAGCGTCCATTTTCTCTGCGCGAATGAAGGGTCCAGGATTAGACTAAGCAGGTTCGGTGCGTATCAACATGACCACCGTGGGCCCATCTATCTCCACACCCGATTGTCCAAGGCATATTATGCCTGTTTGCCTCGATTCGCATGCCCGAACTAGGCATGGTCACACCTCCCGATTGCAAACTAATCTCGACCACTCAACTTTTAGGACAAATTGAGTGGCTTAGATCACGTTTCTATGGGATATTAAGGTATGGACGTGTACACTAGCTTGCCGTCCGTATACAGGACTAATCGGCCAAGACCGACCAATCTTGGTCGTCTTGAAACGCGTGCCCGAAGTTGGCATGATGCGCGGCTTTTGAGGCACCAGATTTCTGTTGCAAATCTGAAGGATGTCGTGAAAAGAAACTCTTGTGTCTTGATGCTGAAATGAACACTCAAGCTTCTTTAAAAACAAAAATTAAAAAGAAAGGTTTTCATGGAACTTCTTAAAACTAAATGTTGTACTTTTCAATACTTTGGATTTTTTTAACTTTTTCATAAATATTAATTGATTTATTATTAACCAAGGACCGACTTGAAGTGTGTATTTGTAGTCTTTGTGTAACTTTATGCACCAGTTCTGCCGTTTATAGCCCTGTTAGTCTTTATGTAGCATTATGCATCATTTCTGCTGTTTGTAGCCCTGTCAGTCGGACGTAGGATCCGATGAATTGATCAGCTCTTTCTTCTAGATTATTAAAGCTTTAGATTATCAAAATTCTTCTTCGCACATTATTGCAGAACCAAACTGTGGTTTTCAGAAACATGTTGTGATTGCAGATTAGCTTGAAATTAGTTTCGCCACTTGGCGTTGATTGTTGACTTTGATCATTGACCCGTTCTTGACCTTAACCGTTGACTAATACACGGGAAAACAAAATTACGGAATGAACGGAAGGGTAGGCGCATCGCGCGTGCGTGCTATATTAGAGAAGATGATGAATGAGTTGTTTAATAGTTTGTCCCTGCATCATCAATTAGATTCTATGATTTCCAGCCTCTGTTAAACAATAGGATTAGATTATGTTCAAGAAATATTTTCCAGTCTCTAACGGTTGTGACTATATGTGCTTGAAATGGCCCCGTAATTTGGGACTGGGTGTGTTCTTGCTATTCGCACAGACACATACTGACGGGAGTGTGGAATATTGTTGTCGGCATATATACTCATGGGAGTGTGGAATATTGAAATGGCCCCTTAATTTAGTTTTTGATATGTATATGATTTGCATAATTTTCATTCAAACATCTACAATAATTTATTAAGTTGCATTAGTAAAAACGCTAACATGTCTAGCTGGCTTACATCATTGTTTTCATTTCCTATCTCGATGTCACTAAATTCAACGTTGGTAATTGCTGGCAACTGAATTGGCAGGTTTTTGGGAACTGCAAAAGATAATCATTAACTCAGATTCTAAAACTGTGTTGAATCAATTTGCAAAGAATCAAATTCCATGGTTTGTGAAGAAGGTGGATAAATGCAACAAAGAAACTTTCAGTGATTAAGTATACTCATTGCTTTAGAGAGATTAATTTCTCTGCAGACTGATGAAATCCTTATAATTTTATCGAAACATAGGATTTTCTAGACAATTTTATTTTTGCTTATTCATGGGTTTTGTTCAAGTATCTTCATCTCATCCCATTATATATGCTCTAAATTATCTATTTTTAGTAGTTTAATAGGAGCGAAAGGTCTATCACTTCATTTTCTACAACTGAAGTCACCAACCCGAAGTTTTAAAACCATTTAAGAAAGATTTGGAATCATGATGGCCCAGTAATGAGAACTGTAATGCGGTATTTTTCAACAAATTTGCAACGTAACTCATATGTGGAGTAGTTGTTGAAGGTCCAAAACTGAGTGGTATATGGAACAGACCTTTTAAAAGACATTCTTTTGCTTTTTATAGCTGAACCTCTACATGGTACTGATATAGAAAATGCCAATTGAGGTCGCATTTATGACTTCTTACTGATACTAGACCAGTTTGAAACATCTGCTCTGTACGACTTTTATGATGAGCACATACTGATTTGTGTTGTCTGTCATGTTTTGCAGATTCTAACAAATAGCAAGACCTGCTGCATGACAGTTTTAGTCAGCTAAAAGGTAGTATGGAAGAGCGGGCCAAGAAATTTTAACGTTCAACCATATTCACATTTTTTGTTGGGATGGACGTATCTCTTGGTATTAATATATTAGAAGCTCCTAGAGCAGCAGGATATTATCACTCTTTTAACTTCCATAGTGACTGTGCCGACAAATAAGTACCCTAGCGTGAAACAAGTGCGGACACATACGGATGAGAGGGGTGTGATAAAATAAGACGGTGAGAGGAAGTCTAGACCACTGTAGGAGTTGTTACTCAGGAAAGTATCATGTATAATCATTTCTCTCTCTAAAACTTCTCATTTTTATTTTTTTTAAAGGAACTCTGATTACCATCTCAGTTACATTTGATTATGTATTAGCTCTTTAGATAAATGGGGGATGGAGATTAGTTGGTGACTTGGTCTTAGATTCTTAGTCCACAAACTATAGTTTATTTGAGTACCAAGGTTTCTGTGAGGTAGTTTATGTTTGATCCAATTTTTATGTGGTACTTTCCATGCATTACTAGCATAAAAACTGTATTAAAATGAACTGGGAATATCTAGAAAGTTGCACTCAATCTGTAGTAATTGTACTTTATAATTTGTAAGGGGAGATATGTGGAATCACTAATGCTAGATGTACTTCGGGATTATAAGTTCACACCAAGTAGTTTTGGTTTATTCATTTTATGAAATGCACAGCCTAAATAATCTTTATGGTCATATAATGCGACTTATTTCTATCAAAGATCCCCCTAGGCGGGTCCACTACCCCATTAGTTCTATCTGGATGTTTTAATTAATTAATTGTACGTGTTTTTACCATTTAAGGTTTGCCAAAGAAGCGTCATATATGGTTTTGACATTTTGACAAGAGACAATTTCATTACTACCGTGTGTGCTGTCGCCGAGGGTTGATCGATTTTCAAAAACATGCAAGGTTTTTCATTAGGTACATTTCCGGAGCTTTCGTTTTTTTTCCATTCAGGATAGATATACTCTGTATGTCCTTATATATTTTGGATATCCATGTATGCATAAGTGTCTTCTCATTTACTAAGTTTTTTGGTGGGGGAAGGAACTTAATCGATAACTGTGTGTTTGTTGGCGTATATTGAAACATGTCACCAATTTTCAGTAACATGAAATAATATCCTTATCTAGCTCTACCTCATGTATATTGAAATGTTATGAGTGTTGAAAAGGGGAAGATACCACTTAGACATGACTAAACTTTGTCGTGTTTGTCTGTTTCAACTTTATCGCCCTTGCACACAAGTGCATTTAGACATAGATTTGTTACTGAGATCCTGTACATCACAATGTCATGCTTCACCCAGCGAAAGTTGGGTGGTGGAGCTTGATAACTGTCTCGAGCTTGCATTTTGTTAAGAAAACATATTGAATTATTTTTTTTTCAATCCAAATTCTGATGAAGGGTACTATGTTAAACTGTAGAAAAATTAAGATCAAGAGTCTCTGAATACTCATCTCTCTCTCTTTTTTACATACGGGTGCAATGAGGCCTTTTTCATGCTTGAACACTTTACATTAACATAAAGTTTTACCAACAAACGTTCATTTCAAGGATGAACCATATGGACTGATGTAAGTTTAACATTAACCAGTGAACTATAATGATTGCTGGATAAAACCCAATTATTTTGGGTTGATGACATGGTGATCTAAATTTCACTTGGATACAACTCCGGGTATGGAGAAACTCAAGGATTACGCAAATGTGGGCATTTTTGATAAAGCCAATTGGAAGTGAAAATGGCTTTAAGAACATTCTAGATAGTAGCTTCTAAAGGTGAAGAACCATCTTTTGATTATCCCTGTCTCTATAGATAAGCTGCTATTAGAATTGCTCTCTTACATACCCGTGAATGATGTTATTATGTGTGCAGAAAAGATTGATGATGATATGTACACTGAACATATCTGTGAATGATGTTCTAAAATTTAAAATTATATTCATAACTGCAGGTATTTCGAGTACCCATGATCCTTATTTTGTGGTGAAGCAATCCTGGAATTAATGAATATCAAAGAAGTTTATTTTTTTTTAAAAGCTCGGCACTCTAGATTGGGCTTTAATACTTTGATGTCTTGCCACAACTTGCACATCTTCTTGATACTCTACATTATTCTTCCCTCCACAGTCGAGAAGTATTTGGCCCTGTTGCACCTTTTTTGCGTTTCAAAACTGAAAAGGAGGCGGTTTGCATTAATTGCAAATGACACAAGTGTAAGTCAATATCAATCAAATCATTTCCTTGCTAATAGAGAAATGTTGAGGAGAGTTATCTTTGTAACTTCTCTGCAGTGATTCAAGATAGCTGTCATATTAAACATAATAAATGCATATGGTGTTTACATAATCTATAGAAGAGCACGTTTATATTTTAGTACCATGGAGATATTTCATGTGCAAGACCTATTCAATAGAAAGTAATGCTCAACTTGCTCTTTTCCGTATGAATTGAAAAAGCTCATATACTTCCATTAAGAGAGACTATACAAAACAAGATAATGACACTGTGGTCAGTTGTTCTTCTTACCATCGATATTTACAGTCCAAATTATCTCTCTTGACATATAGAAAATAATCTAGGTTGCAGATGTGTTAGCTGCATCTGTTTTTAATAGTAGATACCAAGAGGCCCCCCCGTAATCCAGTAATTAATTAGCTACATACTGAGATGTAAAACTACTAAAACACCATATCACTCATACGTAGAAATCATAGTAATTATTGAAAATACCTAGAACAGGTCGTATTACAGAATCCAAAGAGGACACTTATGAATTCATCTCTGTAAAATACTCCTTCCCTTGGAAATAGCAACAACAGATATTTGAATAACTGATTCAGGGTATGGCTTATCTTCGCCTAATATTGTGTGTCTTTGGTTGTTTAGGTTGTATCAGTTTTTATACTGTTTTAACTTCTATCTTCCTAATGATAAGTCTGTTATTTGGTTTTTCCTAATGATAAGACTGTTATTTGGTTTTTATACTGTTTTAACTTCTAGATTAGCATTACGGACAGCAGTACGGCCAAGACTAACAAACAGATAATACCAATACAATATTGACAGGGGAGTTCCATAAAAAATGTTACTTCATAGATGTTGTTGAGGTATGTTGGCTGTTGCTAGAGCGTTTTTATTTTCCGTTACCTTATCAAAATTCTATTTCTGATCATGGCTCATGTTCAATTCTATCTCATCATTAAGCCTTGTTTTGCAGATCGTCCAGGAAGCCTGCATATTAGGAGAACATGTACAGGCTCATATAGAACGTGTCTATAGTATGAATTGAAGTCGATTGCAGTAGAGATTTATGGTAAGAACTACCATGATAATGTTGTAGTTAACACCATTTTGTACACTCAATCTAAATTAGGAAAATAACACAGGCTACTTGCCTACTCCATATTGAGTGAGTTGAAAATAACTGTGATTCATTTTATTAGTTTATAAATTGTTTGCAAGCTGTTGGACCATGCTCATCTGTCCTAAGGATATGAATTCTTGAATTCATGTTTGCTGACTTGAAGCTGGAGATGAAATATACATGTACTGTATCTCCGCCTTATTGACATATATCTATTATTCATCCTTTTTGTGTAATTGCAGGTGTCAATTTATCCACACAAAAAAATAAAAATGGAAATGAACCTTTAGAAGTTCGGTATGCACATGGATCGATCTTACTAATTTGTTTTCTTTAATATCCACATTTTCTTACAATTTTTTCTAAGATTGACGTCTACATTTTAAAACGCCTTTGCTCCACATTTTCTTACAATTTTTTCTAAGATTTGATTGACGTCTACATTTTAAAACGCTTTTGCATCAGTCATACAGTTTTTACACAACAATGATCAAGGATGGGTGATTGTAGCATATCTTGATTTTCAATTAGATGAGGTGTTTTTACTATTTCGGTTATTAATTTTAATTTTTACAAATAACAACATATGAGTTGATTGAAGTTGTAGGACGTCAGTGGATCACTAGGTAGAGAAGCTGTAACAATGACTACTCTTTTCCGGTAGGTAATGTGATGAGCACATTCATAACTAGGTACAATATGCCCTTGCATCATAATGAATGGAAGCTTAGTCTGATCTATGAGTTGCATTGTGGTTCCCTAATATGTTTTGGCCTTTTTTCAGTTCGATGACACATTTTTTTCTTACTCTTAAAGAATTTTAAGAAGTGCAGGGAATGGTTTTACTTACTACATAATTTTAATTGCATGTGGATGCTTGCATTCTGGCTCATGGAAATCCACCAGTTGTTGAAGTATTTTCGTAAATTTGGTGAATACAGGTGCCTACAGAGGCAATTACATACGAAAATATGACAAAGTCAGCTCTAGCTATAAACTTGATCACAATTTCAACGGGGTGATGCATTTTAACCAAGCTAATCATCTAACATTCTCAATAGACAATGTTCCTTTTCTTTTCTTTTCTTTTCATTTCTTCTCTTTTCTTTTTATTTTGGTTTAATTATACGGACATATTTTCTGCTAAGATGTTGCTATTTACTTGGAAATGATAGGAGTCCAAATTGTTGACATTTGTTTGGCTATAAAAGGTCCAAATTGTTAAAATTTGCTCGTCTATACAAGGTCCAAATTGTTGACAGTTACTTGGCTATTCAAGGTCCAAAGTTGATAGCGTTGATCAACTTTCAGGAGATCTACTCTACTTGCCGAAGGTGAAATGCTTCTCATGACTTTGTTCAAGCGTACTGAGTAAGCTGAAGATATATTCTCTTCTTAAAATCCCTTTATGTCTATGAAGAATTTATGTTTCAGTGTCATTTTTTAAATTCCAACTTACATTAGGAAATGGTACTTGCTGTCTTAGCTCAAATGCAGAGCACATGGTTCTCAACCATAAAGTTGTGGGTTCGACTTCCACAGATGGCAGAGGTATTTGAGTAGGCTGAAAACCTTACATGCTTTATTAAATAAGTGCATTACATGTCATATATTTTAATAAATAATGTTTTATGAAGATTAGGTGAGCTTCCTGAACGTCCAACTACATCTGAGCATGCCCGAAGATATCTTACTGAACTTCAATAGGTAAGAACTCTTTGAGCATGTGTGATCGTCTGATACATAAAGAGTAGAATCATACATATCTTTCTACTTAGGTGTCGTTGGTGTACTATACAATTGAACAAGAGAAGAATAATCAATCATATTGAATAAATTACATCTATTCAAGAATTCAAACAAATAACATCTATTCAGTATCAATCCATGTCTGAGCATGGGTGGCTGGTAGGTTACACTATGGCTGAATGCCATTTCAGGATCTTGAAACTTACACTTAATAATAAAACAGATCACTCCAGTTGGATTTATTCATATGAGTTAGTGATAAAGTTTTAGTTGATTTTTCTATACAATTTATGTTTTCCCCAAAATTTTGGCTTGGTGGGTAATTGAGACCTATATGGTCAAGCTAATGAATACAACTGAATAATGTTGGAGTTGCTGAATCCGGAGAAGTTAAAAGCTTTGGTCTTAATGGAAAGTAGTGTTGGTGTGCATACAAGTGAATACACATTAGGTAAACAACGTATCTCATTGGTTTTCATTTTTTATAGGAGCACGAAACAAATATGCTAGGTAAACCATCATGTTTATTGAATTCGCTCGCATTGATCTCGCTGTTAATATTGTTCAATGGCTTACGACAAGGTCCAGTTTTGGTAATTAGGTAAATTTATTGATTCTGCTTACTGAATTTGTTGGCGCTGCTCTCAATGATTGTAGTTTAACGGTTTACAACAAGGTCCAATTTTTGGCAAGAAGGTAGTTACCATGAATCTGAATACAATTGAACACGTTAGGTATAACGCGTCTCTTACCGTTAATATAGTTCAATGGCTTACTACAAGTTCTACTTTCGGTAACTTAGGTAAATTTGTTGATTATGCTTACTGAATTTGTTTGCACTGCTCTCCTTGATTATAGTTTAATGGCTTACAACAAGGTCCAGTTTTGGGCAAAATGATAGTTACCATGAATCTTCCCAAAAAAGTGAAAGATAATACAGGTTGTGGTTTTGATATCGAAGTTTGCAAACATATATGTATTGTTTGCATGGAGTGGCTCGCCGACTGCAGTTTCACCAGCTATGTGGAAGGGTTGATGGTAAAATGACACTAGCTCCTCTGTTAAGGATATTTATCGACAGGAAGAAGGTAACAATTCCACTTTGTAGACTCTAGGAAAAAAATGTGAGTTTCATGTTTCTGAATATTTCTTCAGTATTCCCATCAGCATTTTCTCTTTGTATCAGACATATCATGTGTATATTGATTCACTTTCATGACATTCAATTGCGAGTAAAGTTCCAAATTCTTGAGGATTTATGATGGAGAGAACTTGCAGTCACTTTGTATTGGCAACATGAGCAGTATTTTTCATTGAGTTGTGCAGTCTCATTTGAGGCAGTGTCATACGATCCCTTGAGCAGCATTTTTCATTGTGCTGTAACAGTCTTCATTTCATGTAGTGTTGTACGATCCCATTTAAAAAACTATACTTTGTCTCGCCTTTTAAAACCTTTAACATTGATGTCATCCAATGACTATATCTTATTTGAGAGAATGGACTGGACTCCTATAAGCCAGGTCTTTTGTTAGTTTCTATACCTTTTTCATATTGATATTTCATGGATATAATAAATTTTAGTAAGTTCAATAGCTTGGATCTTTCGTATATATTACCCACCTCTATTCAAATAAAGTAATTATGGTTGGATTTGTAAGTATGTAGGTATGTGGTTATATCTAATATCCTGATGCCACTAATTTTAAGTGATTTGGTATGGGTTCATATTGAATCAATCAAATGATTGCTAATTTTTCTTTGGGATTCTCCTTCAATGTTTTGGATTCCCGAATATGTGGAACCCAAAATGCTGGCCCGTTATGTAAAAAATATGTGAAACATCTTATTTGTGAGATTTTCATCTTTTAGGTCATTGGTTGTGCACATCGGTTAGGACCCGTTTCGGAGTTTTGGAAATGGTTTTAATAGCTTAAATGGCTAAGTAGTCGCTACTATTAGCGAGGTTTTCATGGCTAAATTTGATTGTGGGTGCCTCTGTTTGTAGTCATTCTCCAAATAACAAATAAGGTGCAAGAAGTTTGACGCGTGTATGAAGGCTAAACTATTCATGTCAAATAACTTATAGCTTTTTGTGGAAGTCATATCTTTGCATTTATTCTATCATTTTATAAATTAACTTGTTGTTGTTACCCTAGCAACTAAAAATTGGAACGTCCGGACGTCCGGCTATTACACACTATTATAATCATACTAACACATTACACAATTACATGACTAACTAATAATAAGACCGTTCGACAGCTCAAACGAAACGTCGAGAGAAAGAGATAGAGTAATAAACATAATCAACAACAGTCCAGTTCATCTATTATCAAGGTATGATCCCTTTTTTCCCTGTATTACAAAATTTCAGAACAAACCAGATTTGATGCTTAAATTCCCACCAAATTCCTTTCTAATTTATTTATTTTTAAAACGTACCACCAAATTGCTTTCCGTAGTTCTCAAGTCAAAGGATTACCTAACTTAACTTACCTTAGATCGCATAAGAGATTTTATAGGAAGGTTTGTAAGTATATTTTTCTACTGATTTGTCATCAATACGGTTTGAAAGTTTTTTTGTCATCAATACGGCAGTATAAAACCACTCCAAATGCAAAGGTAACAATCGGAACCTGTGGATAGATGACGGGTTTTACGTTTTGTTCTGCAGTCAAGGTTGTTGTGTAGGCGTAAAGTATATACACTAAAAGGAGAGGTTGAGCCGGGGACGTAAGGCCCCGGTGATACCTAGTTTCTTTATAAATGACTAAAGAGCTTTCTTTTGAGTGTGTGTCACCGTACGTTAATTCCAGGTAGAATGGTGAGCTACCCAACCTCCCACCAATAGAAGCACTACTTTGATCTCTTGAGTGCTATTTTATCAATCATGATGGTGACATCGAATTGCTAACTTACATACCACTAGTAATCTTGTTCGCAGTTAGCACCATCCACTTTATCTCTCTCTCTACACCAACAGGTCCATAGAAACACATCATCATCAACAAGGGAGCGACATCAAAATCTACAAGGAAAGTTGAAGACGTTTAAGGTTTACAAGCAACAATACGAGTAAGAGCAAATTTCATATTCAAGTAAAGCAACAAGACAAAGAGCAGAATTTCTACATGTTGAAGACTTATGTACAAGAGCGAAGATTATCAAGATGAGAGTTCAAGAAGTTTATGATATCAAGGCATACAAGTTGTGAAGAATCAAGCGATAAAGTACTTACATGCCTTTGTACTTGCGTTTTTATTTTATCTTTATTTGTATTTGTTTAATTTTCTCTTGTCAGCATTAAAAAAAAAAAAAAAAAAAAAAAAAAAAGAATTTTTTTTTTTGTTAGGTTCAATACTAGTTTTCTCATTTTGTTTTGTTTTCATTTTGTATTTGATTTATTTTTCTTGTCTCCTATAAAAAAAAAAAGACAAGAAAAATTTGTTGTATCATATTGTGGTTTGTTTTTAGTTTTGTTCTTTCAATAAAGCCAATGGAAAGAAGAAATATTTATAATGAAGTTTCAAGCAACAAGGATTTGAAGAAAAAGAGTTACATTGTGACGATTCTACGAAGCTCAAGAGTTATCATCAAGAGTTGAAGACCGAAGACGAAGATGAAGACAAGGATTGAAGACCGAAGACGTTTCTATGGATGCTGTGAGAGTGGTGCAAACTACAAGTCGAACAGATAACGAGGTAAGTAAGCATATTCCCACCTTCGTTAAGTGGTTGATTTCCTTTCTTAGAGATCGTCAGAAAGAAAAAAAAAAAAAAAGGGTTTTCAAAATGATAAAAGATGTGGGTTTTCAAAACAATTCGGAGGGTTTTTCCTTCCTACTATTCAACATGTCACAGGATTCTCTCTTCATTCCTACCTGGACACATGTGTGACCCATAAAAAGTTGTTTATTATTGAGAGAAACTTCATAAAACCCTTTGTGGTGAGGCAGAGTCGAGACTTTTGATTACTCTCAAACCTGGATTCTTTCGATAAGGGATGATTATTTCTCTCTCAACTTTTAAGGATGAGATTGTGTTCATATATATGTCTAATTTCTTATGACTAGTGTGCAGAATGTCTATGTCTTCTTAGCGCGTTGGATGCTATCATTTGGGAGAACAAGTAAGTTGGAAAAGTAGGTTTTATGGTTATACCTCTTATAAGCCCTCACGAGACTATAACTCGTCCACTAGGGACACCTAGGGGTTTAAAGGCATGTTTCATTAGCTAAGTGCATCTGTTTTCTCGACGATATGGAGTTGTTGTATTTTAGATAGTTTGCTCGAGGACTAGCAAAAGCCAAGTGTGGGGGAATTTGTTAAGTGCATATTTTGCATACATTTAGTGTCGAATCCATGCTAGTAATTGCTTAGTTTCTTGCAAATTATTGTATATTACTCTTGTTTTCTCTTATTTATGTTTTGCTAGGTGAATCATCCAAAAGAAGTGAATTTGCACTTAATTGTGCAATAAAATAAGTTAGACGCAAGCTGAGAAGGGCCAAAGACTAAGTGGAACTTATCTAAATCGAAGAGTTCTTGATATCATCTCGAAGAGGACGAAAAGGCGAAGCAAACGGCGAAAGAATGGAGTCGTTCCGACGTCGTATGAAGATTGTATGGGCTTTTGAAGTAAGTAAAAGTTGCCGAATTTATGAGTGCACAGAATTTATAAAGGCACCCACATCTTTACTCCGGGCTGCCACCGGCATCTTCCTCAGAAAGCATCACGACCAGTTCTCAGGCAATTCTCATACTGTTAGTTTCCATGGATTAATGAAGGTTGACTTTGTTTGAGTGATTCTCGATATCGAATGGAGCAATGGGTTAGATAAAGATGATGGCAGCAATGAAGAGAGGATGGATGTTGCTACCATTATCGGAGATCAGTGAAGATAAGTCAGGGAAGAATACGGTTCTGTGGTATTGTATTTGAGCTGCATCCAACGAAGATCGATGGCAGTGACGAAGGTAGCTGCTGGTATGGGTTGCTGTCAGCGAGATAGAGATAGAGAATGAAGGAGGTCGGTAATGAAGAGAGAACGGCTCGAGTCTGTGATAAGACAACACTAGAGTTAGAAGAACATGGAATGGAGGACGAGTTTGGCGCTGTAGGATTCGATGTATACTATCATTAGTGTTGAGTTGATATATCGTTTATGGAGCTGAACCTTAATAATGCTGTAGAGATGAATGGAAAGAGTTAATGGCTGCTGTCATTGACAATTGACAGCGATATGGAGTGGAGCGCTCAAGCTGATTATGGAATGCTGGCAGTGAAGGAAGATTGAGCTTTAACGACTAAACAGAGAGTTCTCTGTGATATTGGTGATGGCACGATAAGAAGATGATACTGAACGCATCAAGGAAGAATATAGAAGATGGAGTTTGCTGTGATCATTGATCATGCACGAGTTTGGTGGAGTTTTCTAATGATTGCTCGCTGTGATTGGGGATGATATGAATGGCAGCAATGGAGAATCAATGATGAAAAGAAGATGATGGCTCTGTTGGCAGAGACGATGAAGAAGAGGAATCGAGCTTGGCAGAGACCTGAGCTTGATAATGGTTATGATGCTTGGTAAAAGATGAAATAGGCGGTAACCATGATAATGTATGTTGTTGTGTTTGTTGGATCATGAAGATAAGATTTGTTGTCAGTGAGCTCGAGTCTCGTGGTCGGGATGGAGATGATGTTCATGTTTATGTGTGTTATGAGTTGGAATTTGGATGTTGTTGTTGATCATTCTCGGGCCGAGGGAATATAACGGAATATGGATTTCTTTTGTAGTAATAATGATTGTGCTGTGAGTGTTGAGCTACCATTAATGGTGATCCATTCTCGAGATCATTTTTGTTGGAGAATATTGGAATGTTGTAGGTGTTGTTTACACTTAGAAATTAAAACGCTTAATGACTTGCTTAATAATTCCTGACGCTCATCCCTGGTAATACATAGTGGGTTTGCTTCCGTCGCAAATGGAGGTGACGTGGGCAATGATGGAGAAGGAATGAGATATCGTTGAAGCTTCCAGGAGGTGACGTGAGCAATGATGGAGAAGGAATGAGATATCGTTGAAGCAGCTGAGTTTACAAAACTCAGAAGAACACAATTTTCACGATTATCAGACTATACATGAATGGTCGGAGTAAAAGTAAGAATCCAGTGGAAAATTATTTCTCACGGAGGAGAAGTAGCCGAAAGAATTTATGACCAGAAATCGAAATCCAGGTAAAAATAATTCTCACGGACGGAGAAGTGTTCGTGGAATAACTGTTTCACGGACAGCCTGGTATACGTGGGTTACTGATCGGACGAAAAATCCAGAAGAAAAAAAGAAATTCACGGACGGAGTAGTGTCCGTGAAAGTATCGGTGAGTTTTACAAAATTCATGGAAATTTATTTTTCACGGAGAGTCATCTATCCGTGGGGTTTGCATTGTCAGTTCCTTGGAACTGACATGCTAACAAGGATATTTGGGCTGGACTTTAACAGGTTTGTGCGTGATCCCATTAGTTGGGGTTGAGCTTCTTTGCACGGCAGTTTATGGAAGTGAGCTATTTGATGCGTATTTTGGCGAGTTATGGCAACCGCTTTGCACGGGATTCGTCACGGACGCAACTACAATTGGGACACCTATAAAAGAGATGTTTCTACTACTTCTAAAAAGATCTTTTAATCTTTTATCAAGCCATTGGAAAGGAGAACACTAGAGAAGAAAAGCTAGGTTTTGGAGGATTCATCACCGTAACTATTTCTTTTCCATTTTATCATATCAAACTCATGGGTTTTGTTAGTACCATGAGTAGCTAAACTTGTTAGTGATTGGGGATGAATTCTAAGTTCTAATATATGATTCAATTTAGCATATAAATCTATTTTAACTCTTCACATGACTATTGTTTGTTTTTACATTAATTAATTTTATGTTTGATTGATAAATTGTTTAGGTGGCCAACTGAACTAGTTTATTAGTTAACCTAATGCTAGTAGAGAATTAGGATATCCGTAATTGTTGAATAATTCTCTACACAAGTAGAAATTGCGAAACCTTGCAGAGGGATTCTATGGAGCAATCGCAAGTAGAAACACACTAGAAAGTGAACCTTGCGCTAAGAGTTCAACTACTAGGATTGACCTAAGTTCACAAAATATAAAGCATTCGACCAAATTACACTTAGAGTGTGCTACTTCTAGGTGGTTTATAGAATAGAATCTGGCATCCGAGCGCTTCAGTGTCCAGTGACTTAAGGAATTTTGAGGATAGCACTGCGCTAGATGCTTTCTTACGGTTGATAATAATCTGTGAATAATAAAGAATAGATGAATATGCTACTTTGATGATTATTTAGTAACGAAGAAGGATTCCCTGATCATATTTCTCTCTATTGCTTGCAACTCAATTTTCAATTGCTTTATTTACTTTGTTTACAATCTAAAAACAAAACCCCCCCAATTGTGACCTTTTTGACAACTAAACTCCCTGCTCTTCGTGGGAACGAACCTTATTTACTTCTATATTATTCATTAGTAAAGTAGAATATAAGTGAATTAATTTGTGCACCTACGACACGCATCAAGAAGCACCTGAAGAAGACCGAACTTTCCTCCAATGTATCTAGGGTCTAACCTAGAGGATTGCGCTAGGTGTTTAAGAAAGAATGCAACACAAGTTATTGTCCAACGTACTCACGAAAGTGAAAAAGCGGGGGTCTAACAACCACACCCAATATTTCGCTTAGCAATCTTTATGGACAAACTCCAATATACTTTCTATAGAATCAACTAGACAGACACACTCAATCTAGATAAAAAGTATATCAACGAGTTTATATCTCAATCTCTCGATTTGATCTTTACTCAAGCAAATAGAAATATGCAAGTCTTTATCAAAGAGAGATAACTTGGATGGTAGCAAATACCAATATCCAAGTGTCAATCAATTTAAATCAACAACCAAAAGGTCGGATATTCTAATTGATTGAACAACGCACAACCTGTGATATTTCAATTATATAAACAAATATAATGCGGAATAAAAATAACACAGACACCTAATTTTGTTAACGAGGAAACCGCAAATGCGAGAAAAACCCGGGACTTAGTCCAGATTGAACACACATTGTATTAAGTCAAAGCGGACTCTAGCCTACTCCAAATTAACTTTGGTCTGGACTGTAGTTGAACCCCAATCAATCTCACACTGATCCAAGGTACAGTTATTCTCCTACGCCTCTAATCCCAGCAGGATGCTACGTACTTGATTCCCTTAGCTGATCTCACCCACAACTAAGAGTTGCTACGACCCAAAGTCGAAGACTTTAATAAACAAATCTGTATCACACAGAAAAGTCTATAGTAATAGATAAATCCGTCTCCCACGAATAAACCTATGAGTTTTGTTCCGTCTTTTGATAAATCAAGGTGAACAGGAACCAATCAATAACCTGGACTTATATTCATGAAGAACATCCTAGTATTATTGATCACCTCACAATAATCTTAATTGACGCAGCGAAAAAAGATATTGTGGAATCACAAACGATGAGACGAAGTATTTGTGATTTCTTTACTATCTTGCCTATCGGAGATATAAATATCAAGCCAATTATTTCAATTGTACTCGTACGATAGAAACAGCAAGATCATATCACACAACTACAAGAAAAGTAGTATCGGTCTCAAGCTTCACAATCCCAATGAAGTCTTTAAGTCGTTAACCTGGTTTTAGAAGAAGAAAACCAAAGGTTAAAGGAGAATCGACTCTAGCTTAGCAAACTAGTATCACACGTAAAGTGTGGGGATTAGGTTTCCCAGTTGCTAGAGTTTTCCCTTATATAGTCTTTCAAATCAGGGTTTGCAATCAATGTTAGCTTAGTAACAAAGCATTCAATATTCACCGTTAGATGAAAACCTGATTAGATTCAAGATAATATTTCTAAACTGTTGGATCGAAAACTTAGCTTGTTATACATAAACGAAATGTACAATTTTGGGTTTATGAACCGTACCCAAACATTAACATTTGTTGGTTCAACAATAGTGAACCAAATGGTTAGCCATATGAACACTCTCGTATCAACCATATTCTTCTTCACCATAGCTAGTTCAAATGACTCTAATGAACTAGTTAGAGAGTTGTTCAATTGCTTAGATCTTATGTAACTACACAAGACACAATCGAAGCAAAAACGGTTTGATTCACTCGAATCGGTTCATGAACTTTATAGCCACGGTTTGCAAAAGCATTCCTTAGTTTATATAAACATTAGTTCAAGAACAACCGGTTTTAGATATAACCTATTTCAAGTTCGCGAACCTGGGTTCGCGGACTTAAGCTCATGGAAGGAGTACACAAACTCCAGCAGAATTTCTCGGTCGAGAACTTCGCCGTTCATGGACTTGGCTTGCGCCACTTCTATTTTTCTTGATCAACAAAGTTCGCAAACTTTGGTTCAAGGAATAAGGACTTATACATATATGTGTTTCCACAACAATGCTTATATCCTACCAATGGTTATGTAATCTAAACTCTAATTTCAATCATTGAAACATTCTCAGAGAACGTTATATAGCCGTTATTCATAGACCATTTTTCGTCAGAGCAATTTCCAAAGTGATTGAAACATATCATGACTTTCGTCACTAGGTAAAGATGAATTCGGTTAAAGCGAAAGCTTACCAACACATATTTCGAGAAATAGATAGGCGAGTTAAACTCGGTTCGAAATAGCAAATGTGTATAATGAAAGTCTATACGTCTAAACGACTTTTGTCTCAAGAGTAGGAGATAAAGTAAATAGACTTTTGAGTGACAGATAAGTTCAAGTCTCCACATACCTTTTAGTCGATGAAGTTCCACCGGTTCCTCGAGTAGTCCTTCGTCTTGTATGATGATTGTCATGGAGTTCTTGAGCTCAACTACACTTTCTATCCTAGTCCGAGACCTTTAGCTACATAGGCTAGAAATCAAGACTTATAGTTTTGATCACTAACATTGACAAACATGCTTGAGATAGCAAGGTATGCGAGTTCGACCGAGCAATGCTCTAACACAAAGGTTCGAAGATCTTTCAGGAATTGGAAATACCGAGAAATCACCTTGTGTCCAGTATGGTCAGGAAAGATAATTCGGCCAAGAGTATACAACAAATAAGCAGCACCAATCTTCTTTACTTTGTTCGCGCCCATCATTAATATCCCATCAGCTACTTTTTCCTTATATTTCTCGAACTTAGGTTTTAAACGTGTCATCTTGAAAGATTTCAACATCTTTGGTTTGTCACTAAGTCAATGATGCGCGCTTTCCACCTCCTTAGCGGGCACAACAAAACTTCAACTCGGTAGCCTCGTGATCCCAACCAAGATACTATTCATCCAACTTATAGATATGCTCTTAATTCATATCACAATATTCAATATCTATACTTTTCCCAAGCGTTCTAAGACATGTAATCCTTTGAACATCATTGGGTTTGCTTGTTATCACAGAACGGGATATGAAATGTGTAAGTTTCGGGGCAGCTCTCAGTAAAGGCAAAGGCGGTCATTGAATCACAGTCCTTTTGTTCATACTTAATTTCTTTCCATAAACTAGAATCTTGTACTATAGCCTGAACCTCATCAACCTCTTTCTACAAATCCCAATCTGCGGCTCTTTGGTGTCTCAAATTTGTAGTCGCATCCCTATGATTCGGAGTCTCCTTTCTTCCCATAATTTCTTGTAACCGGTCAACACTTTTCCTCCATCTTTCGCAAGACCATAAACTGGGTTTTTCCTTTAGGGAAGTAATATGTTATCATCAACCGAAACATGAAGCTTTGTCTTCCGTGGTATAACAAGTTTTCTCTCTCTCACTTGTTTTTGTGGTTTTTCTTGTTCATCATCTTAATCTTCATCTTCAGATGAATTTAATCTCCTTGGATGACTTATTTTCCATGTCGTCGTGGTCGTCGCTGGTCATCTTCTTCTTTTTCTCCATTTAGATTTCCTTGTACTTTTCTTTCGATTTCAATCTCTCGTGGTTGCGTAAGTATTTCCCAAGTTACCTTCACTTCCCCCGAACTTTTACTTCTCTTTGTATCTTTGTATTTATGTTCTCTGTGTCGGAGGTTGTAGTCCCCCTATTACCTGCACCCAATTTTTTGTGGCCTACTCGAGGTTGAGGAGTTTTAGCATGAGAATGAGAGTCAGTTACAACTCTACCTCCATTTTACATAGACCTCTTCTTATTCTTTTGAGTTATAACTCCACCTCCACCTTTGCTTTGATTCCTAACACAAATATAAAATGTAATTAATATATCAAACATAAAAAAAAAAAAAATCGCCAAAATCCCTAGGTTCTACTAGTAAAACAAGGGTTCATTTGAATGATGATAAAAGTTAGGCTACTGATTAAAAGGTTCGACTGATTACCCTAAAATATGTGAATAACATAAGAGTGTTCGGTTAACAATGGGATATCAATTATTGGACGAACCTATGAGTAGTACTATTGTGAAACTCAAATCAGAATTTCGGCTGAAATTTAGCAACAACCGAATCAGCTGAACTTCAGTTTATTCCGAAATACACAAATTTTGGCTGAAGATTATGTATTTGATAATCAACTGAACTTAATGACCTTCGCATTAATAACTTAGTTCACTTGACAATTTGATGTTCCTACATCAAACCGAACCATTCTTTTGAAACACAAAATAATGAATATTAATGTAGGTTCGACTTGTACTATTTGTGACATTTCGAGCCTAACCACAATCTAAAACCCTAATTTATCCATGGATACTTTTTCTATCTATCAAACAAAATAAAAAAATATGAGTTTGTTATAAATACCTTCTAATATACATTTCCGAGCAATCGGGATTTGGATTTGTTCTCCAACGTTGCTCACTTCAATTTGTGATTCACTTGCTTGATTACTTGTTTGATTTAATTGGATTACAACATGCGGATCTCGAAGTAAATCTCTAGCGCAACGCTTCATTGTACTCATCATTTTATAGTTGTGATTTTAATACATAACAGTTGAAGTTAAAGGAAGAAGAAAAATAATGAAAACTTTAAATCGAATCAATAGGGTCTTCAAATAAAGTTAGTACATCAAACCCAATTTTTTATTTATCTTCGTGTTGCTCATATTATATGGTTAATTGTTTAAATTTGTTACATGGAGTAGAAACTAAATTTAGGGTTCTTCGAAACTGGGGGGTTGTACTTACTGATTTACATATGTTGTTGTTGTTTTTGGTTCCGATCTTGGTTTTGTGGTGATGATTTGGTAATATTTTAGTGGTTGCTCTTTGTTGTTATGGATGGTGCCTGAATGACAATGGAAAAAAAAAATGTTATGTTTTTGTTGTAGAAGTTAATTTATGATGATTTTGTTTGGGCCGCTCTTTATGGTCTTGTTGTTCGTTACTAATCGATAAATGGGTAGGTTTTGATCAATTTTTTTGCCTATTAATGAAACCAAAAGTGTTCATTAAATTGTAGTGATTTATGGTTTTTGTGTGTTAATTTGAAATATAACTTAGGAAAGAACATGATCTGTAATTAGGGTTTAATATATATGAAATATAAGTTTATCTTTTGTGATTTGGTATTTGTTAATGATTGTATTGTTGTGCAGTTTGATTTTTGATTAATGAAGACTAAAATCAATTAGGGAAGAATAAGGTTTTCATCTTGTATGAGTCACCGAGTTAACTCGAAGACGGTTCATAACACTGTGATTCACTAAGGGGTTTAAACGACATTTACTAATTAAGATAACTGTCACATGTTCACTTAACTGTTGTTACCCAGAAATGGTCAATCTCTGCCACTTTATATAATGGCCCAAAAAAAAAAACTGAATTTTTATTCCAAAATAATCAAATGAAACTGAATTGTGAGCCGAAATGCCAATGAAACTGAATTGTGATGAACATATTCCAAAATAATTAAGGTTATATGTTTCTAAATCAATGGTTGTTGAGTTGTTTATGAACTCGCAATTGGGAAATATGTAAAGTAATTGGGGATATGCTAATAAGACAAAATAGGGATTTAAATAGTAATTCACAGGTACCCCATATCCATATATTTTATGTAATTCCTAATTTACCCCTCACTGATCAAGTTAATCATGTTTAGTTAAGTTAATAGATTAGTTTGATAATGATTAGTATAAATCATTATTATTGAATTTGTTGATGCAACAACATTAAATCAAGATATTTATGATAATAAAGGTTTAGATAAAGAACCAATCCTAAAAGTAAACAAGTTGAACATACAAGTGCTCAATACTCATGTATAGGAAATTTGATTTTTTTTTTTTTATCAAATTCGCCATTGTTACGCTTTGAAAACTCGGTGTCTCAGTATGGTAATAGTATGAATACCATGTCGGCAGGACTTAATCGACATGGTATTCATACTTTCAACATGCCGACACACAATATCCCCAAAATTTGATATTGTAGTCGGTATTTTTATATGAAGAGTGCTCCTTAAGTACACTGCGGGCACATAATGTTCATTATCGAGCATGCCGGTAGTGGTGCCGGCATGGTACATTGTTTAACTTGTTATGCCAGCACATGATGCAAATATTCCAGAAACTATTGAGTGTTTTTCACTTGGCTATCGGCATTCATAGATTTCTATCGAGCATGCTGGAATTAATTTCGGCATGGTATTCATACCGGAAAACAGTACCGGCATAGTAAAACGGCATTGTGTTCATATTAAAACTATGCCGGTACGCAAAAATAACATTGTATTTATGATGAATACAATGCCGACATTAACTGAAACTGAAAAATTTCGGTTTTTATTCAAATAAAAAAAATACAAAGAGAGAAGCCGACAGACAAGGAGAAGAGAAATTGAAAAGAAATGGGATATGAGAAAAATAATTTAGGCTTTTAGATTTGTTTTATTTGTTTAAAGGGTATTTTAGTATTTATGCACCTAAAAAACACCCCTAATGAGGAACTATTGGATGGGAATATTAATTCATATCCCCGAACTTTATTGTTTTTTTTTTATACAAATTTTTTTATAACAGATCAATAAGAGAGTTGAGTTACATTGTTTATTCTAATAGCAGTGGAGTTTTGAGCTCTCACTCTATCATTCATTAAAATGTCGAAAAGAAAACTAGGTGGTGGGCTCGTATGACAACGGGATGTTGATGCATTGGTTTTTGAAGCCAATGCATAAGCCACCTGATTGGCCCTTTTACTACATAACAAAAAAGTAATTGTCTTGTTGGATAACTGCATAATATTAATGTTTTCCTTAATCAATTATATTCTAGTAGAAGCCTTCCAGTCCAGCGTGGTTTGTTCTCCCATGATTGCTTTGTGAGTTCTGTTGCACGTTCCCTCAATCTGCATTTTGTCATGGCTAAGCATATTGGTCCAATGTAGTGCTTCTAGAGTAGCATGCGCTTCCACCTCATTCGGACAGTGCGCCCGACACTCCATTAGCCTTACCTCCCTGCATAAACCATCAGAGCATCTTAAAATTAGAGAAGTTTTTCCTATGTTGTTGGATTTGTTAAACATAGCTGCTGTATTGATTTTCATTTCTCCTGTTGGTGGACAAGACCATATCTAATTAGAAACCAAAGTGGAGACAGTGGTTCTAGAGGCTAACTTAGCCTATTTTTTGTTGATTTTCCATTCTAATTCAGCGGCTATATAGGTACTCTTAGGATCTGGGTTTGCACTTTTAAAGATTTTGTCACATCTGGCATTTCAAATGTGTCAAACTAGAGTTGCGCAAAGAGCACTCCATTCACCTACTTCATCCTTCCATCCTACCGGGGGTACATTCCAACCTTGCATCCAATGACTAACGGTATTATGGATATTCGTAGAGGAGAATGGTTTGTAGTTAGAGCTAAACCAAATACTACGTGCGAAAGGGCAGACAAAAAATAAGTGTTTAAAAGTCTCGTTTTGTTGATCACAAAAGGTGCAAAGTAGTTGGGAATATCGGCCATTTACGGAGCTAACTTTGCCGTTGTTGGCACCATGTCCTTGATGTATTTATAGACAAAAAGACGAATCCTAGGAGTTGTCTCAAATTCCGATTTCCCCCAAAGAAAATTTCGATTAGGAGAATGTCATTCGAATTGCATTGTACATGGATTTGGTAGAGAAAATAATGTTAGCAGAAAGGTTCCATTTTGGTTTATCCATACCTGACCTATTAATATGGATTAAGGTGATGGCTTGGACAGTATTAGTGTCAAAGATAGATATAAGAAGCGGAATGTTCCAAAACCTTGAGAAATGAGATCCTTGACTAGAGTACCTGAGAAAGTAGAAGTACTAAGAGGTGGGGTGTGTGAGGGAGAGATGGTATTCATTTGTCCTCCCAAATATGGATCATATTTCCTAGAACGACCTCCCAAATGCAGTATGGTCTTATCTGGTCCAAGCCTTCCCGAATACAGTTCCAAGTCCATGAACCATTCTTAGTGACTTTAGAGTCAAGTGGATGTCTGTATTTGTGGAAATATTTTGCTTTAAGAGCTTCTGCAAATAGTGTGTTAGGATTGTTAAGGATATCCCAAGCTAGTCTTCCTAGTTGTGCTAAGTTGTTCAACGTTATGTTTCTAAATCATAGTCCTCCTAGGTGTAACGGTTTCTCTAAAGCCCCCAAGATAATGGGTAGTAACCTTTTCAACCTTCTTCTTCCCCTATCAGGTAGGCCCGTTGGATGGAAGTAAGTTGGCTAGTTATAGTTTTAGGAACCCTAAAACATCTCATTTGGTAGATGGGTAAGGATTCCAAGGTAGATTTCACATCCACAGTTCTAGCGGCATGTGAGATAATCCTACCTGACCAATTTTGAAGTCTGCTTTTGAATCTATGAAGCATAGAGTCAAAGCACTTCACTTTAGATCGACCTATGAATAAAAGGGTTCCCAAGTAGTTGTCGAAATTGAGATCTTCTGAACTTTCAGAATTCTCATAAGCATCTTACCAAATCTATTTGGCATAGATTTGTTGAAAAAGATGCCCGGTTTTTGGAAGTTTATCATTTTCCCAGAGGCAGCGCTGAAGGAATTGATAGTGTTTAAGAGATTTCTAGCTTAAGCCAAAGTACCTTTGGTAAAAATAAGGCAGTCATCAGCGAAAAGAAGGTAAGCTATTGCAATGCTCTTCTAGGACACCTTAATTCCACTGATAGTCTTATCGTTTTCGGCTTTCTAAAAAAGTATGGAAAGATCTTCCATACAAATTAGCAATAAGTATGGGGAAAGTGGATCCCCCTGGCGCAAACCTCTAGAGGGGGTGAAAAACGATCCTAGGGAACCATTACACATCACTGCAATTGAAGGAGTGTTGATACATTGCTTGATCAGCTCACACCAGTTACTAAAGAAGCCTAACTTAGATATTGTTTGCATTAGATAATCCCAGTTTACCCTATCAAATGCTTTACTCATATCTAGCTCGAGTCCCATGGTCCCTGTTTTGTTCTTCTTTTTCTTATTCATGGTATGAATTAATTATTGGGCTAGAACAATGTTGTCAGTAATTTCCATATTATGCATGAAAATGATTGAAATGGAGAGATGATTTTGGATAGCACAGGTCTTAACCTGTTGGAAAGGATTTTTGAAACGATTTTGTAAGTTGAGTTGCAAAAACTAATGGTTCTGAATTCCGTTGGAGTTTGAGGATTATCTACTTTTGGGATTAGAGCAAGAAAGGTAGCATTCATTTCTTTGAGAATAAACCTAGTCCTAAAGAACTGTTGAACCATGGCAACAATGTCATTTTTAACAAGATTCCATTGATGTTGGAAGAATCTCATGTTGAAGACATCTGGACTTGGGGCTTTATCCGAAGCCATCTTTTTAACAACATTTGTTATTTCCATTTCAAAAGGGATAGAAATGAGCCTATCATTTTCAATTGTGGAAACTTCAGGGGAGAAAAGATTAAGAATATGATTGAAATCACCAGTTCTGGATCAAAGGAAATGTTTCAAAGTGGGAGTTAACATTTGGTGATATCTTTTGTGAGTCTCTAACTTCTCCATTAGCATCTAATAAAGATTGAATTCTATTTCTTTTCCTCCTTCGAAGAGTGCTAGTATGGAAGAACTTAGTGTTCCTATCCCCAAACTTTAGTTGATTATCTTTTGCCTTTTGTTTCCACAATTTGTCTTCTTGATCATAAAGAGTTTCTAATTCTGTTATTGTTTCTTCAAGTTCCTTGTCGTTCTGTCCTAGGTGGTTGGAACTGTGCAAGAAGTTGATAGAAGCTATTTTTTGTTTAATATTGTGTTGTATGATTCCAAAAACGTCTTTGTTCCATTTACTAAGATGTTTCTTTACTAATTTAAGTTTAGTTGTAAATCTAAATGCAGGAGAGCCGGTAACATGAGATGTCCAGTAGTTTTGTATTATTTCTAGAGCCTCATGAACGTCAAGCCACAGATTACAGAACCTATAAGGAGTAGCTAGGGAACTAACTCTACAAATTGAAGATAGAAAGAGGGGTGAATTAATGGTCTGAACCTACCGCCGGTAAATGAGTAATGGATGCTAGAGGGAAAAGATCCAACCAGTCTGCATTAGCTAATCCCCTATCCAGTCTTGCTTCAATTTTCTGTCATGTTTGATTTATTACACCGTGTAAAAGGTGGATCCTTAAATTCTAAGTCCAGGAGACTGAAATCCACAATGATGTTCTTAATGTTTTGAATGGGTGTGGTTGAGAAATTCACACCATATTCAAGCACACCTTTAAGATCCCCTAGCCATTTCCTCGACAAAGAGCCAGTTCTTCAGTCTTTTAGCACTTTTTGGACTCCCATAAAAGAAAGAGTAGATTATTTCAGTGTCTACGTTATTTACGAAGGTGGTAATGATATTGTGTATTATTCGCCGAGACTGGTGCAAAATTTCCACCTTGATATTGTCCCTCCAAGCTAGTCCTAACCCACCGGATAGACCCACCGGTGGCACAAAGCAAGAGTTAGAGAAGCCACGGGCTAGAAATATGGCTTCCAAGAAACTATCCTTGGCTCTAGTTTCAGAAAGAAAAATAATATTAGGTTGAAGAGAGATACCGATCGAGTTTATTGAGGTGAGGGACAGATGATTTTGATCCTAATCCTTGACAGTTCAATGCTAGGATATTCATTCTTATATAGAAAGCAGAGTGTAGTATAAAAAAACATATCTATCAGCCTACCTACCTATTCGGGAGTCTCTCTATGAAACTGTCTCTAAAAAATAAAGATACGGAAAAGAAGAAAAGATAACCCTAGACGAAGAACTAAAATAAGAAGAAGGCGATTGGTATGGAGAGAGAAAAGATAAATATAACGAATTAAGTAAATAATTTGAGCAAACTTTATTAGATGACTGTCAATTTCTTTTGAAAAATTTTTGATTCTCAAGGCTAGATTATGTTAACAGGAAATTTATTTCTTCAGCTGATAAAGCAGCAAAGTACTGTAGAAGGCATAATGTTACAGGGGAATGGCTAGGTGATAAACCAGCCTTTCTCCTAAACATGTAATGTTTTTCTTTGGAATGAAATTAATTATCTTAGCAAAAAAAAAAAAAAATTGAACAAAACTAATTGGTGCATACTGCATAAGCAGTTAAGTATAAGCAAATAACGATAAAGCTGGGCCTAAACTAGTAATAGCAAATTAGGGATGGTCGTTTTCCCCACCCAAACCCATCCCCGTGGGTACCTGTCCTGTTTGGATAGGGTTTTACCCGCACAAATGGGGATGGGGTCGGGTATGGGTAATATACCCGAAACCTAAGCTACGGGGATGAGGTGGGGACGGGATTAAAGGTCCCCGCCACGTACCTTTCATAACTTAGGGGTTAAGACTTTTATGCAGCAATGTGTATAATTTTTATACTTCCACCATTTAGTCGAGCTTTATTTCATTTATCATATTCTTGATCCTTCTTGTACATTCATCACTTTCGTTCTTTTGTTGTGATCAGACACATTCTCTAAAAGTTAAAATAGAGAAAATGAAGCAGATAATGAAATGGTTAATTTGGACGAAGATAGAATGAGAAAGAAAAAAACAGAAAAACTAATACATTAACAAATTTTTTTTGTTCACTTTGAGATAAATTATTGAATTTAAGATTTCATAATGCATTGTTCTTACGTTATTATTTTTGTTTGAATCATATTTAAGTTTTGATTATAATCAAATTTATGTATTAACTCATTGTTACGGGTAACCCATGGAAAACTCGTCCCATATGGGTATACCCATACCCGCCCGCCCCAATTCATATGGGTGACGAGGCGGGGATGGGTATTTTTTTTACGAACGGGCAAGGATCGGTACCCGCCCATACCCGCCCATGACCATCCTATAGCAAATAGATTTTAAAGTTGCTGAGAGCAACTGCAGTGGTGCGAGTATAACCAAAGACCAAAGATCAAAAAAAACGACCAAATTTTAGTTTAGTCTGGTGTGTGAAGCTACGGGTAGAAGACTAAATTTGGTCGAGCGGATAATATACGTTCGCTTGGTATGGGGCGGGGACTATACGTTCGCCCGATGGGGGGAGATTTCAAAAAAAAAAAAAAAAAAATAAAAAAATGGGGCGGAGGTATAAAGCCCGCCCACTATAAAGAAAGTGAAAAAAGAATGGGGCGGAGGTATAAACCTCGCCCACACAAAATTTAAAAATAAAAAAAAAAAAATAAAAATACATTAATGGGGTACACTATACGTTTCGTTGTTGTGGGGCGTCTGTTTACGTTACTCTGGGTGTGGGGCGACACTATACGTTCGCTCGACTATAATTTCGGTTTAGTCTTTGGTCCCCGACCAAATATAGTCTGGGATTTGGGTTTAGTCTGGTCTTTGGTCGATGGTCCGTCCCGCGACGTCCGGGTTCTTTTACCAAATAAATGGGTTTAGTCGCCCACTGCGGTTGCTCTGAGAGCCTAGAATTTGGACAAAAAGTAGCAAATTATACTAAGATGAGACTGATTTGGAAAAACAAGAATTTTATTGTTAACTTGCACTAATAGGAGGATACTGCAGTTATAAATAAGAATTTTTGTAAGTACAGAGTGAGTCAAGTATCGTGCGGCATTTTTCTTTGGTCGTCGTGCTCCGCTACCAATTGTGAAGGAAAGCATAAAGTTGGTAGCTTTCAATCCCTTCAAATATCGCATTATGTGATCATAATTAGTAATTGATTGGACAAAAAAATGACACCAAGGTCACTAATCAGTACCCGAGTCCAGACCAGACATTAAACAGAGAAACCTTCTAATCTTGAACAAGTATATCTTGAACAAGTATATGGTCTTGAATCTTGATGACTTCCAAACCATTTTGCTAATTTATCTATTGAAATTTCTATCAATAAAATTACAGTCAATTTTATCGAACCATGAAGTGGCTGACTTAAAATCTTCTATGACTGACTTAACTCTCCATGATCGCAAAATGTATGACTGGCTTAACTCTCCATGAACGCAAATTGTTATTATTGTGATAAGCATCGATAACTCCTTTCCAATCTCCAACAACGTAAGGCATTCTTTAGCTGCTTTTTCCTTTGCCCATACTACTGCAGTTATTCTTGGAAGTTGAAACCCATCGCTTCCGCAACATCGGCTCTGTTATTCTTCATGTGGATGCACAAACATCAACCAGTTTATCTTATATGGATATATGCGTGATTCTTGTGCCTAGATACCTGTTTCTTCCTCGAACGAAGTAGAAAAGTGTTTGGAACACCTTTGTGTGAGTCAGACCTGATGGATGGTGGACCTCTGAATACTTCCGTATCATTCTTTAGCTGCTGGTCATTACTAGGATATAAAGATTACGGGGTTGGTATTCTGATTAGTGTCTAGAAGTTAAAGATTTATCATAAGCCAAAAAGATCCACTCCCTAGATATGGGCCACCAACTATGTTGGATTGAAGAGGAACTGAGATGATAAATTCGTTTTGTTGATATTACTTGATAATACAAAATTGAATTCAGCTCATCAACCTGATGACTGATGAGAAGGATCTTGCTGTCCATTCTAGGAGAGAAGAGGAACTGAAATTAAGCATGAAAATTGCTTAGCCTGAAGGCCCTGAACTGACATGCAGGAATAAGCAGAATGACGCATCATATAGGATTGGTCAAAAGCATCACTGTGGAACATGTCTTATTGTCACATGCAAGTATATTAGATACATTTACAAAGAAAAGTTTACATGTGGTTTAACGACAAAATTTGATCTATTCCTAAACTAACATGAAGTACCAAATCCTAAATGGATTAATTTCATCAGACTGGTAAAAGAACATTTGTTATTGTCCCAATGGAGCTGGATGACTCGCCCGTTGCAGAATCAGGAGACACTATATGCTGTTCTTGATTCATTTTTCAAAGAAGTAGGCATGCCTGTGAGATTTCCTGAACCAATAGTAGTACAACATAGGAGTTTACAGATCAGAATAAAGAATGCAAGTGCACACAATAGGCTAATACCTGCTACCACTTGCCCATGCCTTACACATGACAAAGCCATAAGTGAAATATGCCTTCCGGCTTGCTTGCTCCCTAAGTGACAAATACAAACACCACCAATCTTGTTCCTTCTTCTCACTATCAGCGTGGCGCAATGCAGGAAACTCACTAAGTGGTTGGTGTTATGAATCTTCAGTTCTCTTGTCAGAGGAAATTTTGTCAGGCTTACAGTTCTCTTGTCAGAGATAATCTTGTCTGCCATCCTTCCACAAGATTTATTGCCTTTAGCACCAGCATCTGCTTTTCTGAAACAGCACGCTGCATACCTGGATGGGAATTCCCCCAAGTCAAAGTCTTCCTTCAAAGATCTAGTTAGGAACCTAATGTCCGTGTCTGAAAATTCATTTTTGCCACGTATAAACGCCACAAAAGTTGGCGGTCGAGCCTTCACTTGTGTGAAATACTTGATTTTTGGCTTTGCCTTTTGATCTTTCCATGAATGCCACTCATAACCTAACAAGAACCACCATGAAATCACTTCCATGTGTTAATTAAGTAGAATGCGTAAAATGAATTATATCAACGAAACATGCATATTGGGATGGAAAACTGACCTTGCATAGCCAACTGTTAAGATGCAGTTGATAACCTTAAACACCATTTTTCGTAAGTCTCCATGACCTGGCACATTATAGCTATCCGACCTTTTCCCTCTAGTGCAGACACAAATACAACTGGAATTCCTGTTATCTGGAAACAAACTCAGTTCAACAACAAATTAGGTCCGGTAAAAATCTATGTGAATCCATCAGCTAAATTCATTTGACAAACAGGACAAATCAATTACATAAAATCAAAACAGGTGGCCTAAAAAGATATAACTATTAGGTATATACAGCGACTAACCTGAGGAATAACTGTTTGAATTTCTTCTGGAACAGCTTTGATGACCTTCTCATATAATTTAGCATTTTCCTTCCTCTCAAAAGATCCATCTTGTTCACAATCACAAACCAAGCCACGACCTTCTTCTACCGCACGCCCGTTTATAACTACCTCAGCATGATTCATGCTACACCTGGATTTTGCAATCTATCGGACAGGACGAAATAGAAAGGATTCAGCTAAAAACCAAATGAAATTGAACATCACACGTTTCTAAGTTGATATATTTCAAACTGTGCATCTACGAATACATGCTTATAACTTTATAAGTTAGAGAGGTAGGTTCCATTGACAGGATTAAAATGACATTCTCCATAGCACCAAATGGTAAAGATTTAAGGACTTGTTTTGCCATCCGCTTAGTATAATAATTACACTTGTTTATTCATTGTTAAAATGTGGTAACAAATTTTAGAATGAGCTGAATCTGGTCAAGCAGTTTGTCCCTGCATATCACCACTGGGTCTTCACCCTTTGGCGCTAGAGAGTAAATCATTTAAGCATGTCAAACTAAGCTTGTCAAATGGTATGGACTTATGTTTGAATTATTATTTTTTATTGACAATAAAACCAAATAAACTGATATGGATACAGACCAATGAGTACCATATAAGTGTGGATGTGGTATCATTAGGTACAAGTATGTAGTGGAGTGGTAATTGCCCATGGCCCCATGTCATCTTAACAGTTACATGTTTAACTTTTTCTCAAAAGATATGAAAGAAAGGTTGAAGCTTATTGTCAAACATAAGAAACTAGAATTGACAACATCGCCTCAGTTCACCAAAATAGTATTAAAGCCAGAGAAGGTAGGTGGGGGATTACTTAGTCAGGAAAATGGTATATAGAGTACTAAACATAAACAAACAAGAAAGATGATCCAAACCATGGAGAAACCAGACTAAATAATAGGAAAAGTAACATAAAAATATATACCAACCTCATCTGCATCAAGCACCAAAGCGATCACATGAGCCCTCATAAGATTTTTCGGGACTGCATGACACTCAAGGACCCTGGTCCTTTTCTCCTGCTTCGATCTTTGCAACCAACCAGCCGTGTCCACCTGACAATAAACACTACTTAATCGCAAAATATAATAAACAACTATGTGCATTAAGCATAAAGAAAAAAGATGCACTGCTGCAGCCATAGGCTAACTGCAAATGGCCATTTAAAGAAGTGAAATCATAACCCTGCAATCTCCCACCAGGTTGCAACAATGTAAGCAACATTTACTTTTGTATCAAAAATAACATAGGTATGGAGTCTCCATTTAGACAACACTGTCTTAAATCAGTTAAACATGTTCCACGTTTCCTTACCTCTAGACAGGAATGGACCCACTGAAAGCATCTGTAAAAATGTTCAGAAGAAACCAAACTGCAAGATACTTTATAAGACCTAGGCACAAACTACAATTTATACAATGCAAAAATTGGTCAGCAGAAGATTCTCTTCACTTGCGCTATACCAGCTCAAGAAGCATATGGAACAAGGACTATGAAAAGACAACATCCTAGTTCATAAAAGATTGTATGGAGTATTGCACACAATATTTCTTTTGGCGAAAGTAAAATCACCTCTACTGCAGTACTGATTAAGTAGCAGGATTTTACTTCTCAAGGCCTTTTCACGGTGGTTCAGGATCTACCCTGTCATTTGCACCCCTCTACTGGACATTTCCGTATATATATAAAGCACGGTTACTGAATCTCCCAGCTACCAAATTCTATCAAAATGTTGAAAGCTTCTAGTCTCTGACGTTAATTAAGGGAACAAGGATTACATTACGGAACAATCTTTCAAGGTTCAAAATGATGCTGCAAATTTATAGTGCGCTCAATGCCCAGACATCAAATTCACAATGAAACAAAGGGTATTAAGAAGCTGAGATTTTACCAAATACACCGCTCATCCTTCATATTGGAACTCAGCTCTAACTGAATCTCTTGTTAAACCAGCTTCAGGTCCCACCAGAACACGCCTGTTAAAAATAATGCATTCAGCATTGTAGACTTGCTAACATTGGTCGGCCTACAATAGCCAATTGCAAAGGTAATTTGGACTCGTCAACCTCAGAAGAAGAGTCATTACTTTGACTAGCCTTCTTCTGGGATAAGAGAGGAACAATAAAGTTAAGATGCCAACAGAAACATCGTGGACTCGACGAAACAAAGTAACAGATATGGATATAGCTCCCCACCTCTTCACTCAAATCCTGTAAATCTGTGTTACCAACGGTGTGTTTATGTTGACACTCTACCAGTTGTTCAGGTCTTTGCTTCTAACATAGATATGGAAGGATATAATTTTTAACTAATGTATGTACTGTCAATAATAAATTTGATACCCAGAACCTTTAATAAGAAACTATGTAATACTAGTACAACAGACTTTGTGGTCCCTCATTGTCTCCCCTCCTAAATGCATATACTTTTCTTTTCTTCTTTAATTCAAATCCTCATTATTTAAACAAATTGCATTTCACATGGTCACAGGATTCAGACAGTATCAAGCATAGATTTGTACTGCATACGAAGATTGGATCCACCACAAGCCCAATAACAGTATTTGTTATTATGATGCTCTATTAGACAATGTGTTCTTGTGGTGTTAACTGATTGATTGGATCAGGAAATAAAAGTAAGCAGATAACTGTATTATTCATATTGCAGCATAGTAAAACTTGATCCGAGTCTCAGAGAAGGAGAAAAACTCCAGCAAGAAATATGGAAACACGGAGCTTACCATTTAAGACACGGAGCATATATTCCTCAAGAAGAGGACGGAGAGAGTCATAAAGATCTCCCATACCAAGTCCTGTTTCAGCAGATATTGCAATAGGATCCCCATATCCCAATTTATAGGCTTCGCCAGCAGCTGACATAAGGTATCCTCGGTGATCATCAAGCGATTCAGACTTATTCATCACTAGAAGAGTAGGGATTCCAGACGCGTGTTTGCGCAACCACGAGCCCACCTCGAAATCAAGAGGCTGCAAACCATCTCTGGTGAAAGACGAGGCCCCGGAAAGCTCAGAAATACAATATCAAGAAATGGTATCAAAAAAGAAATTCTGTTGGCATTATGGAAAATTGCTGTATAACTAACCTCACGTCAATCAAGAACATCGCAAATTGAGACCTTGCAAGTACATGACCGGTCATTCCTGTAGTTCTATCAAGAATACTTCCTGAAGTTGCTGCTGTTTCAAGACCAGCTGAATCCAGCACCCTAAACCGCAAATCACCCAATTTGGCAATGCCTTCTCGTATGTCCCGTGTAACATGGTCATCTGGGGTATTATACACAAGAGCTTCTCTCCTTTGAATAAAACTACATGCACAGAAGAACATTTTTGGGATCAAAAAAATCTAAAAGAGAAAAGCTCTGGAGACATTGAGATGGTCAACATTGCCAAATCCATGGATGCGAAATCGAGCTCAACATGTTAACTTACCGGTTAAACAACGCCGACTTGCCCACATTTGGACGTCCGACTAGAATAACAGTTGGAAGTAAATCAGCGTCAACTTTACTAAACTCCACTATCGACTTCTTTTTATTACTTTTAGCTTTTCTTTTACCAGCACGAGTATTCACCTCATCAAAAGGTTCCTTCAGTTCTCGCGAATCATTGCATGGCAAAGCATCAACGACCACATCTTCTGAAATATCCTCATCGCTATCCAATACAGGCAAAGCATCAACGACCACATCTTCTGAAATATCCTCATTGCTATCCAATACAGGCAAAGCTGAATCTCCCTTAGCAAGTCCACAAAATCCAACAGTTCCAGGAGATCTCCATACAGTTGATGAGATCAACGAAAGGGTCGAATCCTGTAGACAATCCTGAAATTAATTCTAGTCAGAAGTTAATTCAGAATAAGTAGCCAGTAACTCAAATCAAAAACACAACTTAATTGCCTATACTATTCATTACCGAGTGTAACTGGAGTCTGAGCATCATTTATAAATGGAAATGACCTCGTCATTAGATCCCTCCCATTCCAAAATCTTCTTGTATTGCAACTAAACAAACCAGAAGAGTGACACCTTCTGGCTAGAATAGTTCGGAACCAAGAGTGAACCACCATTCCAGATAGAGTATTACCAAGACCCAACTTGTCTTATTTGCTTATTCAATTTGCTAGTAGTAATACCCCTGTTTATATCATATGAAGCTGAATAAGATTCTAAGCAAACACAATTATGTCACAGAAAATGATGATTGATAAGGGAAAGAAAGAAATTGAAAAGAAAACATTCAAACCCTGATAATGAATTTCTAAAGAGATCTTAAATTTGTTATCAACCCTAAAAGCAAAATGTTTTAGCTGTATAATTCCAAATTCTGAATAAAAACCTTAAGGGTTTAGGGTTTATAGGAAATTACCAGGTCTGGTATGCTTCGACTTGGGCATCTTCAAACAAAGGAGGCAATTTCAAGGCCGCTCTTTTCAACTCTGGGTTCTGCTTCGTGTAGGTCTTT